>VXBT01009355.1:643-121696 GCA_013400235.1 Oriolus oriolus | reverse complement strand
AGTAGTTTAGCGAGGATCGGTGTCAGCCAAGAGCAGGGAAGGGCTCCTGCAGCCCAGAAAAGCCTAAACTGAGTGAGGAGCAGCAAAAGGTGGAGGAGGATGAAGCCTGAGGCAACCCTGACCGCAGAGAGGCAGAGGGGAAGGAGCTGCTTCACTTTGGCTTGGGCTTTGTTTCTGGAAGGGATGGATGGATTGCCTGAAGGGCTACAACCGCTCTGTGACCAAATCTGACATCTGTAATCAATTTTAGTGCATCCTCCTGAGCTGAAGTGGGGCCAGAGCAGTGATCAGTGGGCTGGACCTGAAGCTCTGAGCTGCTGTTGCATAGCACAGACTGCAAAATATGGGAGGATTTGTCCCCTGGTTACCCCACCAGTGTTTCATGGCCACAGATGTCATGATTTCTGTGCCTTCCTATGCTTGGCTGCCCCTCCACTATTTTTTTTAAACAAGTTACAGATGAGCCTCAAACCTGTGGGGACTAAACCTGAATTGCCTCTGGTGGGGATAAACCCTCCCTGGTGCTGTAGCAGGCGGGCTGGAAACAAGTCAGAGAGATTATGTGACATTTTTTTGCTTCATATGTACTCACAAAGCTGCTTCCATCTCCCTGCGCTGCTTCTGCAGCTAAAAATGCCACCCCTCAGAATGAAGATGAAAAGTGCCAGTGCTCATCTGCCAGTGCACCCTCCAGACTCAGGTTCCTGTTGTTTGGGCCTGGGAACATCGAGGTGGTGCTGGGAGCAGAGGGAGATCACGTCTTCCTCGTGGCAGGTTGTGGGTGCTGCCATGTGGTGAGAGGTGTTCCTGGCCAGCTTCGCTGTCCTTGGAGGGAGAGGCTTCAGCTCTGCTCCAGCTGGTGCACGCAGTCGGCTGCTGGCTGCTTCTAGCAAGTGCAGGGTGGGCACCCCAGCCGGATCCTGGCTGGTTGTGGGCTTACAGCTCATCTTCTCCTGGGGTTCTGTAATCGCCTCCACGGATAAACAATTGTGTGTCTAACTCCTGTGGTTGCAGGATTTTAGTTTAGTCTTTCCACACACATTCATCTGCTTCATTCTCCTATTTTTTATCTTCTCAAGTGCACTCTTTTATTTGATTATCTTATTCTGAGGTCTGTGCTGGGTAAAAAGCTAGACTGAAAAATTCATTTAAATGCATCCAACCCCAAAAGTGGCCCCTCACTCCAAGAGCAGTAACACTGACTCTGCTCAGGACTAGAAATGTTAAGGCCATGCCCACACTACACAGCATTTGGCCCTGAGTCTTTAATACACTGTAATAATTTTCTCTCTGTGTGAAGGTGAGGAGGTGTCTTTCAAAACATCCAAGGCAGTGTGAGAGTCCATGGCATCACCAGCCCAAGTGGTGCCCTTGCAACATGAACCTGTGTTGTGCAGCTGCTGCCATGGCACGTGAAAGTGCTCGAGAAGGCCCAGAAACCAGGACAAAAGTGGGACAGGAGCAGCCAAATTTGCTGTAGTCTCATTCACACTGCTCATTGGGAAGGTGTCTGGACTAAATGATTTCCAGAACTGCCAACATTTTTATTGTTTCAAAGGGAACAAATTCATTCACTCCAAAAAAGAGCTAGGGAATGAATGAGCTCACTCTGTCCTCCACCATCCTGACAGGAAGGGGAGCAGAATTGGGGAAAAAAGTGAAGAAATTCGTGGGTTGAGATCAGAACAGTTTAATAATTGAGATAAGAACAGTTCAATTATTGAAACTAAGTAAAATATAGTAAGAATACTGATGATAATAATAATTAGAATGAAAAGGATGGACAGAGAGAGAGAGAGAGAGAGAGAGAAATAAGCCCCAAGAGAAACAAGTGATGCACAACACAGTTGCTCACCACCCTCTGACTGATGCCCAGCCATGATTGGTCCCTCCTGGCCGAGTCCCCCCAGTTTATGCCCTGAGCTTGAGTCTCTGTGGTGTGGAATATCCCTTTGGCCAGTTCAGGCCAGCTATCCTGACTGTGCTCCCTCATGGCTTCTTGTGCAGCTCCTCGCTGGCAGAGTACGGGAAATGGAAAAGTCTTGATTTAGAGTAAGCACTTCTCAGCAACAACTGAAACATCACGGTGTTGTCAACACTGTTCTCATACCAAGCCCAAAACACAGCACTTACCAGCCACTAAGAAGAAAATCAGCTCTACCCTAGCCAAAACCAGGACACTGTGGTAACAGTCTGCTGGAAAGGAGGCTCTGAGGGCTGCCTAACACTCAGATTCTTGGGCTGCCTAACACTCTGGTTGGCCTCAGGGCATGAGCGGTCATGGGCATCTTTAATTTGCTAGCAAAATGTAAACCAAAATATTGGGTATTGGGTTGAGTGTTTGGGGGTTTTATTTGTCACATTGAGATATTCCTTCTCCATGCTTCTTTTGAGCATGTTTTACCAGCTCAAAAACAAGGCCAGAAGGGATTGTCCTGATTATGTGGCTGTTGGGTGGGTAAGTTTCATCCTTAAACTGGACTCCAGAAAGGGTGAAAATGAAGTGGTGAGGATTGTAGCTGAGGGTCATGAGAGAGTTTGTCTGTGGCAGTGTAAGACTGTAAAAAAAAAGACACCAGGGCATGTTAGTGTCAGTCATATGAGTAAAGGGGTGATAAGTCCATGGGGAAGAGAACAGCTGAACACAGAAGACTGCAGTTAATTATTTTAAAATATAAAATGGCAGTGACTGGCATAGAGATTTGGCTGCAGAGCATCATTCCAGACTGAAAGTACATACTGTTGCAAAACATCCTCCAGACCTCCTGGCCACAGACCAGCTTCCCATTTCACTGGCCACAAGGAAGAGCTGTTGCCTCGAGCTCACAGGCATCATGGCATAAACAGAATTCTGCACACAAAATTAAGAAAAAGAACTCAAGCATCACCTAACAAAATGCAGGGAGTTGCTGAACGGAGTTCTGAATGCCTTGGAAGGCACAAAACTATTCAGGGCTAAGATTTCATAATGACCTTTTTGTGTCCTTATGAAAGATAATAGCCTGAGATATGCTGTATTACTTGTGTTCTTAACAGGCTCAAGCTTTCAAGCATTTTCAAGTAAAAACACATTTGTTGAACTCCCTTATATATCAGATAAGGCATTCCTTCATACCTGGAGTACACCGTGTTTCCCTTTGAACTTAGAAGTATTAATGAGCTGATATTTCACAAAAATAGGGTGTGCATGGGTGACCTGGGGAGGTACACGTTATTAAACCATGTAGGAATAAATAGAAACTTTGCAAAGAAAGGTTTTGTCTTCTTAGGAGTTAGTGGTGATGTCTTACTGTTAATATTCAGGAATTAATGAGTTCCTGAGTGCTTTCCAATCTATTCCCAAGTGTGCTGTGGTCCCCAAAAGGTACTCCTGCAGACCCTCTTCTTCACCATGACACTGCCTTTGCTTGATTCTGCAGGAGACTGACCCCCTACACGTCTCTGGGTAGATTTGCACTGGAAACCTTGATTTCATCATTTCTGTCCATCCATGTCTGAAAAGGCCAGCTCTCTCACCTACCTCAGCCTGAAGAGGGTGGTTGCTGGACTCTCAGTAATTGCAGGGATTGCAGGAAAGCAATTATTCTAAACAGAATGCTTTAAGGTCATTGCTTGCAAGAGAGGCTTCCCTCATAACTGTGCTTTCGAAAACAGGTAAGCAATTACGAGGATAATTATTTTGATGAATTCTGAACCACTAACAGTTATGATGGCTCAAGAAAAGCAGCCCTAAAATTGTAGAGTTCTGATTCTGCAGATGCTAAATTGTGCTGGCTCCTTTCGACTCCTAGCAAATTCAAAGGAGAGCTAAAGGCATTCATTTTCTCACAAAGTCAGGATTTAAGAAGAACCTTTCTCTTCCCTCAACATAATCACTCTTGTTTGAAAGGAGCAGGGGGCACCCTGAAGAAAATGACAGGAACATGAAAGGAGAATTCTTTGTCCTTCACTGAGCCGTAAGTACTGACAGCCGTAAACTCACATCTGGGACCAATACACAAACATTAATAACCAGCCATCAGTGTAGTTTTACCAATTAGTGCTAATTACATTTCATTAGAAAAACTGGCAGCATAGGGAGGGTGGAGTTTGAACTACTTTTTTGTTTCCTGTTGACCTACATAACTAATGAAAAGTTTTAGTTACCGGAAAACCATGCTTTATTTTTATTTCCATCAACATGGTTTAGAGGACATCACAGAGATAAATGATACCTGGCTAATTGGAGAACTGGACCAAATCACACTTACTGGGAGGCCAGTTCTTCAGCTGAACACATGGAAATTTTTGGACTCTTCTGATTACAGCCAAATTGAACTTACCACTAGTCCTGTGACTACATTTGGCCCTTGCTTTCCAGTAAACAGTAATTTCCAGCAGAAGAATGTAAAATGAAACAATTCCAGGAGCTAAAACAATTAAAATCGGTTATGAGTGCTTTTCATTTCATCCCCCCAGACCAGAAGAGGCTCAAAAACACAAAATGCAATATGTAGTGTTTGATTTGCAACACCATTCTAAGCCCTGGATGGTATTCATCACCCTTAAGTACAAACTCATTATGAATTTCCCTATGCCCACAGCACACTTGGCACAGTTCATTTCCTTTGCATTATGATACCTGAAGTTCTGTGTAAGAGGACCCCAGTGTCTCCACCTCCAGCTCACAAGTTCATTACTCACTGGTCTGTTTAAATTAAGGTGCTCAGACCCATCCATTTACATCCGGGAAAAGTCCCCAAATCCCACTTTCTGACCTTTTCCTCGGTCTGGAAGAGGCAGACTGAGGAGACACACACCCGACTGCCACAGTGCCTTTGGGTCATACCACCCCTGGCACAGGGAACTGCACAGGGACTGCAGGACACACATTCCTTCCCACCACTGCCTGAACTTACAGCTACAAGCAAGTCCCTCAGACTCAGCTCCCCACAAAGGTATCTACATTCAAAATTGCAAACTCCAGACCCCAACTCAGCTGCAGTTTAAGTCAAAGGCACTTCTCTCTTTCTTAGCAAAAGTTCCCAGGAGTTTGTGTTTGTGTTTCAGGCTGTAGGCTCAGCCCTGGCAGCAGGGATCTTGTGGCTTGTCTAGGTAGGGTTGTACCTCTGTGTGCTGGATTCACAGAAGCTTTCACAATGCTTCTGATATGAAAAATGTCTTTCAAACCAGAAGGGACGTGCCTTCCTTTGTCCAAACAGAGCAGCTGAGCAATCCACTCAGCTGCGGAAGAAATCGGCTTCCATGGCCCTTGGATTCCCTTGGATTCTGGCCCTTGCATCTCATGTCTCTGCAGAGCTGGTGTAGACAGAGTGTGTTTGCCTAGAAGCATTTAACTAAGCCATGTAGAAAAGTAAAAAATGGTGCGCTACCTTTTTCCTTGCACGGAGAGCAGCTTTATGTATTCCTTGAGGACACAAGGAGAGAAGAATAAGGAATTGCAGTAGAGTCCCCATGAGAGAGGAGAGTGAGAGCGCTGAAGCAGATGTGTTCAAACATGTTCTTTAAAAGGCTGTGACAAAAATAGAGCAGCTGGTTGAGAACCCTTCCAGTGCAAATATCTATACCTTTACAGTCCTAGAGGTAGAATAACAGAAAAAATTAAAATGTCACAATTTTATAGCAGTGCATAATGACTTCCTAAGATGTTGAGGTTTTTTATATTGAGTCCTAACTAAATGCCATGCAAAACCTTAGCTTCGTAACATATGGTCAAATACGAATTCAGAGAATTAAGAATTAATTTCCATGCATCTTATGTATTCCATGTCTACACATTTTTATGTTTCTTGGTAGGCATACAGCAATTTGCATTAACTTCATTTCATAGCAAAACCATGGAAAAGCTGCAAGAGGATAGTTCTATCAATGTTACAGTAGAATTTTTGTAACTTCCTTTGGCATCTGTTCTGATGCATATACTAAAAACCACAGTATCAGGCTCCAAAACTTTTCCAAAATTCCACAATGTGAAGCAGCAGCCATATAGTGTGAATTAGTGCAGCCAGAAGAAAGGGAGCAGAAAGCAAGATCCTAGACAGAACTCGATATGAACAGACCTTGAAGAAGCAGAGATTTGGATTTGAGCTGTTCTCATCTTTAATTTCCATGTTTATTTTCTACCTTTCTCACACAGACACAAAAATAACTCTCTTCTGCTGTAGCCACATTACCACTGAGTTGTGCCAATTGCATCAGCTGTTCATCTGGCTCTCAGTACAGGCAACCGTTCAGGTTTGTTCAGGTTCCTCCCTGCGTGTGATCCTTTTCTTCCTTTCTGCTGATGCATTTTTGTAGTTAAATATCTGTCAGCTCTTATCAGGTGAAATAATAACAAATCTAAAGCTGTCTGGAAAACACATGATCACCATTACTGCTTGCTGTTGCCACCCTGAAATTCATAGCAACAAGAGGATTAGCTTGAATTGAAGACTAAACTAGATTAGGTTCGATCAGCTATTCTTCTTTAGCAAGAGAAACTCTAAACTAAACAAAACCCCAAGCAAACAAAAATTTAAAAATATTATATCAGCAGTTCCTAAAGGGAGGGGTGTGAGAAGGTCAGGAGAAGTCCAGCCAGCCCTGAAGGTTATCGGGGTTGTGACTTTGGTGGCTGTCCCTGCCCTCTCTGGTCCACAGAGAAGCTGTGGGTGGAGAGCAACTGAAGGCAGAAGAGGGTGAGGAAAAAGGGAATTGGTGGAATTGGGGTGAGTTACCCTGTGATAATCTGTTTGGGAACAGAAAACATGAGAGGGAGAGCAAACCCTCCACGGTCTGGAGAAGGAGAGGGCAGCAGCCTGCCAGGGACACTTTGCATGTGGCAACAGCATGGATTGGAAAGGTCACTGAAGTGGTGCTGCCTTCCTCTTTTCTTCATGTCCCTGCCTATTCTGCACAAGGTCTACTGCACCCTCCAGGGACAACAGCTCCCCAGAGCAAGGGCTGAAACCCAGCTGCACAGAGAATGGAATTCTGCCTTTTTTTGTCATGCATAAGATGACTTCCAGATATTTAGATCCCCATGGGAGTCATCTAATTCTTCATGCTTGCTAATGAAAAGCAGTTCCAGCCAGGTCTAGTCTTCCTCAACAGATTAATTGTCATAATATTAATTATTCCTTTTTATTAAGTTTTGTGCCATTTAAAGCTTTGCCCTTCTTTGTACTTAGGTGTTAAGGTTATAGTGTTTATATGTGACTGTTTTGTTTAAACTGTAGAACATAAACTGAAACATAAACTAACTTTTCTGGTATAGCAACACCAACACATTTTTGGTGCATAAAGCATGAGGTATTAAATACATGGACGGGACAATGTGTGGTGGTGAGAGGCAAGAACTTCACATGACAGGCTTTCAAAATCTAACGCTAATTATATCTTCATCTGCTCAGACCTTCCATGTGTCCCTGACCTCTCTATTTCTCTCAGTTGCCCGAGTATATTTTGTATGCTGAAGCACATTAGTGTCTGGTTAAACCAGAGTTTCCAGGACATCCAGTTTTCTTGTGTTGGTTTGTTCAAACACTCGGTTGCTTTCCACGTGAAAAAAAAGATCTCCAGCTATCCAAACTGAATTCGTCAACTTCAGCTCCCAAACAATGATTTCTCAGAGGTTTTTTTCACTTGGATTTCCCCTTACCTTCATTTGGAGTCCCTTCATAACCGTACTTTTCCCCATGAAAATACTTCAATAGCACATTTGAAGCACTTCACAAGATTCTTTAAGGTAAGAGCAAGGTCTTCAAATGTCTCACACTGAGAGTGTTAAAAAGGAGCTTGTTTGAGCAGCTCCAGGGCCACCTGGCACAGGGGAGGCTGAGCAGGGGCAGGACCTCTAGATGGTCTAGATGATCATTCTATGATTCTGTGATCCTGTTCTATGGCAGGGGCACGCCTGAGCTGTTGGTCCATTTGATCTGGACCTGTTCAAGCCACCTCTGTGCTCACCACTGATGTAGCACTGCTGGGCACAGAAGGCCTTGGCTGAGCTCGCTCCTGCATCATGAGCAGAAGGGAGATGGGGGCTTTTGAGTCCCCACCTTTGCTAGCCACTGCCACCAGCTTGGCTCTGCTGAGCTCCTGTGCAGGGAGGGAGAAACCTGTGCCAGAGTGGAAAAGGCTTTGCTTAGTCCTGACAGGAAAAGGCAGGAAGAAATGGACATTCCTCTCTTAAGAGGTGGTTCCTTCTCTTCTTTGGAGCTACAAACATCAGGCTTGGTTTCACTGTTGAGAATAATCCTAGTAGCCCCTTTTCCAAAGGGGTTTCTCCATGCTGGGTGATGGCAGCCACCAGCCCCAACGCTAAGCTGTCCTGCCCAGTGGTTCCTCCCTACAAAGTCCCTAATGAAAAGCCCAAACTGCCTTGTGCCCAGCCTGAAAGGAGCTGAAAACATTCGCTGTCATGTCTTTTGGTCCCTCCTCCATTCCCCACACTTTATAAATTCTCATCTGTAATTGATCCTTATATGTTGCCCTTATTTATTGATTGTATATCACTGCTTATTCCTAATTGCTGCTTTCATTTTTTTTTTTTTCAGAATCTGGCTTTCAGGCAATGCTGTCATCTTTCTTGGCACTGGAATCAGAGCTTTTTGGCTGTTTCATGAGCTCTTCTTGAAAGAGCTCACAGTTCTCCATCACATTTGCTCCTTCTGATTTTTTTTCTCACTATCACTCTCTTCATCTGTGGGAAACTAGTCCTTCTAAAACACTGAAAATGTGTAAAAGTCTGTTTTCTTTTTGCCCATTGTAAATACTGGCAAGCAGTGATCACCATTCCGTGGTTGATCACTTAGCTTTACCTGTAACAGAAGGGTCTAGGCTAGATTTGGGGTGGGGTGGGTCTTTGAGGTTAGGAAGTTACCCTTGTAACTTTTAGGAAAAAAAAATGCTTTTGGAATAGTCTTGAAGGATATTGCAGTTCTTTCCTTGCACAAGGATTATGAAGAAATGGGGGACTGTGAAATTTTTTTGCAACTGATTTGAATCCAGGAGTTCTTGTTCAGTCCATCATAGTCAAGTCAGAAATTATTTTTCTAACATTGGAGACTGTTAAGCCTAAGGCATCATTCGGGTAGCAGGTTGTATTTCAGCTGATGATTTATTTATAAATCTGAGGAAAAGGATTATTTATGACTGCAAATGCAGGATAAATTGTAAAATTTTACCTATAACCAGAGTTACAAAACTTCAGCATATATTTTATTCACAAGCTTCCTTCCTTTTACATTATTTAGCAAACATAACATTATCTCATTATATGTGGTCTTTGCCCCACAGAGTTTGCAGTCTCATTCAGGCACCAAAGATTTTTTAGCAGAGGAAAGCATAATGAAGTAATTAGCTTTGAAATAAACAGACATCATTGCAGATTAGAGAGGATGCACATTAATTAAGTCATCATCCAGAACCCTTCTCCTGCAAGGCACGCGTTCTGCACCAGCCATGGCTAAAGATGTTACAGGCAGGACTTCACTGAAAGCAGAGACGTTTCCCTTTGGATTATGACCGCGAAGTCATTTTATCCATGCCAAGGTCATAAGTCCATCAATAAAACTGAAAGGAGAGTGATTTCAAAAGCCATACATTATGTTTAGCCCTCCTTGCAATATACTCAGAGCACTTCCCAGTGGTTTGATTTTGCTGGGAGCTGAAGCCATTGAGGTGCTCAGTCCTCAGGCAGAGTCACAGCACCGGGAATTATTCCACCACAGTTCAGTGCCATTTACCACGCCTCATCATACAGACAGTCCCTGAATTCAAATGGGAAGAATAATTTCATTAAATCATTTTTGTAACTGCATCATTTTAGTAATTAAAACCTTTACTTACGCCTATTCAGGAATGAGCAGAATATTACATTAATGCACTGCACTTATTAAATTTTTAAGGTTGACTGGTAAATTTAGGGGTGATGCAAGACATAGTTAAACACCTTTGAGGAGGAAAATGGTCAAACAGCATTTTGATTAGTACAAATATGTGGGAATTGTCTCCTCAAATTCAGTTTGGTGGGAACAGATGGGCTTTTTCACGTACCTGATTTTGTGGCTATTTTGCTGTGCTTCAGATGTTTCTGAGGCACAGGTGTTTCTAGGCAACATTTACAGAATTCCCCGAGGAAAAATATCAGCATAGGAAAAGCAAAACTAAAAGCTGCCTGACCCAGCCCCCGTACTGAGTTAGCATGTTGTCTACTTCTTCAGTCATTCAAGGCCAGAGAAATATGCTTATTTATTTCTTTGGGCTTTGTGTCAAGCTTTTAGGTTATGATTTGCAAAAGCAGTGGGAAACCCAAACAGAGCAAAGCCCAAGAGATATGTAAGGGAGCACTGAAATGAAGACATTCATCAAATACTGATAATTGCTCAGTCATCTCCGTAAGCATGGACAGGACGTGGAAAACAAATGCAACAAAGCAGATGCGGTACATTAAAATCCTGATTTTATATATATTTTATCCTGACAAAAAAACCCCTGGATATCTCACACACACGAAAAAAAAAATATATGTAAGGGAGCAAGGCTCAATACAGATTTAATCACAATGTCAGATCCCAGGTTAGCTTAAAGGAAAATGAGAGAAATCATCTCACCTTTCATAATTCATTAGAAATGTAAGTTAGACAACTACAATTGATTCAGATGAGTACATGACACTTTTTTCATTGCCTCTTCTCTATTTCTCCGCCAGAAAGCTCTTATATCTCAGCTCCTTACAAGATGGTTAAATTACTAGTCAGAAGAACAAACCTTTCAAAAGATTTAGAGGTTTTACCTTCTGGATTATATACCATGGTAATTTAATGCTAACAAGCTGCAGTGCTGACTAAGGCAATTTGATTCATAGGAATTTATGGGCTATTCAGAATATATCCCAAAGCATGATTACAATTATCTGAAGAGTTGTTCTGTGGGGAGGGGGATGGATGTTGCATCCATGTCCTTCAAGCCTCTCCCCATCCCAGGCCTCCCAACTCTCTGCTTCCTTCAGCAGCCTCTGGCTGTGGCTGGGGCAGAGCTGCAAACATCCCAGCCATTGCTGCTCGGGCCAGATAAAACCTACAGTGGGCTGATTCTACACCTAAAACCAGCATGCACAAAAGCAGGAACAACTGTTTAATAATCCTGGTAGAAAGAGGCTTTCCTTTCCTGGTACCTTCACAAGTCTGTTTATTCTCATTGCTATCCAAGCAAAGGCAGGATGGCCACAACAGCTTTAGGCACCTGCTGGAAACCGAGATCACAAGTCCTTTATAATTCATGGGGATTTGCCTTTGGCCCCAGCAGTTAGAGGATCATTACTGAAATCTTCCAGCACTCTGTTTGCTCCTGTTTGCACTAGCACAGCTTGATCACAGGTAAGTACACATTCCAGCACTGCAAACACAAAAGTCCTTGGGAATATACAATTCTGAGAATATGCAGTTTGCAGCTTCCCCTTATCTGCTGTGACTACGAGGTAACAAATCATAAAGAAAAAGATGAAACTACAACAAAAGAGTACAGTGGGGTGAAATTCTGTTTTCTCACCCTGGAATCACTCCCAGGAGCTACGAAGCTGAAGTAAGTGGATTTACACTCAAGTAGATTAGAGCAGATTTAGTTCCTAAGCTGTCACCCATATCTGCCTCTTATCTCATCATTGTCATGGTTGCACTATACTGTTAAAACTATTGAGGAATGATACCTTCATTTAACATTGCCCACAGATCTGTAATTCCAACTGTACAGCAACGAGGTTTTAGCTGATGCTGAATTTGGCTTCTACTTCGGTTCTTTTAGGAAAAGAAGATGATCATTGCCCTAACATTTTTCCCAACCATCATCCAAAGTGCTTCTAACTCGAATCAGCACTACTTTCACTTTTAACTCTGATCAAGAAACATCTTGAATGGCTTTGGAAAAGGAGAAATGCAAAGTGGCTTCTGTTCTTTCTAGCAACAGAGCAAATCAGCATCCTCGGTCTTCTGATCTGAGCCACTTTCTTTTCAGCCTCTGCAATATCTTTATCACCTCTGGCTGTTATGTTTCATATCCACCTGTGATAATCATTCTGGAGTCATTTTAAGCTCTTATTTCTTGGTGTTCAGGTGCAATTGTTGTCAATAATTCTAAAATAGAAGAGTTCTTGCACGCTGGGAAGCTCAGCTGCTTAATGCCGTGAGACTGAGTCTCCCCTGGCTGAACTCTCCTGGTGTTTAGACTGGCCCTGGCAGCTCCCCACTGAAAAGTTTGCTGCCAGCTTTGTTTATCAGAGACTGCAATAATTAATTTCCTATTACTTTCCTGTGATGATGGATTAGCCTTTTGAAGGATCTGAGGGAAGACTCCAGCTCTGAAAAGCACAACCACCGTGGGCATTGCCATTGCAGGCACCGAGGAAGCCTGAGAGTCTGCTGCCTGCTCAGAGAAGCCCCAAGTGAGCATTTCCATGTAAAGTGCTTCACACCATGCTCAATTGCCTAGAATTACAGATTGGAAAGTTAAAGGCTGTGCATTGACACCAGTAAAATAAAAGTTTTTTATGCACAATAGAAGAAATACTTGACCACTCTACAGTGTTTGTAGGAGAAATAGTCTCCAATCCCACTCTAACTGCAAAAGGAGGAAATCTGTTAAAACCAAATCACATTGTAATGTTTATGCTTATGTCTTGCATAAATTTCTTGCTCTCTATAAAGTTTGACTCTAATGAGAAGGAAAGCTGTGTTAGGAATGATTATGTGCTTATTTTCATAGAAATGATCCACCAGTTTCTGAAGAAAACAACAGAGAAAGCTGCCTGAAAGATACCAGCTCTGACATCACATTGCCACACTCATTTTCTTCTACAAATACCAAAGTCTTGAGATAAATCTGAAAGTTCTTTAGTCTCTTAGACGAAAATGAACATAGTCAATTTTGAAATGGTAAGTTTGATACTGAAAACTCAAAAGCTATTGAAAAAAACATCCTTTTGTGGCAATATTTGGGTTTATGTTTTGTTCAGGGTGCAGTCACTGAAGAATCTGATCTATGACAGCAAAGTGGATATATCACCCTCTACAAAGCAGTCAGATATGCATTCATTTTGAGAGAGAAGCCAGCAAGCTGCTGGTTCTCTCTCTTTACTCTTTCTCCACTGGATAAACACATAATAGCAAAAAACCCCAACCCAAGCCCCTAAACTAAACAAAACATGGCTGTAGTTCTACATTTGATTTAAATAAGCATTTGTTTGAAACCTTGCAAGCCTTTATGTGTCTTCAGCAGCACTAAAAAGCCTGGAGCAGAAGACACATAAAAAAGCAATCGTAACTCTCATCCAGGTACAAAAGGATGCTGCTCTCCATGTGCAGTTCACTAAGCCTTATTCAAATAATTTCTGAAAACACTTCCCCACATTCTGCTGCCAATCCCAGAACAAAGAGTAAAAAGGTTACTTCATATACGTCTCGACAATCTCATCTAGTTGGGCTTGAAGGGAATAAGGTGTTTTCTAAGCATCTTGGACAGGATATCCAAATTTTAAATCCAGAGAAGGTCATTAGACATCGTGAAAAATTTTAATATTTTCCCTCTTCGTCTTTAGTATTTTGTTTGCAGTAAGTGGTGAAGTTCTCATATTCCTTAGTGCTGAGATCTTGGTCTTCTAGATAATATCCTGCAGATTTGCTGGACAGGGAGATAAGTGCGCAGTTTCTTGTGGGGTGTATCACTGCTCCCACTGCCATGAGGATACTCACTGGGTACATAAATGGTTTTCTGTGTTGTAGGAATTTTAATATCTCAGTACTCAGGCCATTTATTTACTTTCAAAATCTGTATGGCTGAATTATATGGCACAAAACAAATCTTTTATATTTAAATAGAGCAAACAGGGAATGCCACAGTGGTATGATTTCTTTTTATAACAGGAACGTGGTTTGCTGCAACCATTGCAATAGACAGATAACTGGATGAGCTTGCACACTATTAATTCCTTTTCACCGTGGAAAAACCTAGTGATAATGTATTTTACTTTGCCTTTATAAAATGAGTATGAGTTTTCTTTAGTTGAATCCCTAAACATCAGGGGAACTCTGTCCAGCTGAACTGGTCGTGCTGAGTCATGACAATTCAGAAGTTGAGCAGACAGAAATCTAATTATCCCCCAACCCTCACCACAGATCAAGTCTCTCTGGGCAAAGGTTGGTGAGTATGACTAAATGACAGTGGAAATCTTATCCATTTAGCTCCTTCCAGCTAGTTACTGCACTAGGGATCAAGTAACAGTCCCAAACTCCGGTTTTCACACTGCCTTCTGCAATTTCAAAGTAGCTAGATGTAATCTGAACATACAGATGAATCTGTATCCTTTTTAGATGGCATTGTGCAAATTATGCCTGCTTTATCCACCAAAACTGCAGCCAAGAGGAATCATGTACTTAATACCAGTACTGTAGTGAGGCTGCCCCTTGAAGGGAGGTGTAGCTAACAGGCAGGGCAGGTCACACCAGCACAGCAGCTCCCTGCAAACCGAGCACTTTGAAGTGCTTGTCCCTCCTTGTGGCTGTTCAGCAGGTGGGATCAGGCTCCTTTGCAGGAATCCTCTCCTCTCCCTTCGATGCTGATCCCCAGACCTGGCGTGCAACCAAGCACTGAGAGTAACACTTACGTATTCCCAATGCTTTCCTGGTGGTCTGGACACTTCTACAAGCAAAACCCTAAGGAAAAGGATCACTGACCTCAAGAAACTTCAGACCCTGTGGCTGATGTATCTGGAAGATGTGGCATAAGAAGTAGGTTTGAGTAGAGTGAGGGAACAGAAAGAAGCAAAGCAGCCTCTGAACCTATTCAAGAAGACACACTTCGGTGATTAACTCCTCATGGATGTCCCGGGACAAGTAAGGCTAGAGGATGGATTTGGATACTGATAAGTCTATACTGGGGGACCATCCAATCATCCTGTCGTGGTCTGCTGAAGGTCTGAGAAGGTCCTTGAGGGAAAAGCAAATAAACAACATTTCCAATCTGAAGTAGATTGCTGAAATCTAATTAGAAAAATGTCCCACCTCAAAAAAAAAAAGTGTTTTTCATCATTTCAGCAGTTTCCTAATATATCTATGATGTCTTGAATAGCACACAGATCACTATGTCTCACTCCTAAAGGTCACTGACCGTTTATTAAAATTTCACTGTACATCCATCTTTCGAGGGATGTCTGCTCAGCTTGCCATCTGGAAGGTTAATAACGCACAGATTCGCAGGCCGTGCTGGGATCCAAAGATGGATTTCAGACACCACTGATTGCAGCATCTGTTCAGAACCACATTTTGGGCTGGTTCACAGAGGAAGGGCCCTTCTGAAAGTTTGGGTTTGGTGTCAAGGCTTTCACAGGGTCCCATTCCAGTGCTGGAGATGCCAGTGTTGATGACTCGAGTGCTGGGCATGTAAATTATCAGAAAGGGTCACGTGAAAAGATAACAAGGGATTCTCTTCGGCCACCTGGGTGGAGAGAGCAACTGAGTCACCATCTGGGGCTGCTTTGACAAGCAAACAACTTCAGCCAGTTTTGGTGCCACTTTCCCTTACATGACATTGAGCCTCAGGGTTGGAATTCAGGGGCAAGTAATGACACAGACAGGTTACATGTTCTCTTTTAGCACCAGAGAGAGAAAGATCAGCAAAAGCTTCCTAAGCAGTGGACTTCCCTAGCTTCTCTGTGACTCTTTTCAGTGTTTTGGGAGAATTGCTGGTGATACACTCACAGCTATGGCACTGGGAATACAAACCCCCTGGGATAGCATTCCTAAGCATGTTTAACCCAAACATCTTCAATGGTCTCAGCTCTCTCTTTCCGAAAGAACATCCCACTTCATTCTACCTTTTAGCATGAAATAACTGGTGTTTGCTTCTGCCTGGCATTTGTAAAGGTCTCCAAAGCAACGAATCCTGAGCTTTAATATTGGTGTGTGGCTTTGTCTTCCTCTTAGGACCTCAACCCTTGTCTAAGAGGTGCAGAGGACCACAGTGACACATAAGCCAGGAATGGTGTTCATGCTCGGACAATGGCGTTGCACACCTCACCCTGTAACCCGTGTGGGGCTGCAGTCTTTCACCACACACGGATCATCAGCCACGGAAGGGCAAAGACGCTTGATCAAGCTGAGCTGTCCCCTGTGCACCAAGCCTTGTTTCCTGGTAACATGTTACAACCCATATAATAGAAAAACAGCATCCAGAACTGTAGGCAGCGTTCCCCAGAGAGGAAAAATTTGCAGCTAGAGAAAAGGCTGCTATTTGGTACATTATTCTGGCACTGCTTAGCATTTTGTTCTATTTTTGCTTGGGAAGACAGCTCGTGATGAAGCATGTCTCACCTTATCAGGGATGGACAGCAGCTGCTGCATGGGGATGGGAGGTCTTTAGGTGATCAGCTGCACTGGGAATAATTTGAAGAGATGAGAGTTAATTAGTCCAGGATAAACCAAGAAGGGATCTGATTAGCCAGAGTACTAAAAGCCAATTATTTCCAGGACACAGCTAAATGGCTTTACAAAGCTAAAAAAAGACAGCATCTGATAGCTTTTCTAACACATGAGCTCTGATCACTACAAAAACGACCTCTTCTTGCCCTCCCCCAGAAAATTTAGTTCTGGGTGAGGGCAGACTTAGGAGACAGTTTGCTTNTTTTTTTTTTTTTAAGAGTAATTTGTACAAGGGTTTGTAAGATACCCAGCTACTCATGAGCAGGCTTTAATGTGCAGAAAAACTCATCACCCCAAGGCAAGATTTTTTTGGAGAACCACTGTTAAGAGCAAACTGATCTCACTTGCAGAGTCAAGTTGTCCCTTCTTTAAGTGGAGTTGGCACTCAGGCAGCTTGGCCACCCTGGGAACTGCATCAGGTCAGCCTCCTAACAGCTGGTCCCTTCTTCTCTGGCAAGATGCAATGTCCTGTATGTAACTAATGACATGATGACAGCCCACAGTTGAAACATTAAGGAATGCATTTCTGGACATTCAAACACATTCAGTATCTTGCACAACGTATATAAAAGCAGAAGGATGCTCAAGGCAGGCAGAGCTAAAAATGTGAGTGAGAACTGGACCATCTGTGGGCTGGTGTGTGGCTGCCTCTGTGGCCGCTAACACTTAATTCCAGCTGGACTGTCAGCTCCTTCGTTGCAAGCATACTGTCAGTGTAAATTGACAGGAATCCCCTGGATCCGAGCCTCGGAATGCATTCCCTTGTGCAGCACTAATTGTTCGCAACAGGGCAGATACGGAAGGAGAGGATGTTTGACTAACTGCGCATCAAATTGCACCCAAGCCAAAAAGCAGCCACAGAAGACTCAGTGTGCAGTTTCAGATAGGGTGAAATGGGATCACATGAATGCATGAACTCAGCCACTTAGGTTCTGCTTAAATTCCCCCTGTAAATACCCAGCAGAATCTGCAGAGCCGTGAGCTGGTGCTCTGCGTGGATGTGAATTGCATCCCCAGCGTGTATGAACTGTGCCTTGGGTAATTCATGAGAGTAGCCACACGGGGTCATACCAAAGGTTCATTTAGCTCAGCATCCTGTCTCTGAGGCTGAACAGTGAAAGGTGTGCAGGAAAAAAGCATGAGAAATGGGATAAGCATAGCATGCTCCTTCCCCTGGTGTACTCTCTATCTGCTGACAGTCACTAGTTCAGAGTCTTCTGCAGGCTGTTCCTGCTTCCCAGAGCTTAATGGCCCATGAGGGACCTTTCTTACTAATTCTGTCTAATTGCTTCTTCTGCCCATTCTTGCTTCTATCCAAAACATCCCGTGGCAAGGAGGTGTACAGTTTAATTATATGTTGTGTGCAGATGTTCTTAGTTTCATTTCTTGTGATTAATACTTTCATGTGTTTCTCACTAATTCCTGAGTTATAATAAAGCGTGAACAATCTTTTCTTACTCATTTTTGCAATTTGTTCTTCCTCCCATAGATTGCTTTGTGTTATTTGGAGAAAATTAAACCTTCAAGTGTCTCATGTCAAATATTAAACTGATAAGAGATCACACCTATTTGTTAACTTCCAGCTGTGAATAGTGGACCTGTTCTGAATTCCAGGTGCTAGAAATGGCTTCTCTTTAGTGTTCAGGCTTTGAATACAAATTGCAGCATGAACCTGCCTCCAGCATTATTATCCACTGGACTACTGGGATTTAAAAACTCTTTGTATCTTGCCTGGTTACTGTGGCCATTCTCAAAGTCTGCTATGTCTGTGCTTTGTACCAGACCTGTAAGTATAAGGCTGCTTAAAAGGTGCAGCATTTCAGTGAAAATCTCTCCCTGTTCAGACACAGAGGTTTCAGGAGGCCCCCAGATGGGAAGACCAAAAGGAACCCGAAAACCTTGGATCTAAAAGAAAAGCAATCCTGTTCCCCTTTTCCCCTCATCTTCACACGTAATATAGTGCAAAATGCTCCTATGAAGGTCTCCCTCTGCAACTCCTCCACCCATCACTGGCTTCTGCATCTTATTCAAAGTCTCACAGATATCCTGTCTCGCTTTATGCAGTGTACCTGTCTCCTAATACTGTACCAGATGCATCTTCCTGATTGCTTGCCATGGGCAACAGTCATTTTTCCTTTCTCAAGGGAAAGCCGTGTTCAATACATCAGTTCTCCACCTTCATGCCAGAGTCTCTCTCCCTCGCTTCTTGTTTTCAAAGCCCCTCATATGAAATGCACAATGGGTAAGAAGTGACAGAAAATCAGAGCATCTGCATTTTGTACTCCTCCGGCACTGGCTTGAGCGGCTGTACAGAAAACAAACCTGGAGTTTTGAGGTCCCCAGCTCTCATCACCCTCATATCTCTGCTCCTGTTAAAGACTTTATTCCCTTTTGGCCTGTCTGAATTGGAGTCACAAAGGCAGGAAAAAGTGATATTTACAGTGCTCCAGTTCTCATTGCCAGCGTCTGGGAATATTAACAAGTCAGTGCGCCCTGACAATGGTTCATTTCAAGTGTGGAGCATTACCATTCTCATCAAGGGCAAAGAACCTAGCGCAGTTCGCGTGCTCAGGTGCTTTAAGCTCCTTTCTAAAATTACATTTCTGCAGACAGCAGACCATTGAGTTGAGTAATTCTGTGCAAACTGAATGAAATCT
This sequence comes from Oriolus oriolus, assembly GCA_013400235.1. NCBI lineage: Eukaryota > Metazoa > Chordata > Aves > Passeriformes > Corvidae > Oriolus > Oriolus oriolus. Next base: position 102,588 of record VXBT01009355.1, on the reverse strand, counting down.
TCCAGTTGCAGTTCTGTGTGATCAATAGGGGGTGCATCATTTGAGGGGAATATTTTAAACCATCCCTGTGGAAGTGTATCTCTGGCAGCTTGGGTAGTGGCCAGACTCCACCACAGAGCAAAGGCAGCCCCCTTCTCCTCCTTCTGCTGCTGATCCCTCCTGCTGCAAAAGAAAGGAGAGCAAGAGCCCGTCAGTGGAGACAACCAGGCAGCGCTCCCAGCTCTGCCCTGGCCAGGGCTGCACCATGCAGCAGGATGGGCAGGGAGCCTGCAGCTGGAACCGGGGCTGTGGCCTGGAGCCTCCTGAGAGCTGGCACATGGCCAGGACAGCCTAGCCCAGTCCTTGTCTGCCCTCCTCCAAGCTGTGTGTCCCCACAGAACCATGTGCAGTGGATGCTCTTGCTCTTCCAGATGTCCCCCATCCATCCACCCCTGCATGGCAACACTCAGGGGACAAGTGAAGACAGCTCCTCCCAGCTTCAGCTGGGGAGCAGGGACCCATGTGCCCTGTTCTGGGGACAGAGCTGGGCCAGGCAGCACCTGGAGTGCTCATCACTCTTGAAGGGTCCCAAGGATTTCTCTCTCTCCTGATGCAGCATGATGGGCACCGACTTCCTCTGGGCAAAGGGCAGCAGCAGCAGCATCCTCAGTTCTGCAGGGCCGGTTCAGGAGAAGAGAAGAGAAGACCCACCCTGCCTTTTTTTCCAAAATTCACCTGGTGAGTGGCAAAGACTCCTGCCATTTTCAGGTGGGGCTGTCAGAGCCCTTTGCTTGGAATCCTCCCGCAGGAACCAGGCTGTGCTTAGAGAGCAGCCCCACTGCAGAAAGGGTCTCTGGCGAGCTGCCACCCAGCACCAGCAGCCTGAGCGTGGCAGAGCTGGGACCCTCTGCCCTCTGGGGCTCTCTGATCCACATGGCAGATTTCCTCCCAGCACCACCACCAAGGCGGTGTTCCTGGTGGCTTTCCAGCCCTCTATGTTCCCTTGGTGGCATGGCAGGACCCTCTTTCCCTCCTTTCCACAGAAGCTCACCCCACCGGCCACACATCACCTCGGCGCAGCCAGAGGCAGCTGAAAGGCTTCCTTGCTGCCGCCATCCTCCCCTGCTTCTTCCTCCCCCACTGCTTTCTTTCCTCCACTCAGCACCCACAGTTCTCAGGGCAGAGCTCAGACCAGAGGGACACACAGCGTGGTAGCAGCTCACCTCTTCCTCAAGGAATGCTACGGATGGCAGACACACGAGGGGGGAATCAGGACACAGCCGAGGGGAAGGATCACCTCCTTCCACCTGCTGGGCTTCACTTCCCCTTGCCTTGGGCTTCACTGCTGGTCCTGGCCTCTGATAAACTTGGTGCCACTTTGGGCCACCAGCCTTTGGGCCCAGCCACTCAGCCGGTTTTCAACCCTGTTCCCATTCTGCTCAGCCTGTCCACACTTCTTCAGCTTCTCCCTGAGACTGTTCTGTCCTCCTGAAGTGGGCAATGGCCACTGCACTCCCCTCACGTCCCAGCCCAGTCATTTCACCGCAGAAGATCAGGTTTGGCAAGCAGGTTTTCTCTTGCTGAATTCATGCTGCCTCCTAGCTCAAATCACCTTCATGTCCTTCATGTCTCCAGGATGTGCTGTGGTTTTCCCAGCACCTCCATGAACACGGGATCCCCTTTTCTTACCAAACATAGTAACAAATTCAGGGTACCTGGTGAGCTTGGCCTTAATTTTTTGTGTTTGTTTTTTTTTTTTCCCAAGCCTCTCCAAGAATGTGACAGCGAACACTACAGCAAACATTTAACAAGATGTGTGGGCTCTGTCCTCATTAGTCTAAACAAGAGAGCTGAAGCAGCAGATGCATGCAGAGCAGGCATTGCTGAACGACATGAAGTTAATTTGAGCTTGGAAGAGGGGAGCCTTTGACTGGCAGACAGCCCTATATACTAAAGGCACTGATGTGAACCAGCACGTGAGAACCCTCAGCCACATTGCATTGCCTATTCCCTATTCCAGTCCTTCACTGGAATATGATTTTGTAACACCCCAAAAAGCCAAGGGCAACTGGAACAGAAATTTTAGATCGACTTGTCATCAAAGCTGTTTTGAAATCTGAATTCACCTTGTGTTTGAGAGCTTATTTCCCTGAGCTATGTTCACAGCACCCACTATGAAATTCTGCTTCCAGGGCATTTTTTCCTGGCAGACTTGCTGTGTGATCACCCACATTTTCACAGAAAGAGAGCAGAGATACAGGGGGAGACTTGCTCAAGGTCAGAGTGGGCTGGTGTGATAGAAATGGAAAAAGCACAGAAACAATGTGGAAAAGATGGGTCTGATCTATACAGGAGGAACTTGAATGACAGTGATTTATACAAGTATTTATACCAACCCTGAAATGAAAACACAGTGTCAAGACTATTTACATTATCACTTCTTTTTATTCTTAATAAAGGCAATGATGTGGCTTGAAAAATAGAATTACTCTGACCTTAAACATTGGCTTGATATTTTCCTTAGGGATTTTTAACTTCTGATTATTATTCCTTATACTTTCTCATCTCATCTTTCCCCTTCTCAAATTAACTGCCATTTATTTATGACACTGCCCATGTCTGAGCTGCCAGGATGTCTCCTGTGAGCAATCCTCCCAAAGTATTTTCCACTGAGGCTTAGGAGCAGACCTCTTCCTAAGTCTAACCACAGATACCTCCCTTTAATACAAGAAGATCCAAATATAGTCACTATTTTCAGGGATGTTCATGAACCCTAAGGTGTCACATGCAGCATTTTGTAGAAAAACACTAAAATAGACCTGTCTGGTTTTTAGCTTGGGGGTAGGTTGAAGTCACAAGGTGACACACCACAGTTCCCTCCAGCTGCACAGGACTTCCCCAGGAGCACCTGGGGCCAGCCAGCACCGCTGCAGTGTAACAGTCTGATACACAGTGGGGAAAGAAAGCCCATTTTGCTGAAAAGAACCAGAGATACAGGCATCAACTGTGATGTGCTCGGAATCCCCCTGAGAGGCACCACGTTATGCCACCGGCGGCAGTCCGGAGCCAGCAGTGATGCACATCTTGCCCTCAGACTCTTCATAAGATCACAGGGGTTTGAATAGTGCCCAGATTCAAGCTGCAAGAATAAAACTGTCTCTGCTTCCTTGCATAGATCTGTCTCGGCCAAGAATGATATGACAAGAATGCCATACAGAAAAAAAAAGACAGAAGCACATGAAAACCATGTGGCCCAGGGAGGAGAATAATGAGAAAGACCCTCTGTGATGCTACAGACAAGACCACTGTGCCTGTGTGGAGTGGATGAGTAAAAACATATGTTTTAAATTAGTCCCCTGGCAAATGTATGGCTCTTGTTCAGTCTTAGTACATAAAGCATCTGCCTGGACCCTGTGGTTGCTCAGCACACTCTGCAGAGGAGCCATTTGTCAAGTGTCCCTAACGCATGTCAGCAGCTAGAGGGGAGTCAGAGCTGAGGTCCATGACATCTCACTGTTTCAGTTCTGTCCCTGATGCAGAAAGACAGCGGGATCACGTGAGCTGGAACACAAGTTAGTGCAGCTCCCAGCACCATTCTGGTTCCCGGTTTGGGCTGTCCAGGCCTCCCATGAACTCAAAAGTCATCGGTTACACTGCTGTTGAGGGCAGAATGGGAGCTCCAGCTAAAGTTTTTTTGAGAAGCCCTCCTGTTGAGTCATGAGGGACAGAAAGAACCCCCTTGCTTTCTAAACTCCATCCCACAGAGGAGTCCAGGTGCTCCTGGATCCAATCTTAGCCCTAGACTTTGTCGATGAGTTGTGGCTAAAGGATTAACATAGGTATAAAGAACCTTTATACAACTTTGTCCCTCAGGATAAAGGATGGCAAACCAAATATATTCACATAAAAATAAATAATTATAATGACTAGACTAAAAGATCTTAATCAAAGCTATTTACTACACAGTATGGGAAGCTATAACTATTGGTATTGTACAGTATTTTGAAGCAATATTGAAGCAATTATATTGCAGCAAGCAAAACCAATTATTGAGTAGAGATTGATGTTACTCACCCATACCAATGACTGTGGGCAAATCTCTTTCACTCAGCCTCAAGGAGTAACCTTGAGGGGTGTCTTTATTCCGGGGAAGAATCTCCAAACACACTCCACGAAAGAGTATGTTAGAAGGTGTGAGCACTGGCACAGGTTGCCCAGAGAAGTTGTGGATGCCCATCCCTGGAAGGGCCAGGCTGGAAGGGGCTTTGAGCAACCTGGCCTAGTGGAAACTGACCCTGCCCATGGCACGGGGGCTGGAGCTGGCTGATCTTTAAGGTCCCTTCCAACCCAAACCATCCTATGAAGACCCTGCTGTTTAAAAGTGGGACTGGGTTTTTATACATATAGTGATTTTCTGTCCGTCATATGTCCCCAGGCCAGCTGTGTCAGCTCAGCATCTTTAGATAAGTTATCAGCAGTATCACTTGCTTGTCCCTTTATGTCAGGTACTTTATCAGGTCTGCCACATCTTCACCTCACTATCAGGATGTTTATCTTTGGGAATGATGAGTCAGGCTGTTTTCAGCATCATTCAACACCAAAAGCAGCATGGCAGCCCCCATCTCCATTCAGTGCTGATAGCTTTGCAAACAGGGCATTGTTCTTGTTGTTTTCCCCCCGGCTCCAGGCAGAGCACCCTGCTACAGCTGCCCTTCTGAGCACTCACTGGAAGCTATTTACTTTGACTAGAGCCTCAAGTCTATAATTCACTCCTGCCCCTATCAACCTTGAATTCAGATCAAACTTTTTGAAAACATGTAATAGCATTTACCAGTTAAGTCATTAGGCCCAGTTATCTTTAATAGAGGTAACTTTTACTGGTAAAACTATAAACAGCTGTTGAGAGAGGAGATCTCTTATACTATGAGTGATAAAATATTGCTAATTGGGCAATGTTTCATTTTCTTAGGGTGAAAATATGACTGCGGGGAGGATACTAATCAGTCTGATTCCTGCAGCTCCTTCTGAACTCCTGCTTCTTGAGCTTTGCCACCCTTTCTCTCTTCAGAGAAACACGTCTGCGAAAGGGGGGAGCATTAGCTAACCTTGTGTTTCTCTTACAACTCATCAGCAATCGTGATTAATGGTTGGAAGGGAGTAAATCCTTCTCGCATGAGCCCAAAGAGTGACCTGAGGGATTGCTGTAATGTAGTGTCCCATACATAGTTTGTGATAGTGGTTACTTGCTCCCATTTGTTCCAAAATTGAAATTTGTGTCCAGTTTGTAGCATGCCAGGCCAGGTGGGGAATAATTTGCTGGCCTAAGAGAGTTACCATTACATTGAATATCCTTGTTTCTCTTTTATTGTTTAAAAGGCAAAACCAGGAGGGGCTTTTGCTTGAAGATTATATTAAAATCATGTCAATGTTTTGATTTCAAACACCTTTCCTGTAAATTAAAATTTTGAGGAAAAAGAAATTGCATCAATTCATTGACATTCCTGTTCTGCTTCAGTAAAAGAAATGCAGCAAACCTGATTTGTTTCAACACAGAGGCACTTTCTGACAAGAAGAGCATTTTGAAGGGTCATCTCTCAAGCAGCTGTTACAGAGGCAGGCTGAGAGTTTCCCAAGACCTCCCTCTGCCCACTCTGGTACTCCACCATTACTGCAACCCTCCTCTCTCCAACTGGTCAGTGCCATTCACATCATTGGAACATCAAAACCAAGGGGCTGCTTTATCATCCAGCAGACTCTGGGCTTATCAAAATGGCTGAGGGAGCTGCTTTGGAGCATAGCTGCATATAGGAGAGCTGAGTCACAAACTCCAGGCTTGCATTTGGAGATAATCTGGAACATCTGAGGTGACTGTAACAACCTCAGTGGGGGAGGTGTGCAGCCGTGGGATGGCATCAGGCAGTGCTAAACGAAAAGGGAAAAATTCCCTGGCTTTCCCTGCACAGTGAGCCTTGTCCATCAGGACTTCAGGAGGTCAGGGAGGTGCAGGTAGTGACACAGAGAGACACTGAGCATCAGCTGCTGCTCAAGCACTCACAGGTTTATCTGCAGAATTAATATATTCAGTCCTGGTAAAGTAATGCAAGGTAAGATAGGAGACAATCAGAGCTGGTCTTATTAGGATGTGATATAATTAACTCAAAATTACTTATTTGTGAAACTGTGATGATCAGTGTTGTGTCTTCTCTCCAGATGACAGGGTTATTAGTTAGCTTCAGGCTGCCTGAGGGTATGAAGCAGGTGGGAACTGTAGTTAAATAGCAGGCATGTGCATGCCACATGAGTTACATTAATACCCCTTCCCCTTTTTGCTCACCATCATGCCCCCTGGCCATATCTTCTTGGTCTTTTACTTGTTTGACCTCTGCCATATATTAAAAAACCACTGACAATCGAAGGTCATTACAGTCACTTACTACTGCTTTTGAACAATATTAATCAGAACTTAATTTCAGCAGCTGCAACACAGTGTGAAATAGAAGCACTTCCTTCGAACACCTCCCGAATTTTCTCTCCCAACCTCCTAGATTTCATTAAAATTACCCAACTGAGCTTTATCTTGCAGTGTTCAGGTCTCATTCACAAAATGTTTAACAAACAAGAAAAAAAAAGTATACTGTGATTCTGTGAGAGGACACACAGAGTCAGCCCTTGATTCCTCTCCCCCATGCCAGGGCTCGCCCAAAGCCTGTGCCTGGCTGGAGGTTTGCATCAAAGCAGTTGATGTGAGTTGGGATAGGGCTCATGCTTGGGATCCATCCTGTGCTCGCAGTTTGATTCCGCACTCATCTCTGTAAGGCAGCTCCAGCACTGGTGGAAGTCACTGGCAGCTCGGCTGCATTAAATATAAAGTTAGGGGCATCCCTTCCTGGCTGGAAATAAAGGATACAGCTACCTGGAAAGCCAGGGGCAATGCTTTATTCTAATTGACTTTTCAGAAGCCCTCTGTAATATTACAATTTTTTTCCTAAAGAGAAAAAATGTATTTCTATAAAATCCAAATTTGATTATCATAAGGCTTATGTTGTATTTTAAATGGTGCCTACCGATTTTAGTGTGTTTCAATGGAATTCTTTTTAAAACAAATTCACAACATTCTTTATACCTGCTCAGAAATCAGCTCAAATTTAAAGTTTAGTGTCAACAAAATCAATACCTAGGAGCTTTTGCAATCTGTCTGTGTTTCTTAAAATACAGAAAGCACTACATACAGGATAGAAATGGGCATAATGAATTCCACACGTTAAAAAAAAAAAAAGTGTTAACTAGAATTTCAACAACCATTACAGCAAGGACACATCAGACTCTGTCACTCAAGTCTCCCTGGGAGAGGAGACGCTTGCAGCACCTCTCCATCATTTATACATCTCTGGCTCGTTCTGGCTGTGTTTCTTAACCACGTTTCTCAGTAGAGGACCTTTAAAATGGGGTGGACACCCCTGTGAGGGTCTTTCCCCTTGTTTCTCCTCCGATAGAGCTTGTTCTGAACTCCCAGGCAGCCCTTCTCTCTCCAGCAGCACCACGCCCCAGCCAGACGAGAGCACATTACGGCAGAGCCCGAGGGGAGCTGGAGCTTTCCTCCTCAGCTGGGGGCAACCGATCTGGAAAGAAAACTTCCAGAACAGCTCTGCTTAAAAATATGCAGGCCCTGCCAAGAGGAGCTGGCACGCTGTCGTTTCGCTAGTCCTGCCATGCACAAGTACTCACTGGGTCTCCGCAGTTAAACAGTTCCAGCCTTGAAATTGCTTCTGGAGACAAGTGATGCTAACTCCTTCATCTGAGCAGGAGCTGATGACATCTCCTTGCCTCTTCCCTGTGTACTGAGTCATGATCCTCATAGTCCAAAACTCACATCCATATCTAAAATGAATCATGTTTATTATTTTTAGAGCTAGCCACTGGCACTGGCGTATGTGAGTATATTCAACAAGGTTGTTTTGAGGATTAGAGGACCCTCCTAATCTGAACTGGAAAGAATGAACTGTTTTATTAGCTGATCTGACCTTTGCTTGTATTAGAGTCAAGCTTGTGACTACAGTGATAACTCATGTTTTATTGCCTTTTATTCCTGTTACTCCTATAAACCCTGAAAAGTGTGGTCCAGATTTTATTTCCCTTCTTTATCACCAGGGAAATCATGTACTGAGTTCCCCAACATTTATATGCTGCAAATTCACTTAAAGCAAAGATGCCACTCAGGGTCCAGGCTGGAAAAAGGTATCGGGGCCTATTTTGTTTGGTGGAACCTGTATTCAACACTATGGTCTGGGACATCTGCCCAGGCTGAGGGGTGGCACTGAGAAAGTTAAGAACTCTTTCACTTGGGAGCTGAACATATAATTTTATATGGATATTGTGGGCGACAGAAGACACAGGGCTCTGCCAGCCTGCATGCAGCAGAACTTTTCCTTTTTGAAAGAGGACTCTCTTCTAACACTCAGCACCAAGATGCATGGTGTTGCAAAGCCGGCATAACAGACTGTCACATATCAGGAGAGATCCCAAAGCAATCAGGTGGGTCTGGAGGCTCAGGCACACCTTGTTGCTGTTTTATACTGGTTTTAATCAGGCTGTGCTGAAAGGCAATTTTTGGATTTCACTGTTTGTGCAGTGCTCGTGGATGTGGCACCTGGTACACGTCTTATCCAATTTGAGAGCAGATCTGTCTCACAGATCTTGGTTGCTGGAATGGATGACAGGGAAAATCTCAGGCCAAAGCCATGTGTTGCTGGGAGTGTGTTAAAAGGGCTGGATGAAAAGGAAGCATTACAGCTGTATATCATCATCACTAAGAAACATGTTTGCAGACAGATATATTTGTCCCTTTGGGCACCCAGATGCTTCTCCTCTGGGGACTGATCCCTGTCAGGATAGCTTTTTAAATTCTGGTGGCTTTTCATCCCATTCCACAAGTAATTTTGTAGAGCTGTTAGAAAACAGGAGTTAGGAAGGGATGCTTTCAGGTGGTCTGGGGTCTGTAGTCCCCATTATCATCAGATCTGAAAATCAGAGCCATGGGCTTTCCCCATGCTGTGCTTCCTGAGCGAGCCCTAGGGACCCAGGGAGGTTCTTCTCAATTGGCAGAGACCAGGATTATATGAAATAATTTTAATACATGCCTTAGTGCCCTCAAGCCCACACATTATAAGTTATTTTTATAGGAAAAGAAAAACCTCATTTATGCTTTTCAAGGTTGTCTTCTGCTTTAGAGTAATTGTTACTAATCAAAAATACTTCAGCCAATTCAATAATTGGCCGGAACTGGGCTTTGCAAACACCTTTCAGAGTTTCATTGCCTTATAAATCTATAAATAAAGAATAAACATATGACTTAACACTCTGTAGCGATTATTTAGGATGCAGTGAAAGCAGCAAAGGAAGGAGGAGGAGGAAAAGTGAAATCTTTCTGGGAGGGCACAAGTTTCTTCTGCTCTGTGGCATGTCAACTCCTCCCTGCTCAGCAAAGCAGAAGCTGACAGGAGGCTCCTGGCAACCCAGAGGGGTGGAATTCAAAGCGCTGGTGGTACCTGCACAGCAGATGGGGACAAGTCTCTTTGAGGTAATGTGGAGCAAGCACTGGTCTCCTGGAAGGGATCTCTGGTCAATCCAGTGGACCATCCCGTCTCAAAGTGTCCAAGATCGAGTGTTTCAGAGTAGCCACACAGATGGAGGGTTATTTTAAACATCACAGCAGGTTTGCTCTCAATCTCTAATTTTAGTGGTCAGCTCAAAGCCTGAAATCACGAAGTTTGGTAATTTTTCAAAAGGTGGTTTAGCTATAAAGATTAAAACAAAACCACTGATTGCCCTTTTGTCCATGCAAATGTCTGACCCCTCTTCTGTTCTTGCCAAATACTGCAGAGCAGCAACATCCAGTCACAACAAGCTCTGCATTTTAGTTAGCATTTGTAAAATCTATTTCCTTTGATCAGCTTTAAGTGTGTTACTTCAATATTATGTTGACCATCTTCTTCTCCTGGAGTAAAGCAAACATTTTCTTGAGAGAGCTCCTGGCAAACCCATTGGCTAAGCAGTTAGGATTTACAAAACTTGAAAACAAAGGAGGAAAACATTACTATGAAATTTTTGGCTGGTTTCAGCAAAATACGGGGATAGTGCCAAAAGGATCCAGACTCCAGCTACTTGCCAGGAGTGGTGGAAACCCAGAGGCACCAATGCTGTGTTAAAGCACACTGGTGCCACTGAAAGATGTGGAATACACTTCAGGTATTTAACTTCAGTATGAGTGAAAGGGGAAGTGCACCACTACCTGGCAGATGTATTTGGCAGCACGGGGAGGTGTGGCAACCAGACTCCTCACACTGGGATTTTGGGTTACCTGGCTTCCTACTGCTGGTTGCAATTACTCTTGCATGGTTTTACTGCGTGCCTGCCTACACCACTGTGTGTTCCAGTTACAATGGTGGGATAAATGGGGGTGTCTGGAGGGGCAGGCTCCTCCTGTCTGCCAGATCATTTGGGGGCGATTGTGCTCCTTGCTTCAGGAGCATGCCATCTACTGATAAAGACTTAGTTATTCCCCAAATTAGATGATACTGAAGAACACACAGCCCAGCTCCTGGGTACTGTAGGACCAACAAAACTGTGGATGTGCACTGCCAATGGCTTCCTCTGGCTCTTGTTTACAGGAGATCTTAACAAGGCCCTTCCATCACGCAGTAAGTGTCTCCACAATAGTCCCATGGCTTCAGTGGCCCTGCTCAGCCAGGAGCTCTGTGTGAGTGAGGGTATCCATCTGGGCCTGGGAGATGCTGCTGCAGCAGCTGAAGGCTCAGCCGAGCATTCCCTTAGCAGCCTGTGCGGGCTAGCACAAAATTAGGCTGGGGACTGCGCTGATACGACGGCAGCCAGAATAATCTGAGCAATAGATAAAGAACTAAGAGTGGTTCCCCAGTGTAATTAGGAAGTGCACTGTTATGCAATTAAGAAAATTAATTAGATGTAGGCGTAGGGAGTGCAGGTTGAAGGCATGTTGCAGCACAGACTTGTCTAGCTCTGTGGTACTTTTGAGATCTGCTGGTGGTATAATTGGTTTTACAGTGTCTGAATGAGCTGTATTCCCAGATTTCTCTATTGACCCCTCCCATGTCATAATTTACTACATACAGCAGAAAACTCCAGCCTATCAGAACCAATATCAAAATATGCTGAGCACTTTCTGCTCAATGCAGTGAACCTCTTTAGTCTAGCCAGAATCACTCCTCCTCCAGGTGAATTGATTTAGCTGTCCCAATCCCTCCATGAAATGATCTTATACTTAGGGATGGAAACACCAAGTATCCTCAAGCCACTTATCACTGTGTTACCAGCTCCTTTTAAATGAAATGAATGAGACCTGACCAACAGTATTTTACTTACCTTATTTTCCCAGGAATCCCACACCAGAAGAGTTCATTCAGAGGAAAAGAAAGTTGAAACAAAATAAAAAATCATTCTCCTGGTATCTGAGGAGATTTCATCTGTTGTATGTGTAGGAATCCAGAGAAGCAATACCATGGTTTGACAAACACCGTGATTATTCAAGACATGCTCATGTATATGTTATTCACAAAATGTACCTTGTGTTAAAAGAAATGTACATCCCTAGTGACAGTAGGACATCATCATTACACAGCTCCGTTATATCATAGAATGGTGACAGGACATCAGGCACTGAAGAGAGATATCCTTTAAACAGAACAATATTTGCATCCCGTGGAGAGAGATGGCTCAAGGAGTCTTGTGAGGACAGGCAAAATTAAATCTGTCAATGCCAGGGTAATCCATAATAATAACCCACATAGTTTTAAAAATAATTATTTTTTTTTCTTCTTACTCATGTTACTGGTATCACCTTAGAGTGCAAGGTATAAACTCTGAAACTGACTGTATTTTCTCTCTCTATAAAGCTTGTTCATTGTTTGTACTCTAGTCAGCTTGGACACTAAAATTTGGTCAGATAATTTCTCATTCAAGCTTTCATGCACCAGACCAGCATGTCTGAAATTCAAACATTATCAGCATGTATAAAAGCACACACACACAAAAAAAATCCCAACACAAAACTGAGATGAGTTCAAAATAAATTAACATGTAGGAAGCTGGCACTCTCTGCTGGAATCAACTTTGTTATTATTAAGTTTATTGCTGCTGTTTCAGATAGCTCCTTCTCTCAGGGTTTGGCTAAAGGTGCTTTACAAATTAGAGGTCAGGTCGGTACTTTATAATTTTTTCATTTTTCCTTTAATCTACTTTTTTTTTTTCTGTTTAATTAATTCTATGGTGATTCTATCTGAAACTGAAAACATTTTCCTAGTTTCCTGTATTCACAGTTGCCATCTGCTGGGCAAAGCTTCCCCAGCAAAGATTCTTTCACTCCAGGCAGATGGGAGTGTCCCTCATGTGACACAACCTGCACACTGGAATATCCCTTGGGAATGCTGCTGCATCCCAGCACAGAGACCCTGTGGGATGCCCCACTTCCTGCCACAACAACAATCACCACCAGCCATCAATCCCATGTTTGACGAGCATCGCATTTCTTGAGCTCCGACTCCATGCAAATTAATAAGCAAATATGATGATCTTTTAAAATGTAGCAAAACACAATTTGAAATAAACTGTGCTGGTCACAAAGCCCCTTTAAACTCACAAGAGATCACACCTGCTTTGGTATGTGTACTGGGTAAATTTGCACAGTGGTCTAAGAGTGTGATTACAGCTTGGGAAAACACACACAGTTTTACGAACACACACAGTTTTAAGCTGGCTGGCTTAGTGACTGTGCCAGATATCTCACTCATATCAATTACCAAATAAAGCTCTTTCAATAAAAATAAATATTTTCTTTCCTGATCAAGTCTACGTGGATGACATTAAAGACAGGTAACACTAAAGTCCAGGTATCCAGAGAGCTACGCCCAAGAACTGGCCTAGGAGTGCTGGCTAATCAAGTACTTAAGGTGCATAGAGAAATAAGACAGAGAAATGGAAAATCTCTGGAAATGCCAAATCCTGTGCTATCTGTAGCTAAGCTGTGGCAAAAGGATGCCCTTCATTACTAAAGAGAGCACTGATGATTTTACCATTAAAGCAATGTCACACTGCCCTGGCCTACTCTCCTTCTCCTTTGAAAGCTTCATCAAGCAAGTAGCCCAGCTCCTTTCAGAGGTGTTAAAGGCAATGAGAGTTACTGGTTGAGTAATAAACCAGTTTCTGTGCCTAAATACAGGCCCTCAGTGGCAAGGAGGTTGGTTGCTTATTTTCCCTTCATAGTCTGTGATGCCACTGCCAGGGCAGTGACATTTGTGGTGGGAAGTTCCGTGGTGTCCCCGTGGAGCCACAGGGCTGAGTAAAGACATGGAGAAAACACCGACTTTCACTGAAATGTGTTTACTGTACCCATGTATCTATGATGCAGTGAAGAGACACCTTTGGGAAGGTTTGTGGTGCTTTCTGCGTGGACAGACTAAAAGTTTTCATGGGGATTCTGTGGGGGCTCTGTGCCCCATGCACCTGTGCTCTGTGAGCTGTTCCCAAGCAGCCTCAGCAGAGCACTTGGGTAAGGTTTGCCAGTGATTGTAGCTGTTCCTGCTGCTCCACCTCAGCAACTGGTGGTGATGTGGCAGGTCTGGAGCACAGTACAGACCCTGTTATCTGAGTATGGCTTGTGTCTTGACTGGCAGGGAGGGAACAACTGAGGACGATAATGAAAGTTCCCCTTCAAAACCAGCCTCAGTGGTTTTTTACATATAACAAAGGAACACTGAAACATTTTACTGTATCAGCTGAAAAGAAGCATACAGCAGAGATAAAAATGTGACAGTCTGTGCATTTAGGAGAATAAGAGAGAGACTATCAAAAAGGATATGGGAATTTAGGGAAGCCTGAAATGCTTTAAGACATTGGAAGAAGGCCCTCACTGTTGTCTTCTCTGTGAGATCAAGCTACACCATTTAAACTAGACAAGGAAAACCAAATTTGGTGAGGGATCACACAGAGGAGCAGACCAGCTTGAACTTAAAGAAAATACCTTTGAGTTTGGTGGTTTGTTTTTGGTTTTTTTTTTAATGAATAAAGGTGGGTTAGAAGAAATACCTTAATCACTCCTTGAGCTGACAATGTAGTTTTTACATGTACATAGGGGAGCGAATAGACAAAACTACCAATGTTTTACAGAGTTTTCCAAATAGCAAAAGCGCATTTTTTTTCTAAGTCAGCTCTGTGTATTTTGAAGGGAATGCACGTCTTCCTTGAAAGTTGCAGGGTCACAGAAGAACAGGTTTTCTCCAGTTCCTGACATTGTTCAGCTTCCTAATGGACAAAAAGCTGTTTCATTCAGCTTCTTCCTGGCTGTTATTCCAGTGTTTGTCCAGGTACTTCTTGAGTCCATCTCCCAGAAACATTCCTACAGATTATTTTCTGCTGCGTGCTCTTTGTCTTTGCACACAACCCTCCCCAAGCACCTCCTGCCCGCACAGGCCGGTGATGCTGTGCTGATGGGGGACTGCACTTCAGGTGAGAGCTGCATCGAAGATTTCAAAGACTGAGGAAGGAGTTAATGAGTGGCCAACAGTAACTAGTGAAGTAATTTGCTCTATTAAAGAAAGAGAGGATTTTATGCTGTACGTGCCAGTTATACAGAGAGAGACAGACACCATGGCAACAAGCTTGTCAGGCAGGAGCAGGGCACTACTTTAAGATTAACTATCGCTGGGGACATCATTAGTGGTGGAGAAACTTCAAAAGCTTTGGTATTTGGGTTCCTTTTGCACCCAGAATCTCACCTGCTTTTATGGAATTTGAATCTCCAGTCTGTAAGGTTAGCCTATAACAACAATAGCAGGCTGGGATGTTGGATGCATCCTGAATAACATGGTAAGGAAGAATGTGCCTAGAGTATCTCAGTGCTTCCAGGCCTACCAGGTTGTCTGTATGGAATGGAAGAATGAAAACATACCATTGAGTTGGGTTCAGCAGGATTGTCTGAAATAAAGATTGAAAAGGAATCTGTAAAGGACTGCTCCTTCTGTGCTTACTCATAAGCCATGGATCCGATCATTAGCCTGCACTGATGGAAAGGAGAGATCCCCCTGTAAATCTCCTGTTCTGGGAGGATGAACAGATACAAGATAATTGCACATACGAGGTTGATTCTTTTTATTCCCCTGGCTCATAGGCAGAATCCCAAATACCTGTGATTGTCTTGTTCATGACGCAGACACTTACTCTGGTGCAAAGCTGGAGTCAGATGCTGACGGGGTGGGATTTATACCCACAGGAAGTTCCTCTACAGGCAACCACAAAGCAATTAGTGCACAAGGCATTTGTAACTCTGAATGTGGTCTAATGTGAATCTCATTTTACCAGAGCCATGTACAGAGTTCAAGTTTCCAGTTCACGAGCCTGCAGTGCAGAGGAAAACATTTCTATGGGCAAGTGGAGAGAGAAAGGAAAGATCTGAAAAGCTGTGGCAGAGTTTCTGTGGGAGTCTCTTTAGCCCTGCCATATCTGTGAAGTGCTGAGAATGCCACACAGCACAGTTTTCATTGTGACAGGGAACGGATCACAAATTCATGAACCTTTGTGACTTGCCTGCATTATAATTCCCCATGACTGAGCTACTCAAATCTAAGGAGAGCTGCAGCGCTTCACAGCTCCAAAAATGAAGCACAGCCAACATGCAGACTGTAAGAGCGCAGAGAGTCCAGATGCCCAAGCCCTGGCTCAGCTCACCATGCCCCACTGCTTCCACAGGAGCTGCTGCAGGCATTTTAGTCAAAAGCTATTTTAGCCCCATCAGGACTAACTGGGAGAACTGATGAGTGCAGACATTTGCTCGGACTTGCAGCATAGGGAAGGAAAATCAGGTGGACATTAATCATCTTTTTGCAGATGCGTCAAGTAAAAAGGAGAAGCACATTCAATCCCATGAAAAGGCTTATTTTTGAGCAGTTGTTCTCTAAGACCTGATAGCCAAGTGCTGTGCTCAAAGAACAATTGAAAGAAGAGGTGGCTCCTCTGGAGCTGCCTGCTTCCCAAAGATAAAGGAAGATGGAGTGCAGCACTCTGCCCATCCTGTACAGGAGGGTGAGAGCCATTGAGATAACTGTGAGAATTATTGTGATGGGGGCATCTGGCTTGATGTAAAAGGAGAAGAAGTGGGAGCATGCAATGGATTTCTGCATATGTTTGAGTTTTCCCAGTCCTACAGAGAGAGGCCTCTCTGACCATAATTGGAACGAACTCATGAATAGTGCGTGTGAGCAGAAAGCAAATCCGAAGCTGCAAGCAGCTCACCCTGCTGCATGGCTAGCGAGGAGACGTGTTGCATATGCAAGATGTAGGGCAGGGAAGGACACGTTCATCCTACTGAACAGGCAGAGCATTCACCAGAACTTTCTGGTGGTTTTGGAGAGCTCAGTTTGCCCCAGGTAGCTCTGTCTTCCAGGCAAGTGGAGGTACACAGACGTCTGTTGCTGCTCAGCAGGCAAACATCAGTCAGGAGAAATGGGTGGCAACCTACAACAGCTGCACACAGGTCACGGCCAGTGATATGTGGACAGGGACAGCAGGAAAAAGCCTGTGGTTCCTATTCTGGCTGCTTTTATCCTGCAACCCGAACTAAATATTTATTCCTCTTTTACTGTCAGAGAACATCAATTAGAAAGGCAGTCGTGCACTGACACAGGTCACTCATACCTTTTAGTCAGACAGCTGTGGGCAGCAGCAAGAAGAAAGGCTGGGAGATGTGAAGTGTAGGCGTGGGGTTTGTCACGAGGCATTCTGTGTTCAGAGATGGGAACCAAACAACAGCTTTCTTCCTGCTCAGAGAAAGAGCTTAGGAACCAGCAGGTGGGGAGAAAGGCCTCTCTCAAACACAGCACTGAAGAGAGAGGGGGACAGACTCTTGGCCCCACATCTGCCTTGGGGACACAGATGTCAGCCTGCACTCCTTCTGCTCCTGGGGAGATGTGTCAAAGACATGTCGCTGACCACGGCACGCCTGGTCTTGTCAGATCATTACTGCAAGTTCCAGAAATATGTTCTGATTGCTAACACAGAGTGCAAGATTATCTTGCCTGCATTGCTTCGCTATTACTCTTTAGAGTACTGTGAAATTTAATGTAGAGAGGAGTTTTTTTAAAGAGGACAAATGTTTTATAAGGTCTTAGAAAAGCATAGCACTGTGAGCCAGTGCAAAGTTTAAGGCAGTTGAAGCCAGTTAGCTTCAGTTCCTTCTTTAAGTCACAATCCACATTAGCACATCCCTCGCATACTCAGCCTCTTAGACCCCCTGCATATGCATTTTGTGTTTCTTGCCTTCATGAGCTTCTGAGCTCCAGTCACTCACCAAACCAAAGCTCCAAATCCCATCTTTGGGCAGGCATATGGACAAGCATTCACAGGAGAAGATCTCAGCTGAAATAACTGCAGAATATTGCGTATGACCTTCCATTCTCTCTCCTCCGCCTCCCAGAGGACTGAGCTGAGACTTGTGGAGGAGTGCCATCACATTTTCCTGATTCCCAGTTCATCCTCGGGGCTGTGTCTATGCCCAAATCCTCTGTGCTCCCAGCAGCTTATCCTCTGCCTCCGAGCTCCTCACCCCCAGCTTCTGCAGACGCTTGGCACAGCCAAAGCGGACAATTGTCTGGGAAGGGAGGTTGGAGGGCAGCAACACAAATTTTGGCCACACTCTTGGGCATGGAGTAAAACATATGCTGGATGTTGCAGCAACAGAGATTCCTTCCAGGATTTTGAGCACTGCTGAACTTTGCTGCACAGTCAGAAGTCAAACCAAAGCCACCTGGGTCCATCAGGGCTAAGTCAAAATTGATGAGATTTCAGCATGACACAGAGCAGTACTCTTTGGGCAGGAAAAGTAAAGGAGGTCAGTCCTGGGTTTGTTTATTTGTTTGTTTAAGAATGCATGTATTTTATAACTGACAGGAGATCATTTTTATTGGCTTAAAGTGACTTGCCAGGAATAAAACCAAGTTTCTCTTCCTGTTTTTCACAACAAGGAGATGCCAAACAAGCGGTTTCATGCTCAGAAGAGCCTCAGAGGTCTCTGCTGAATTGATTGACCGTGGTTCAAATCAGTGTGCAGCACAGCCACTGAGGGAGAAACAGAACAAGGAGTCAGGGCATCTGGAAGGTCTGCAGGATGCCACCGGGGCACTCTACCATGCCTCAGGGAGAACAAGCTGGGAAAGGCTGGAGCTGCATTTTAATCTCCTATATGTGTGTGATCCATCTGCTCTGGAACTTCAGGGAAATCTATTGCCAGGATAGGCCTCAAACATTGCAAGTGGGGTCTCTTCCAAAGGAAGATGCGTTCTACAGGGCAAGATGGAGAAAGCTTCAACTTTCAACCTTGAAAAACTCTAGGGTAGGAGTATGCAATGTACAATTTCAGCTAGATTCAACTGTGTGTGAGGGTCACAGGGCTTCCTAGCCATCCTCCTCCTTTCGAGCCAGTCTTCAGCTGAGAGGACTAATTGGATGGACCTCCTGGGGCTCCTTCCAGCTGTTTCCTGAGATATATTTGTATTCTGCAAAGGGAAGGCTCAAGCTGATTGCTTTTACAACAGCTTCAACAGGAAAAATTTGCATTAAAAACAATGTGGGGGAAAAAAAGACCTGGCATCTTAAAAGGTTTCTAATTCTGGCAGCTTGATCAGTACATTCTCTGCCAGACAAGAAGAGTTCCCTGCTGTGTGTTTTCTAATGAATTGACCACTGCCCTCTAAAAAGAGATAGGGAAATGCACTGTGTAAGCACCTTCTCAATCAGCCTTGGGAGTTTTGATGGTATCTTTACTTTTTTGCTCATATTAAGGTAAAAGTTCATGCTACTAATTCAGACAGGCCTTGTGGGCTGAAGAACATTTTCACATAAACTTGCCCTTTGAATCACTACCATGTTTCTCTTATAATATTGATTAAATCATTAATAATAGTGATTTTAAATAAATGTATTTTAGTGTGGTCTATTGCTGCAGTTGGATCAGGTGGTATTTCAATCTGACCTGCCTTACCTCAGGCAGAGAGATCTGGATGACTCCATCCTTGTCTCTGTCCAGGAGATGGAACACTTCTGAAATGTGGAAGAGTGGGGAAAAAAACTGGATATAAACCACAGAGTCTGGCATGTAGAGAATCACTGTCTGACAAAATGTAAAGGTCTGGCTTTTTGCCGTGATCTATTGGAAGTTTAGACTGGTTCTGTAAGATAATATTACAGCTGTTCTTCTTTCTTCTTACAAATAATTTCTAAGCTGCTTCATGGGGTGGAATAGATCTACAGCAGCAAAATAGGAGTTGGCAGCAGGACAACTATGAAATCTGATGCGGTGGCATCTGGCATGGTCCAGGGACAAACCTGTAAATCAGGTCTGAGTCAGGACTGCAAATGATAAATGGTCCCATTTGTCGGAGCTGAGACAATATGGGGGCCAGAGCACTGACCATAAGTTGCTGATGACTGTAAAGCACAAGAGAATGGTGTGTTATGGAAACATGTCCCCTGCTCCCCACGGTCATTCAGACAGAAAGGCTTTTGCTATTTCTCTGCTGCTTTCTCCAACAGACACAATTCTGCTGGCACCCCAACCTTTCCATGCAATTTGCTACATTCACAGCTAAAAGACACCAAATACCTAAGGCAACCCCAAAGCTTCCAGGAACTGCCCTTAGGCACTCACTGAACAGGGTCTCCAGGCGGATCATGCAGGCCACAAAGCCATCAAAGTCGATGGTCAGCTTGGTGCTGCAGGCGTAGCGGGCGACGATGCTGTGCTGCACCTCATCGTTGAGCCTGAAACCTGAGGGCCAGGAGAGCATGGGAGTCACTGACACAGCAGGTTAATATGCTGTCCTGGATGTAACTTGTCTGTGGACTGCTGCAGCTGAGGGTTGAAGGACAGGACAATTCCTCCCAGAAGGTCTGTTGGACTCCCACACCCACCTCTGTGGGTCCTTTCCAAAGCCCATTGTGCTGGGTGAAGAGAGGCATAGAGTTCTCCCACAGCATCTTGTCAGACCACGTATTTCACATTGTTTCACGGCATAACCAGTCCTATGTTTCCCAGATAAACCCCTAATTAGCGAGTCTTGGCACTGCAGCTGAATAGCAGTGATTGCAGCAGAGCCAATTGCTCACATAACACATTGGGCTCTATTCAGGCCCATATTCATGCTATTTCTGTCTCTGGATCATTCACACAAAATCCACTGAGCACAAGACAAATCAAAAAAGCAGTGCTCCTCTAGATGCCCCTTAGCTGGCAAGCTCTGGTCTGAAAGTGAACACATCAGAGAGGACATCGTTGGGGCATGCCTTGATCAGGCTTGCACCTTCTCTAGAGGAGAGAAAGGTGGTGGGAGGAAATGAAGGGAAAAGAGGGTTTGGGCATAGCTCTGAAAGAGGACAATTAGATTAGGAAATAATGAGGCCAAAAATAGAGCAAGTAATAATCAGATGGATAAGCAATGGTCACAGCATGGACAAAAGTACCAGTGGTTCCTAATGCAGAACAGAGGACAGGGTTTGATGTATGCAACAGCAAAAGGATTGCAATGTGTGACTGTCAGGAAGGGAGAATGGCACTGCCAACGCTGTGATCTAGGTGACAGGAGAGAAGAAAAGCCATTAAAATGCTCCACTGCTCTCCCAATGTGTGGTGATCCGATGGTGTCCCCGAGCAGAACACTCACCTGCCTCTCTGAGGGCATTTCGCATCTCATGGGAGTCGATGGTACCAGAGTAGTCGCTGTCCACTTGCTTGTAGATTGCCTGTGGCAGAGGGGAAGGAGGGAATGGGACAGGGCGCTTCAGCGTGTGCCCTGCAGCAATGCCATGGGCACAGGGAGGCAGGCTGGGCTTGCGCAGCTGGCTCACAGCAGCCGTGAAGACGCAGTAACACAGGTCTCATCAGGGGCTAAGAGCCAGAATGAGCTACTCAGAGGGCTCCTCTAGGCTCTAACCTTGGTTTGCTAGCTCACCCTGCAGCCCATGCCCTGCCATCCTCCCTGCTCATGTAGCTAATCCATGCCAGGACAATCATTCCTACCTCTGCCATGTTCACATTGTCACTGCTGTGCCCGCTGATGGCTGGGACAGGAACTGCCCCTACCAGCACAAGCTCCTACTCTTTGAAACATTAATGAGGAAGGGAAATATTTCAAGCAGCTACTGGCAAGTCGGGCAGAGTGGGAAACACGTTCCCATGGGCTGGCAGCTTGCCTGCCTTCTTATTACATGGTGGCAGACAGGCCATTGAGGAAAACATCCTATCACTTGGCGAACACTGCAATAGACCAAGTCCATCTTGCTTAATATTTCAGACAAGATGACAGATGCTTCCTACTGCCAGCAGGTTTATTATCCAGAATTAGAAGCCACCCAGACCTACAGTTAATACTGGATTTGGGTCTCGGGGCTTGCTTTTCTGACAAGCTGGGTCTTCATGAACCCAACATTTCTTCATGGAACTCCAGGGCAGATGCTCTGTGCTGAACAACATCAAGTATGGTGGCAGCAGGCTTGCCTGAAAGGGATGTGGTCACACCAAGAAGGTCCAAATCTGACCTTCCTTTAGTCTGCTTGATTCTGGGTGAACTTCTTGGGATATCCTCTACCAGAAAAACAATTCAGCAGTCCTACAAGATTTCAAACACACAAAGGCAGTTTTTATAGGTCCTAAAAATATGCTTCTTGTGTTTGCTTATGCTCAGCCAGCAATGCAACATATTGCAACAGCCAAGATATGTTCATATGAGCTTTAGTAGAGCAGGCAGCAGAGAGAGCTGTCTTTGCCAGCAATGAGAGAGAGTTAATCTCTCTCCATAAGGTATTGAAAATTATGGAGTGTGATGGGGCCAAGGTGAAAGAACAGGATTTGCTTGTGCCCTGTTGAGTGAGAGGTGTTTCAGAGCTCTGGAACAAACCCCAGCCCTGAGAAGGAAGGCTTCCAAGTATATCTGCCGGTGAGGGTTTAACTCTATCTCAGTTCTGGATCTGTACTTCAGAGATGAGAGGGGAGGGAAGGGGATAGAGTCAGAAATGTTATGCTACCAAATACTTTTGAATCTTCATCCAAAGTGTCTTGAATTCTACAAGTCCCAAGGTGCCGGTCCCATCGGTCTGGGCCATGTTAAGGCGCGGTTCAAAAATCAGGATTCCTTTATCCCTAACAAAACTGGAGAGCAATCAGTTCTGATAAAAACAAATCACCCATCACAGTGTCATCTTAATGCCAGCTTAGTTCTCATTTGTAATGCATCTCCATCTCCCACAGACATGCCCACAGCTTTACATTTGCTTGGCTAAAGGCATGCCAAGAATTTCTAGGCTATCTTTGCTCTCAAGGAATGATATATGGGATTGCTAAATACATAAGCATGATTAAACCCACTCACATTTTGTACACTTAACAGTAGATTAGAGTCCTTAGGGGAAAAAGGGCCTGGCCTTGCAGCAGAAAACTGTTAGAAACCAGAGCCAGGAACTGCAAGTGGAGACTCAGTAGCAGTCTACAGAGTCTTCTCCCATGTCCTTCAGGGCCTTGAACATCCCTTCCAATGGAAAATTATGCAGAAACAGGGGTTTGGATGCCATGAAGTTGTACTTACTGAGTTACCCCATGAGGCTTGGGAGCCTGGGGAGTGTAGGGCAATGGCATCACTTGTCCTAACAGCCAGTTATCCACAGGATCCACAGCGAATCCCTGCTGGCCTCAACATGGCCATGCCATGACACCAACACCAGCGAGATCCTGGCAGCTCTTCACCCTCCCAGTGCAAAGGAGCACTAGGCAGAGATGCTGACCTCTCCTTTTCCTTTGGCTACTCAAACTTCATAAGCTCCCAAGAGTCCTCCCAGCTATGTGGAAGAGAGGCAGGCACAGCCTGTACTTGTAGCCTTCCCCCTGGGAAGAGGCTCAGCCTGTCCCTGCTGCTGCGAGCTCGGTGCTCTGTAAGCAGGACCTGACTCAGAGACAGCAGCTGAGGATGTGCTCAAAAGCTGCATCCTGCCAAGCACGCTGTGTGTGCACCCGGAACTGCACAGGTGTGGCCAGGCAGAAAGGCCCTGCTTCTTCTCCCCACTACATTTAGGAAAATGTTTAAGCAATGAGAGATGCAGAGCAGGTGAGAGAAGCAGCTGATGATTAAATGGTTCTGGTTTCTGCCCCCCTGAGCTGATAGAGACACTCGGCTGAATTTTTTGCCCCCAACTATGTGCCTGGAAAATTGAAGTGTAAACTTAGCCCAGCTTGTCAGGAAGTTTTGCAAAAGAGATCCAGAAATTTTAAAGGTGACGAAATGATATTCAAAGGATACGTCTAAAAGGCTGATCATATCCCTGCAAGTGTTAATGTTGAATCCATCACTTTTAACATCCTTTCCTGTACAAAAAGGAAATATAAAAGTCCAAGTCAGAAATACTTTAAGACAAATATTTTTCTGCAGACAAGGCTGGAGATATCAACCACCTTAAAATCTTGGTAGTAAAGTAAATGCTCTGCCATTTCTCCTACTATGTCCTTTCAGTTGATTAATACAGCTTTTTTTTTTTTTTTCCACAGTGAGAGGGGATGTTATTGGTTTTGGTGGTGATAAGACTCTCTCTGTCCACAGAAGTCATGCAGCAGCATAATAACATTGCCCATGGTGGTCCTCTCAGAAAAGTACAGGGCATGTTGTGCCTCTGCAGAACATCTGCTGGCAGATGTTGTTTGGCAGGGGAGCACCAGGCAGTATTTCCACCCCACCCTGTATTCAGAGGTTCAACAAGCCAGGAGAAACTCATCTGGGATCAGACACAAACTCAGTTTGTCATCAGCCTTAGCTGACAGAGCTGGGTTTTGTTAGCATAGATCTCATTCTCAGCTCCATCCAATGGGAAGTACATGATGTCACTTACTCTTTGCCAAAACCCGGTTCAGGATCCTTTGAAGTTCAGTTGCAGTCACTTCACAGTCCTGGACAGAAACCAAAACATACTTTAGGTGTTAACATAAAAATTATTTGAAATGAGCTGTATTGATTTGCTATCAGACATCCAGAGGCTATTTCCCTTCCAAATCTAAGGCATGTAAACCCTTTATTTTTTTCTAACCCTTCACATTTATCTTCAGATATCACAGACAGAAGATCTCCAAAAACCACCAATATTTCCCAGACATTCAGCCAGGAAATAAGTGGTTTGTCAGGTGCTATGGTGACATGACCCAGTAAATGGCAACTTTTTAAAAGGTTTGACTGAATAAAAAGGTTCAGGAGAACACCTGAGATTTTCAAGGCTTATGGAAACAACAACCAAACAATTCTAAAACTGCTCTCTCAAAACTCAGAAAGGTCTTCCTAACTAAAAGGAGGTTTTCCCTCTCCAATAGCAGTGGCTACCTGTTCATTAAAAGGAAATCTGACGTTACAGCCACAGGCTAACGCAGCAGGGCTTTGTAGATACTGTATTTCAAATGCATTAAGTAGAGAAAAAGCCCAGCCAACAGTTTTCCGATTCCTGGGGCTAAACAAAAAGGAAGGAATTGGCCAGCCAAGCAATTGTCAGAATTATACGATAACTCTACAGGTAATTTATTTCACCATGGGATAATATTTTCACAGTCTTCACTCCTATCACCCCTATTTTCAAAGTTATTCCCTGCCTTGCCTTACCAAAGGAAAAAAAAAATCACATTTTGCACCAATAAGAGGAACAATGTAGAAAATCTTCTCTATTGTAAAATAAATTGAACTAAAGCTGTGAGTTAATAAAAGGGGAGAAATACTTGGTTTTTTGAACAGACAGTAAAAGGAATCGGCAAGTCAAATATTTGTATAATCATAACAGAGAGGTCTCGGTCTTTTTTGTTCACTTTAATCCACTTACCTCTCCAGAGAGCTTTTGGAACAGAGTCTTGAACTCATCATCTATATCTTTGTTATCGACATGAGGCTAGAGGAAAGGGATGGCCAAGAGTGTGGTTAACAAGGTGGTTCTAGAAAGTGGGCTTTAGAGAGCGGATATTATAAAGATGCTTTACAGGGGCTTATTTACATCAACAGAAAACCAGCACTTGCTCTGCAGAGATGGCAAAACAGAGGCACTGCTTAAGTCATGATCAGCCAGGGGCTGGCTTAATTTGGGAGCAAATACTTCCTAAGGCTGATGAGAAAGTTTTCTTCTGTTACCAAGTCAGTTTTAGAAAAAAAACCACAGTGAAAATGTTGCTGCATTTGGCCAGAGCAATTCAGCAGCTCCTTGGAAGTCTGCTTTTGCAGTTTCTTCCAGGCTTCAGGAAGACTATCTGTTTCTATGGAAATGTGCCCTCTCCACCTTCTCCTACCCATGCTGGAGGTAAGGACCATCGAATGTGTTCCAGCTCAGTCTACAAGGGTGAGGTTTCTGTGCCACGTGGCCCAGGTACACGAAAATGAATGTGAAACTAAGACATGAATACATTATTAAAACCCCCATGAGCAAAAAATATTTATCCTCAGCACAAAAACATTCTGTAATCCCAGCTCAGGTGAGAAATAAAAATCTTGCCCGTTTTACTCCCACATTATGAAGGAAAACTCTGCCCAGGCTAACCTCATATGGTTTTGCAGACACCTCATCACCCACCATCCTAAGGAAAAAAAGAAAAGAATTAAACAACCAGAAATTATGAGTCTTGCCTTTAAAATATTTAGCCAAAACAAAAGCTGTATAACTCTAAGGTGTTAACAAATGCACAGAACAAGCCCTCAGGTTTCCTGCTTCCCATGCTCCCCATCCCACCTCTGCCTGTCCCAGCTCTTTGAAGGTATTTTCCATGGGAAATCCACCCTTGCTGTTCTTGTCTTCCATCCAGACTCCTGTTTTTTCATCCAGTGGCTGCTATTGATACAACCCTTTTCAAAACCATCTCCTCATCATCATGCTCTCAAATCCTGCACTCTTTAGTTGTGGGAACTTCTCCTTCACAGAGCTGAGGGATCTTACTCCTAGCTGAGTGCTTAGTGGACACCTCTGAAGAGCCATGACTCTGCCATGGATGTGTGGCCACTATGATAGACTGTGGAAGAAAAAGGGCTGTGGAAATGGGCCTATTTTGCTGGGTAAGACAAAAGATCAAGCACAGGGTGTGGGTGCAACACCTGACCTTCTCCTCTGTGTGCCTCCCCAGCAGAGGGAGTGCAATAATCACACATGGGCATGGACTCTGCACACATGGTGGAAAAGGTGCAAAGCTTTATTGCGCATCTGAAATTCCCCTAAATGCCAGTAGCTA
Organism: Oriolus oriolus; assembly: GCA_013400235.1. Taxonomy (NCBI): domain Eukaryota; kingdom Metazoa; phylum Chordata; class Aves; order Passeriformes; family Corvidae; genus Oriolus; species Oriolus oriolus. The sequence continues at coordinate 76,307 of VXBT01009355.1, read as the reverse complement.
ACAGGATATCACATCATATAAACAGGAAAGATGTTCACCTCAGTGTCTCCCAGTCACCTAGAGTATTTCCCAGACATTGCCTATTACAGTAAAAGGTAAACATTACCTTACAAGGTCACAAACTACAATTATCACATCTCATAGGGCTGACACTGTACAGAAACCCACAATCCTCTCTCAGCCCATCCCTGGTGATCTGGCTGTAATCCCAGGGTCACCTCCAGGTCTGAGAACGAGACTCTTTCTCCGGCCTTCAGGGCCTATCTCTCTTCCAGCACACAGTGTAGCCCAACAAGGGAGGGGGTTTCAGGGAAGGTACTCACTGTGTTTTTGCCTGTTTCTCAGCAAAAACTCGCAGGCAGAACTCCCCATTCTTGTAGGGCTCGAAGGTGGAGGGCACGATGAGGTACTGTCCCCGGGGCAGCGTCATGCGGCTGGAGACCTCACGCAGGTTCACGTAGGGGTCGGTCCGGGCTGCTGGCTGGTGCCTCGCAAAGAAAGCACGGCCTGCATGCACATCTGTGCTGTCTTCCAGCTGTAGGGAATGTGTTCTTGTCAGAAACCCTGTGGCAGTTCCCTGGGAAGCCAGCCACCCGATTTCAGTGCTTCAAAGCCATCTCAAGCTTTTCTTTGCATAAAATAATAAATCCGTGAGGGACGGCACAAAAGAAAAGCACCAGGGTTCTGTCATGGGAAACAGGCAGATAATTAGAAGGGGCAAGAATCTTCCTCTATAAAGATTATCTTTTCACATGCCTCTTTACACTTGGTACCATAAAATAAATAAAAATGTCATAATGTGTGCCCACATCTGATCAAATTACTACACTGTAAATTATCCGTGCATTGAGCATTTTGTGCTTTCATGGGCTGCTTTTGGACAGATTTAATTTTCAAAATATTTTTCAGCAATTTATGGTATGGAATAAATCTCCTAATTGCATAGGAATTGTAGTCTCTGGTTTCTTCAAACAGACAGAAAGGAATAGTAAATAGGACAAAGTAGTAGTCACACAGGTGAGACTTTTGGGGCCACATTAGGTGATTTACCCAACTTCTATTAGCAATACTAGGGAGATTAATTGGATTTTGTGGAAAACAGTACTTGAATTTTCCCAAATACTAATATACTCTTTAGGAAGTTAAACATTGCAGAGTTCATAAAATAAAACACTGACCTAAAAGGAACAGTGGTGTAAGAACAACATCTCTGCTGTAAAAGTCCTATTCATGACTTTTGCTCCACAAAGATATCTTTCAAAAAGTGTAATTCAGTGACACACAAAAAGTGCTGTGTGGCTGATGCAGGATGGGAAGCATTGCTTAGGGATAAGGTTTCTGTCTAAGACCAGAGCACACGAAGATCTTACCAAACATTGTACAGTCATTCAGTTTTTCTGTTGTAAACTGTAGAAAAATATGTGGGTGTTTCCTCTTTTGTTCTGAGACAAGATTTAATTTGGTATTTATTCAACAGCCCCATCCTTTCCCCTCACTCAATATTTAGCTAAGTGGAACTGCAAAGGTTAAGAAGACAGATCCATATACTCTCCAATATATAAAGTTCATTTTCCCTTTGCATTTGCAAGGCTGCTAAAAGAACACAGTTAATTGCTACATGGCCACTCATTCATTTACTGAGAGAGAAAAAAGGGCTGAAAAGCCAAGGAAAAATTGGCAGCATGGGCTGCTGGACCTCAGTAATGAGTATAGGCTACTCCTACTGCCAGACACCCCTGGGGTCTCTTTCTTCAGCAATGAAAAGTCTCTTTGCCTCAGTATTGACATCTGGGGGGATTAGGGAAGGTTGAGCAGGGCTTGTTCATTACCAGGAGCCTCAGCACAGAACTGCAAAAGGAACGCATCCACAGGCTTGGCATTTCTTCTAAACAATACTAGCTACATTTTCTCAGTTTTAGACTGCAGAGATCCTGTTCTGCCTTCACCTGAACTAAATAGACAAATTCTGGCCTCGGTTGTACAAACTTCCTGGAAGCCAAATTTCAACAAGTATAAATGAGATCAAGACTGGGAGTCAGACATCTGTGATAAATCCTTGTGCCCCAGTCCCTTGAAAATGGTTATTCAGAACTTGAGATATTGGTCCTGTGATTCAAGGGCAAAACTCTCCAGAAGAGATATCATTAGTAAGGAAGAAGTCTTCCTGGCAGCTAAACTCTCCAGTGCAAGAGGAGGTGCCCATGTGGAGGCTGGAAGTCTTCAGCAGAGACTACATACCTCCTGAGGAATCTGAAAGGGAGGGAAAGAGACAGTGTTAAAGGGCTGCTATATACCTGCACTTACCAGTAGGGAAATAAATTCAGATAAAGCCTCTTTCAGACACTTCTAAAAAAAAAATTCATTTACAACCACATATAATAGTATTGGATACCCATGAAAATTCTGTCTTGTCCTAGAGCTGTCCCAAAGGAAAAACTGAATCTTCAACCAGAGAAATCTATAGCACATTTAATTGCTTTTCTCCTGATGTGGTGTTATGAATGATACTGTTGGTTGGAAATATTTGAGTACGTCTTTAAACGCTCAGTCAGGAAACTCAACAAATTAGTCCCACTTTGATAACCAAGACCAGAGTATTTATTACAGCAGACTCAAAACCCACTAGTGTACTGATACTGAATATGATGAAAATATAAGAACCCACTAGTGTACTGATACTGAATATGATGAAAATATAAGGCTACTGTCACTAGCAGTCAGCCTGGGGATGATGAGATTGTTGTGAGGCAAGTATAACAAGTAGCAGGTTCAAGATTTGTCCCTTCCTAAATTAACTGAATTGCTATGTTAAGTTGTACCTCCAAATATAAGGCAAATCTTCTACTCAAAAGCAATGAGTAGTCTTGAGAGCAGAGATTCCAGTGAGAGCCAAAGAGAGTGTCCTCCCAAGACCCAAAAGAGCTTTTAAAAATACCACCCATACAATGTTTCTGGAGCCTGAGGGGCCCCTTGAGACCTCAGGTGTTGTTCCCTATAACCAGCACACTGGAAGGCCAGGAGCTGGGTGATGGACACACAGTTGTTGTCAGCAGGCAGCTACATGACTTACAAAAGCTCTGCAGGGCAGGTGGACAGACATGAACACACATCCTTTCACCTTCTCCCGCAGAGAGATCTGCTTTAGGTCATCATCTCTGCCGTTCTAACTGGAGCTCCCCAGCCACAGCATCAGCTGTGATGAAGCAAACCTACAACGGTGCATGATCCAAGGAGCTGGGTCATAGCTGGGTGCCTACCTGAGAGGACCTAGCAGCCAGGTTTTTCCAAAAAATTCACATCTTAAGAGTCACTTAAGTGACTTCAGAGTCACCAAGTCTACCCTACCGTGGATAAGGCCAGAGAGGATGCGGATGAGACAGAACATATGTAAAGCACAAAAGCTTCTCCCCTGTTGTACTGAGTGATGGGAGCAGACAGACATCCATAATGCACAAATTTGGGATGCTGATAGGTGAGGGTGCCTGGCACCACAGAGAAGGCAGCTCAGAAACGTGCTCAGTGAGAGCCATGTGCGCATGCAGGCACTTGGGCACTAGGGAAAACCTTCCCGAGCTTCAAGCCATCCCACGCAAGATCTATTAGCAAAAGTCAGCTATTCCCATCTGCTCCCACCTGTGCTGGCTAATGATCTTCATCCAGTGGAGTCTATACAACATTTAATTGCTTTTCTCCACATACGATATTGGTAATGATGATAGTAGTTGGAATTTTTTACGTTTGCTTCTCTCCCCTCACACCACGGAAATTAGAGGTTACACTGTAGGTTTTTTCCCTACATTATATTTTCAGCAACACTGGGAAAATCAGGGAAAACAAAGCCCCAAATTTACTGAACCAGAACAGTTCTGCATATGGCAGACAATGGATCAAAAAAAGTTTGAAATACAAGGGACAAATAATAATAAAAAACGAAAGTGACTACTGAGGACTGATGATAGGCTGTAATCAGAAACACTTATCTGGAATTGCCAGGCACCCCAAGCCTGCGCCCATTCAGATTTTGTAAAGAAGATTCTCAATGAGACTGTTGCTAAATTACTGGCTTGGTAATTTACACTGCCAATTTACACTGTTGAAGTGGGACAAAAACTGAGCCTCAATTTATCTGAGTCTTCCCATATTATGGGGGTCAGGAAGGAAGGAGAGAAGTAATTGAATCATTTTGCAAAATCCAGTTCTTACTGAAGTGTAGTGCTGAATGTCAAGATGTAGCACACTGCTAATTTTTTTCCAACTTAACAGGACAAGGAATAAAGCCTTTAAAATCAGGGAAAAAACTTTACCTGATAGAGTGAGTAACCAATACTAAGCAGACCTTCTCCCATTCTCTTCTGTCTCCTGCGGTTCTTCTGCATCAAGCCCACCAGAACAGTGCAGCATGGCTCGTTCAAACTCCCTTCGTGGTCATCATCTGGTTCATCCAACCGGATTTTAAACTGGGGGTTGGTCCAGTACGTTGCTAAGAATTCCCAGCGTGAGACAAAAATGAGGAGACTTTGTTGTCACTGCAGCCAAGATGGCTGTCACTGCACCTACAGGGAGTATCTCTGTGGAAGGGCTCTTGCCTGGAGTGTTTCCAGTTCTTTCCATTGAGTTATATGGGTTTATGTTTTCACAGCTATGCTGAGTATCAATTGGAGCCATGGGAAATCAAAGCACCAGGGTATTTCACGGGGACTAATGACCAGCAGGAGGGAGCTGATACTGTTAATTCCAGCCAGTCATTTATCTCCGGGCAGTGTCCATGGATGAGGCTGTTATTGCTGCAAGAGGACCAAATGCCAGACAGCCTCTCCAGAGGTCTAACCTGAAAATGAATTGGAAATAGCAGTGCCACTGAACTGTGACACTTTCCTGGCCTACTCAGCCCGTCAGAGGATTACTCCAGCCAGTAGCAAAAGGCATGTAAGCAGGAAAAGCAGACAGAGACCAAAAAAAATATGGTCACAAATTAACTGCTTGGTGGGCTGGTAATCCCCCACGAGGAAATAAGTGTGAATTAGATCTTCATTTAAACCCCCAGGCTTTTGCTTACTGTCTAAACCCCACAGAAGTTGTTGCACCTCCAAGCTCTTCCTTCCCACCAAAGCCCCCTCCAGTTCACAAGCACGTATTTTTTTGCATGTTTTGTTTGGGATTTCACCAAAGGCCCATTTGGCTGGGTCCTTACCTTGGTAGTTCTGGCAGCCCCCAGCAGTCGAACCCCGTCTCCATTGTCCATTGAACAGGGTCAGGTCCCATTTATTGACCTCGTTGCCCGAGAGTGTGTCAGGAGTCAAGTTGCAGATCTCAAGGCGGCTGAACTGCCTTTGGAAATCCGAAAATGCCATCCTGGCATACGAAAAGACCAGGTTAGTCCATCAGCCTGCAACATACGAGGTGGCTGCAGCCGGACACTTCTCCCAACAGGGCAGCAAACATTGGTACTACAGAGCTGCCCAAAGCTGCATTTAATTGAATTTTGAAAATTGGAACTGGCTTTTGGGAAACAAAATTGCCCAATGCCTGAATGAGCTGCATCTTCTGGAGACAGTCTTTGTCAACTGCTGTTACACATTATGGGCTCAGTCAAACCATGTGCTGTCATCCCCAGCTGTGGGCAATCCCTCATGGATCATGCTTCATAAGCAAATTCACTGGAACTGGTGAAGCAATATGTGCGAGGAGATTCCATTTAAAGGGAGTAAGAGTCGGCCCTTGTGAAAGCATCGCTCTGTAGGAAAACAGTCTCAGTCTGGTGTTTTGCTTCAGTCCTATCACTGATGTTTGTTTTCACCATTCCTGATAGGTTTGCAGGAGTGACAGACCTTGATTGCTTTGTGCTGCAAGCAGAGGTCTGCTCTCATTTCCCAGTGCCTGATGGCCCATGCAGCTGATTGCACTGGGAGACGGCGGCCGTTTATCTTTCCAGGCTAGGACAGAGTGACATCGGTTCCGCACTGGTCTATATATAATCAGATCAGGGTTAGGACAGGCTTTCTATTAGGTCTGAGTAAACAGACTCTTCCCGAGCTGGTAATCTGAACTTTTTCATTAGTGTGTAGCATTTAGGCAAAAAAACAAACCTCAAAATGTGGAGCAGCTGAGGTTCATTCTTGCCACCTCATTAATTTTATTACCATCTGGTCTCTATATTTTGGCTAAGCGCCGAGTTATGCAAGCTCTAATAAAAGGTAATATTTGAATAGGAAGGGAGATAAATAAGAGACTAACAATGCATGAGTGTCATTATTAACCCTCCTGGTGCTGGCAGTTTTTCTCCATCCAACTGAAAGAATTGCTTAAGGCACATAAAATGTCCAAAAGAGTAAGCTAAATTAACAATTCTCACCAAAACTCTCCATCATCTGCTTGCTTATCCAGAGCCTGTTTTTGCTTGGGATCAACATAATTCCACTCAGGAGCACTGCAGACAAAGCAGAAAAGCACACTGTTCAGCTGTTGCATTTTATTCTACAATGAGATCTGAGTTAGATTCTATTACAGGCTGAAAAAGGAGGATATATTTCTCCAACAAATTGACCTTGTGCCCCTCCAAATGACAGCAACCTGACTGTGCTGGGCTGGAATCAGACTGCTATCATATTTGCAACAAATAAGCCTTGAACTGAATCTCCTGTGCCAGGTGCCAGAAGGCACAAACACACTGGCTGGATTAGGAAATTCACAGCCTGAAAGTCAGTCAGAGCTTCTCTGTTTTGAGATCTATGGGGGTGCCTGATATCCTCCCTAAAGAAATGATATAACCTCTGTTGTTGGGAGTCATGAAAGAACAGGAAAGCAAAAAGGTGGAATGAGAAAATTTACTGCAGAAAACAGCATTGCTCCCTTGCCATTCTGATATGAATGTGCTCAGGAGCGATTCTGCTCTGATCTGCTCCCATGTGACAATGCAGTGCTGCACCTGCCTCAGCAAAGTTGTCCCATGGCAAAACAGGGGTGACAAAACCAGGATATGGAATGTGTGTGTGCCTGAGGCACCTTACCTTGGGGCTGAGCAAAGCAGCTCTGATAAAAGTAAAATTAATTGTAATGTTATCTTTATTTTCTTTCCTTAATTACAACACATCAGCACCCAGGCTGCAGTCAGTCAGGACAGGAAACTGAAATCTCAAGAATGTTGCATGAAAAAATATATTGTGGCCCAAATGACATTAAAATTTATGCCATTCTAAATATAAAAACAAAAGAGGTGTTGTCACTACCAAGCTCCCAAGATTCCAAGATAGTTGAAGCCTAGACAGTTTCTGAGAGATTTTCAAACTTCTGTGTCCTTAGCTTAACCAGCACCCCCGCTTTTTCAAGATTCTCATGTAAGTACCAAACACTGGTCTGATTTAGAGCTGAGCAACCTCAGAGTTGAAGCAGAGGTATCATGGCTTATCCCTGCTTTAACTCCCAGGAACAGGACTGGTTTGTACATTTCACTTAGGTCCTGGCACCATTGGTAGGATCAGTTTGAGAAAAGTCGTCTTGCAAAATGACGTGAGTACGGCTTGCATTGGGCTGCTCAGAGTTAAACCAAGGGCTGTTGTCTCTGATGAGAAAGCTCTGCCTGAGGCAGGTATTAATGCCCGCTGGACAGAGTGGATCAATACCCAACCTTGGTAATAAATTAATTGTGTTTTATTCCATCTGATTTAGTATCTCTCCTAAATGTGCTTTGTGATTGGATTAACTGCATTGTCCCAATTTAATTTTTAATAGATTACAAAATACACCAAAGAGAGAGAAGCAGGGGCATATAAAAACCTACTTATCACTCCAAGATCCAGTCCATTCTACTTCACCCCAGGGATTCCTAAGCCTCACTAGTTTCTCTGGCCGTCCTCGGTAATATACCTAAAAGATCCACAACAAACAGAGCCTGAGCACTTCCATTATTCCAATCATCAGAGGGCAGTTGCTTTTCAGATAGGATAAAACATGATTTGTACTTGAGTGATGCAGTCCATTACAATTTGCAATAGTTAAAAGACACCTAGATGCCTTCCACCCTTATGTTACATTATCCTGTGCCACCAAGGGAGCCATTAGCTGCAGCACTCACCCTTTCGTGTAACAACAGCAGCCTGCGAGGAAAAACGTCAGCTACAAACCAGCAGAATAGCTACACCCTCAAAAGCAGGAAACATTGCACAACACAGCGAGGTTGGAAGGAGGTTATCTGGCATGGACATCTCTGTAATGATTCCAGTTTGAGAGGAGCAGGAATACCTGGGGCTCGCTCTGGAGGTGAGACTAGCAGCAGAGATCATCGGCTCTGACTGGTGAAGCACTTGCCTCGCCTCACGCAATACAAACACGTGGGGAATGGCTGCCTCCTCTCCCGCTTCTCCTTTCTGTACCCTCAATTTTGGTAACAGCTTGGCCCACCTTTACACTTTGTACCCCAGCCTGTTGGTACCATACAAGTGGCAGGCTGCAGAGTGTGCTCCACGCCACTACCTGTACAGAGCTTCTGACCTGGCTGAGTACTACAGGTACTGCCTTTTTCTGTAAGAGGGTGCATAAGTTAGGAATATTTTTATGGTCAGTCACTGAGAGACATCAGAAAGTTGAAGGCACTGCAGTGTTGCAACCCCAAGCTGGTTTGCATGATGGCCCCAGAGAGGTGGCTTACCTCCTCTGCTCCAGTGATAGAGTAAGCATGTCCTTTTACCAGCTTCAGACTTGTGATTGCTTCTATTTCAGCTGTAGCAGTTATCTGGAGCAATAAAAGTATGCACATTTATGATTATATATTGTGTATGAACTCAGCTTTCATAAGCAAATTAATATGGGGAAAGATATCCAAAGTAGTGTGCACAATGAATACCAATATTCTTGATGCAAAGTATATTAAATTAAGGTGAGATCCACAGCAAAAGCTGCAGTTTCATGCCCCTTAATATGCAGTCTGAGCACAGAAGAAATTCAAGAATATACAATGAAATCTAAATCCAATTCCCAGCTCAGGTGACAGACCCAGTGACCTGCAAAGACATGTTCACATGAGCTTAGCTCTAGCCTGTCTCAGCCAAGATCCAGTATAACAAAACTGGAACTCTGGTAATTCTACACACCATAAGGCAAACAAGATAATGAAAAAGGATGTGAAAGGTGTGAAGTTTCCAAAACATGTTCAAACATCATCTGTAACTTGAGAGTGTTTGTATTACAGGTGTCACTAATCTTTAGGACTGAAAACCAAAGCCAGAATCAGACTACAGGCTACAACAAAGTGCCTCAGCAAGTTTGTCTCTGGCAGTCGAGTGCCTGGAGCTGAAATTACACAAAATTTGAATGAGAAAAGATACTCAGAGAATGAAAATGGAGTTCCAGAAGACCAGTAGGTAGTTCATAACTCAAAGTATTATCACATGCTGTCATGTAAATAGGGAGGCATGATGAGAATTGGTTATTTAGAACCTTGTCCAATTTTTTTAGTACTGAAATCAATAGAGGTCTCACATTAATCACAGTTTGCTTTTACATCAGGCCTTCCTACCTATATCTAACATTGGTCTGGGCTTTTGTCACAGTACGGACCAGAGGCCTGAGAAGAGGGGCAAGGAGAGCAAAGCTTTGTCAGCCTCTTACATCGATGGAGCAGCCAAGCAGTGACCCAGCTCTCAGAGCCTTCTGGATGATTTGGTACAAGTTTGAAGGAGCCCTCCGCAGCTCATAGGACTCAGAGATGCCTCCAGTAAAATCCTCAAAGCCCTCCACAGTGGACCCTCCTGCTAGAGCTTCATAAGAGCCGTTCAACCTGCGGGAGAGATGATGAGAAGGATACAAGGGTCCATCTCCAGCTGCAAGCACAAGGTACCACAGAAAGAAGGGTTCATCATTTAGTATCTCTTATTTGGTTGGTCATCAATGTGACCTGGGGCAACAGAATTAAAGGCCCTTGAAACACAGCTGGCAACACCCTTGATGGACCCAGAGGGAACTGTAGATGCTGGATGGGAGGGAGGCTGCATTAGAATGAAGTGTGTTGTGACTGACACCCCCAGTCTGGGCCACCAGCAGGGGCACAGCCAGGGGCACAGCTCCTGCCCAGCCCCGTACTTGGCGTAGGCCTTCTCCAGCAGCGCGCTCCAGAACTCGTTGCCTTCCTCCGAGTGCACGAAGAGCAGCTTCCCGTTCTTGGTGGGCAGCCTGTCGTCCACCACCACGTCCACCCACTCCCCGTACTGCCAGAACTGAGGGAAAGAAGAAAGGAAGGGATGATGAGAGCTCCACGCCACCATCCTCCTACCCCTTCACCTGTCATCACTTCCCCCTGCATAAGCCACTGTAGGGTTCACTCCCATGCTGGATTCCTCTCCTTTGTAATAGAGACAAACTCCTCCCAGCTCTGGGGAGCGTTCAGCAGGCTTCTTAATGCTATATTCAATTTTGCTGATAGGAAATATTAACAGCATCTTGTTGCACATAACATCAAAAACACTGAACGTGTAAACTGAGTTTACATGGTGGACAGCCCAGAAAGCCAGCATGGAGATAGGACACCCTGAACTATCTCAAGGCTCAAACCTTAAGGAAAAAAAAACCAATGCCCCTGTAAAAATGCTGTAAGGAGAGGTCATCTAAAGGGGAAACACTCAATAGTGCTAATCCCTTCTGAAAATGCTAGGAAATGTGTGAAACACTGCTAGTGCTAAATTTTGGCCTCAGAGCTAGAAATGTTTACTCCAGGATTTGCTGCATTCCTGATAGGAGAGATGATCATTCACACCATAACACTCACAGGTGAGCTGGTGGAAGGGATAGGCACGTGTTTGAAAACTTCTGTTCTCACCAGAACAGCTCCTTTAGCTTTGAAGGGTGAATCCACACTGCTCCAACCTGAACCCAACCTCCAGTCAAAGCAGGTTGGCTCAATCCCAACAGTCTGGGTCCACAGGCAAGGAAATAAAGGCAAAGCAGGGAGGGAATGGGAGGAAGGAGAAGAAATCACACGAGCCTGAATTCACTCTCAACAGCTGGCAGCAACAGAGCTTGGTTTGGGCTCACATGACCTGGTGGTTTGCCTCAGTTTACAAAATCTGTGTAACTCCCCAGAGCCCCATCAGCTATAAGACAGCAGAAACTCAGCAGTGAGCAGGTCTCATTTAACATCATTTAACTCTGTCCTAAATTTCTTTCTCTCTCCCCCATCAATTTCATGTACACACTGTAACTGTTGATTATTTTGCCTGTTCCAAACAAAACAAAAAAAAGCTGCTTCTAGTTAAATACTAGCATTTTCTTCTTTTATTCTCAATCCCCTGATCATACAGGTACCTGGAAATGAAAGATGCCAGCATAGTCCTTCTGGAAACTCTGAGCCTTGGGAACAACACGGAACAGAATATCTGGATTCAAAGTGAGAGATGCAATGGCAGCTAGGAGCCAGCAATCACCTAAAACACACACATTACAAGGCAGAAAAGTGCATTAATAACTCCATTAAGTCACGCTCTCACTGGGACTAAAATGCCAGCAGTAAGAGCTATGCAAGGTCCTGCCAGACTCAGTATTAGTTCAGCAACCCATTCTTGTTCTGTTATTTCTCTCTTTTGCTCATTTTCCACTCACCTATACCACACAGGTATCTTGGGGCCCCTGAGGCTGACCATGGTAGTAATTTCAATGGTCCAGTTTGTGCTTTGATTTTTTAATGAAGCTGTGAAAACAGGCTGCTTTACCTAAGCTTGTCAATGCCCTCAGGAGACCAAGAACACAGCCAGAAGGAGAAGGCATTTGAGGTATGTGGGTTGCAAAGCATGGCTGGGCAGGACAGAGCTGATGACCTGTGGTACTTTAACTAGACTCAAGCCACCACACCTGGGGCAGACAAGGGCTTAGGAGATGTCCCGGACAGGGCAAAAGCTCTGGGTTGACAGAAGGATGGTGGGACTTCCATTCCTATCTTTTGGAGAAGATTCACTGGAGAGCAGGAACATTTGTGTGCCTATTCCTTCTCAGCCCTTTCTTTGAAGGCCTGAACTTGGAGCTATTGCTAGAGATTTGCCCAGCAGTCTAATGGAAGCTGACATCTCGTGGGACATTTGCGAGGAGGCGAGTCCTTTCTTTGGCCCATTCCTTATCCTGGAAAGGCTGGGCTTGCTCAGCCCTCCCTGGAGGCTGTGTGCCTTGCAGCTGCGGCTGTTTGCTGGGTTGGTTACCTGTTTATTGAGGGTTGGAGGCTGGCTAAGTAGAAGCCTCAGTCACACCAAAGGTTGTGCCCCTGGGAAACTCGGTGACTCGTGGTGTTTGCACACTGCAAACAGCAAGAAGAACTTCTGTAATTCTGTTTTATTTCTGAGGAGTGCAGACAGCCTAGGAAAACAAAACTGCTCTGAAGGTACTAACATCTTCCTGGTTCCCTGAGGATTATCTGTGCCAAGATGTAGTTCCTTTGTGCGGGTGCATATTCTGCAGAAGGAATTGGCATCGCAGCTCTTGCTTCAGAGGAAACAAGTGAATTGAGAAACCAAGGAAAGAGTTTAATCTGCGGCAAGATTGAACATCCTAGAGCAGCAGTTAACTCTTTATATTGACTTGGGATCTATGATTTAATGCCATGGCGAATACAAGTGTAAAAGCAGGATACAGGGACTTGCCAGGTGTTCTCTGCTACCTGTACGCCACGGGGAGGTACCCACATGGCTCCTATGAGCTGTTTTGGGAAACCTCTGTAAAGAAGTGTCCCTGGTGGGATGACCTGTAACCCCCTGAGCTGGCTGATCACACCGTGGTCCAAACCCATGATATGTTATGTGATATATTTCTACCCATTGTGCCAGCCCAGGCCTTTCTACAGAAGAGGGAAAACCCATTCTTAGTATGTGAGGTGCTGCTTGAGCCTTCCCCCGGGATTCTCTGCCTTATCTTGGCTGCCACATCCAGGAAAGATCATTCAAGCTGGAAGGGGGCAGAAAAATGGTTGGATTGCCTGCTTCTCCCCGCCCATCTGCATTTCTTATGAGAAGAGGTTAAAAAAATTTGTCCTGCTCATCCTACACAAGTGAAGTTTGAAGAGGAAGTGTGAGGCAGGTTAAATGCTACTTTGCAGAAAATCTGTTTGAGGCAAGAGGTCTTAGTTGAAAGATAATATTTCCTTTACAGAGAAGAAGATAAAATAAAAGGATTGTGACACGTTTAAAGTGGAAATAGGGAAAAGTTGATGCTCTGCATATAGAAAAGAAAGTGCAGAAGCCTCAGACTATAGAACATCTATGAGCAAAAACTTTTTCAAGGAGGGATCGATTTGCTGGCCTGGAAGTTTCCTCCCAGCCTTAGGTACTTATGTATAAAATAAGCAAAATTATAAGAGCACAAGGTGTGGGGAAAAAAAGGCTTTAAGAACCTCCTCTCCCAAGGAGAAGTAGAAGCAGGAAAAAACGAGACTGAGAACACTCAGATCTGCTTTGTGTCTATTTCTTTGAGGCTTTCCTTGGTACAGGCATATGCCTTAAGCCGTTATAATTTCTGTTTCCCTTGAAGAGTAGAAATAATGGTGATAAGTCTGGGGAATGGATTTTCAGAGGAGGAAGATGAAAAGCCTTATCGAGTTAGAACTGAAATCCTCATTTTTCTGATGCTCTGGCTGTCCCCAGCATGCTGTGAAGTGCAGAAGATTATTTCTGAGAAGGTGGAAAGATGGGAGTCCCTGGTTTTCCTGTTGTGTCCCTCCACCCCACGAGACCAGAGACCAGAGACCAGAGACCAGAGACCAGAGACCAGAGAAGGCCTACAGCACTGACAAGTCAGTGCTCTCCTGATGTGCAACACCTGGAAGGGTTTCTTCTTCCTGGTCCTGGCCAGGATTTTAAAGCCAGTGAATGAGAAACTGCTCCAAGTTTTGCTGAGGGTGGTGTATGTTGGATGCACAATTAGGCAGAAGATTCAGTGAAATGAGGGGGGTTTCCTTAAATACGTTGTTTACTTCCCTGCCTCAGAACTAAACAATTTCAGAATCTCAGCCCAGAGGATGCCAAATGCAGCGTGAAATCCTTTAAGGCGCCTTTCTTACAGCACAAATTAACTTCTTAGCATCTGGGAGAGTGAGTGACGTGGGTGCTGCTGCCTGTCCCCAGCACACCAATGCAGTCTGACCTCCCAGGAAAGCATTCCAGGGCACACCTGCTCAAAGCACACCCGGGAAGAATTGTGTTGGAAGAATTGCAGTGGTGAACTTGGCCTTAAAAGCAGCCATGCCTGCCTTGAGCACTGCAGAGTCCTATCTCCAAACCTTACTTTCCAGAGCCTAATATCTTTGACTAAGCTTGTGCCAGCCAAAAGGAACCAGCTGGGAATTGGCTGCTGCACAGTAACTTGATAAAAATGGAAGTGTGTCTGAACGTAGGTGGTTTCAGGGCATCTCTACATGGTAGAGATGCATGGCATTCAAGCCCCTGTGATAATTACTTTCAGAGGATGTAGGAATCTGTCCATATCAAGGAGCTTCCATGATGGGACCTAAACTGTGCAGTTGGCCTCTTACCTTCTTTTGTACCACAATGGGATCCTGGCCTATTAATAAGCTTTCTCAGCCCTACTAGATGATATATGACTAGTTCTAAAAGAGTACAAATCGACAGTTCCTGTTCCCCTGTTCAAAGTTCAACGTCATTTTGCCAGCAGCAAGTTTCAGAGCTTAGTTTGTGGTTGTGCCTATAGGACAACACAAGAGCACAAGCTCCCCAGAAAGGCACCTTATGTAGGACCACTTAAACTTGTTTTAATTCAGTTGCAGGTTATAAGTAATCTTTCAGGCTGTAAGGAAACTATTTTATTCCATTCCTAAAAAGGGAATTTTTTTGAGGGAGAGAAAAAGAGGCCAATTGACCAATTAATTAGAATGTATTTCAAATAGGCTCACAGTCAGAAAAATGACAATATCAAAAAGCATTTCTGCTCACTGCATGGGTTTAAAGTTGCAGCATTTGAGCTTATAAAAATAACTATTTTTTTGAAAAATCCTTCTCAGTATTAGCTCTGCAAGGCTAAGTCACTTATGGACACATATCATTGCTTCTGTTCAGTCTTATATTTCATGAACCAAAGTTTCAGAGAAGTACCAATTACAGTGTTTACTGCTGCTGCTGAATGTCCTGAAAAGCAGCCAGATTGATTCCTGTATCTGAAACCATTTGAAATGGTAGTAAAGTGAAATTTTGGGGTTTTAATTCTGACCTTGAGTTTGTGGTGGAAAGTGTAAACATTAAGCCTAGCTGTGCCTAGCTCCCATGTGTGTGTCTGTGTGTGTCTGTATCTATATCTATATATACATACATATGTGATCTTGGAGAATTATTTTGATTGTTAGTGCACTTGAAATAGAATCCCTGGCTGCTCACAGATGTCCTGAGTTGGCTCATGCTCCCAGTGCTGCCCAGGCAGCTCCTGGTTTACAGAGATAATCGAATTGCTGCAGCGAATAACGAATCCTTGGTGACCTGGGAGCCCAGCGACTCCTCCGTATTGATGATGTTTACCCAAGCATGCTCCACTTGCAGAGGCCATAAAATAAATGAGAAATTTGATTAGTTTCACTTGCTCCAGAGCTGTGCTCAGTTTCTGTTTAGCTACCATCAAAGTGTCTAGACACAGAGCATCTAAACTCTCCTTTGACCTAGAGATGGTGAGTTTCAGCCGAAAGTCTGAGTGTCTGGTTCCAGGATGCAGCACCGGGACAGCACAGAGGCATTTCTGTCCTGGCTCTGTTCTGGCTCATTGCTGTTTCAGCAGTGTCTGGTGTTCAGAAATGACCCGAACACAATGCTGTGGCTCTCGCTTTCTGGATTGCCAAGCAGCTTCGACCCTCAGCTTTAGTCTCTGCTGGAAGCCCTTGTTCAGAGCTTGTAGTACCTGGGGCATCATAGCAGACATCAAGGCAGCACTGACCCACTAGCTTATAATTTATGGCAGTGCAGGTTGCCTCTGCTTTGAGATTTCTAAACACTTTCTGAGGTTTTCTATGGAAATGAATTTTGTTCTGCAGCTGTTTACAGAAAGGCAAAGGAGAATCCAGCAAATAAACAGGCTTTCTTCTCCTTGGGGTCTCCGAGTTGTTAGTGAATGTATTTTTGACATCAATGGGATATGTTTGCTAGAACCAGGATCTCCAATATCCCCGAGCCCATGGGATTGAATGTCAGAAGGTCCATATATTAACATCTACAGCAAAATAAGTGAACAAACCCAGTACTATTAAGTTCTCTCCTGCCTACAGCCACTTCAAAGGCTCCCTCAACGGGTATCAGATCTATCTCAGAGCTGTCAGGCTTTGGTTTGTTCTCCAGGATAGCTGTAATCTCCCCAAATCTGCCTGTAGGACAAGGCATGCACAAAGCACACGCGGGGTGGGCTCCTGTGCTGGTGTGAACTGCTGCATTTGCCTTGGCTTCGGGGAACTCCTCCAGCTGCCAGCCCAGGCCCAGGGAGCTGCCGTGCCTGCAGTGGCCTCTGGGCGTTGGGAACAAAAGGCAATTCATGAATATAAATAGCGTGGATCTGGAAAGCTAATATTAAACTGAGGGGGTTTCAGTATGTTTTGTATTATTTAAATTAAATTTATGCCACTTACTTCTTAAGAACTTCTGCAAACAGTCCTCGGGTTAACTTACTCAGATAGCAGCAAGAAAACTTCGTAAGTCACCTTTAATAACTAAGACTATGTGACTACATTTCAAGCTGTTACTAGGCTATCAAAAAGATATGGTTCAAAGAATGTTTAAAACATTTCAAGTCTTTCAAGTCCCCATCAAACTTCCCAAGCTGATATCCATCTAGCTTACGCTGTTGTCAAAGAAATAAGTTTAATGGAGTGAGACTAACTCTGGGTTTTCTTGTTCCTTTTGTTCCTGTAAACCCAGACCTGCAGTGCTATTTTTAAAAGAAAAGAAACATGTCAGAGAAGGTTATTAAAAATAGGCTCTATTTTCCTAAAGGACGTGTTAGCCAGTCACATACGTGGCTTATGTAAATATGTAATCAGGGTCTGTTTCAATAGAAGTGTTTTACATGAGGGTTTTAGTAATAAGGACTTTGATATTCAAGGTATTGGATCAAATACCAAAAAATCTTAGTATGCCTCAGAGATGTAAAGCAAATATCTGAAGGCTAGAAGGGAAGTCCCATGCCTGCAGTTTATTTTTGTGAAGGGTCGGTGTGTGTAGAAGCGATTGTAAGCAGCCTTGCAGAAACAAATTGGATTATCTTTCATTATTTTCTCTTTTATTTTCTTTTTTTTTGCTCTTCTTTTTTTTTTTTCTTCCCCAGAGAGCGAGAGAGGAAGAAAATCAAGCTCCTACTAAAAGCGGAATCAGATTTTGGGACTTCTCTTCTAGGTTTGGGATAGCTTTCAGCCCTTGGGTTACTGCCCACCAAAAGCTGTCTTGGGAAAACCCAGAGCAAGGCACCATTCCCAGATTCACAGGAGGTTTTGGGGTCCAGTTCTGTTGTTACCACTGCATGATGGATTTTGGCACTCGTCTCTAACGAAAGCCCATTTAGCACAAGGGACTGGGACTCCACAGAAACATTCAGCAGGCGACAGAAATAGAAAAGGGCTCAGGGTATTTGTATTCATTTTCTAGGCTAAACACAAATAATGCACTGGCCTCTTCTAGTTTAAGAACAGATAATATTTTTCAGTCCTATAGCTTGTAAACTGCTAGAGAAAATGAGGTTTTACTTCAGGTGTATGTTCTTAATTTTTTTTTTATGCCATTATAGAAACTTTCCAAATAGGAGGTGACAAGAAATGTCACTTTTACTACTTATTTGAGCCATTCTCCTGAAATACAGTAAGTGATTTCCCTATACTCTGTTCCAGCATCCACCAAATAAATATCCTGGAGCAAGTACATGATTGGGCATCTTATTTTTAGCATTTGGAGTACAAGCCCACACACCAGGGAATTTTTTAGCAATTGCTTTAATAGTGCTGTGTTTACAAGAGCAGCACTGGTGTTATTTATCGCCAACGACTTGCAGAAATTGTTTCAATCTCATTTGCACAATGGATGTGCTGGAAGACCAGTGAGGTCAGGAGTACTGCAGTTAGCAGCACAGGAGGGAGAAAGGCTGATTTCTCTGTGTCTAATCTATCAAATTCTCATTACAAGAGTTTCAGCCTTCTCGCCTCTCGATGCAGTCGAGGGTTTGCTGCTGCTGTCCTCTGCAGCTGGATCTTATCAGCGAGGCAGGCAGGGAAGGCAGCAGCAACTCTAAGAGGGAGCAAAGTCCCCTTACAGCTCCCTTCTGGCCACTTCCACAGCAGCTCTGTTTAGCCAAAGGCAAGCACTGCAGAAAAATGGGTAAGGAAGTTCTTTTGTGATGGATGTCTGGGAGAGGATGAGCACTGCCTGAGAGATACCTCCTCTGCATCAGGCCCTGATCTGGGGAGCTGGGCAGCACTGCCTTTTTTGTCTGTGTGGCTGGTGCCTGGTTGCTTCTGTCCCTGCTCACAGCTCTACATGAAATGCTGTTCCAGCAGAAAGGAGCATTCAGCATGAAAGGCTTGGAACAATTTATTTGTTGTGGATGGTATTACAAAGTTTACATTCTCTGTTCATCTTTTTATGATGTGGTCCTTGTTTCTGACTCATGCTTGGAGCACCCTGCTTGACACAAAATGGCACACCACAGACCCAGCCCCTTTACTAAACCAGCTCCTGCTCTGTTCCTTGGTTGTTGTGTATTTGTTTGATGTGAAACTGAGGCTGGAACTTGCTCTGCCTCCCAGATAAAAATCCCTAAGGACTAGGCTACAGCAGAAAGCTTCCCTGGTGTCCCTCGTCCCCTGAGTCTCTGGAGCTGCTCTTGCTGGCATGGGCACAAATCCCACTCTCTTGCCTCAGGGCTGGCATCCACCTCTGCCTTAAGAGGTCAAAAGCAAACCAGTTTTCTGTCCCACATAATTACTTCCCTCCTCCAGGAGACAATTTGCTGCCTTCTAGTTTTGACATAGCTCTTACAAGCCCATATGTACCCTGTCTCAGGCAGCAGTGCTGGTGTGTGAGTCCTCTTCTTGGGTATCTGTCCCTCCGCACTGTGTCTGGGAGATAGCCAATAAAATGGTCCATGTATCAGGAGTTTTTAAATGAAGCTTCATTTCTTTTTCCTCTTCCAAAACAAAATTCAGAAGCACTGTACGTACCCAGCTCTCCTTGGCAGACATCTGTTCGGGTAGCTCCTCCAATTATAAACTGAGGGTTGGCACATAACTCCTGAAAAGACACGATTTCAAAGTTCCTTGTTTCAATATTCAAAAACTATTAAACACTTTCAGCATTTCTTTAAAAATATATCCTTTCTCCTCTGTCTGATTGACAGGACAACATTTCCTTATTAAATTGAGGAAATTTAATTAATTGGATATAATTTTTTTTGAGGCAGATCCTGATGCCCTTTGCTACTAGGCACTGTCAGTGACACTACTGGGAATTTTTGCTGCTGTGGAGACAGAGGTGAAAATTCACCTCAGCGTTTACATCTTACTTTATCTTGCCGAGATTTTGGTTCCAGCAGTACAAATGAGTTTGTGACTGTGGCTGCTGCCTGTGCCACTGGAACTGCGCTGAGTTTCCAGTGCCAACAGTGTGGAGGATGTTCCCCCACCCTGACCCTGCTTCCTGGGAGGCCAAACACACAAATGCTTTTATTAGCAACAACCCCCCTTTCTTCCTGGCCCTTTGGTGCCAGCCAAGTAGGTTATGGCAACGACTGTCACTCCCATCCCAACCCTGAGCTCTCCAACAACTCATGGCCTATATTAGGAAGTTATTCTTGTCTCTCTAGAGACAAAAGCCTTTTCTGTTTTTCTGAGAATTTTCCACGGGCTTGTGGATGGCAGCAAGGAGTGGTTTATAGGAAGCCTAACTTGGCAAGCAGGGTTGAGGACAGTTTAAGCAGTCACTGGCTCTCCTCGAGAGCAGCAGTTGTCAGCTCTGAGCATCCTGTGGAGAGACAGAGACAACCCAGGACTTCTTGTGTATGATGAGGAGCCAGTTTGTGAATCTTCTCTCCAACAGGCATCTTCTCAGCTACATCCTTGTGCTTCTGTCCAGTGGAGAGGGGTCTGGCAGCAGGTTACCCACCACACAGAAGAAGGTTTTGTGTCGTTTTTTCTCTTCTCCCTCCAAAGTGGTGCACCTGGTGTCAGTCAGCTGCATATGGCTTATTACTCACCCAGATACCCGTCCTTCCTGAGCCACTCCCAGGTGCTGCATGCACCTTTCACACAGCTGAGCTTCCCCTCAGGGGTCCCACACGGGCTGGTCTCTGGCAGGCAGGGCTGGGACATTTAACCCTGATGGATCTCAGCCCCCAGTCGTTCCTTACCCTGCTATGCTCATGGCTGTGTCTGTGCCTGCAGCAGGCTCAACTTTGTTCTTGTACGAGAAACTCAAGTCTAATTTAATGAATTTTCTAAGGCTGATCTTCTTCAAGGACAGGCAAAGCCAAGACACACATCCATGGTACTTGCTGAGGTAACATCCAGGTGCCAGAGTGAGGTGCTGATGGATAAATGGGGTTGCTAGGGCTATTAAATCTGGAGTTACCAAACCTGCAAGTTTCTGTTTCTCACTAAAAATAGTGTTTTCTCACTTTTTAAAAAAATTTTTTGTGAAAAAATAATAAAGCCCAAAACCTTGAATTTTCCTGTTCTTCTCATTCTCCTTTCCACCACCAGAGAGAGGTAAGTAATTGGGTGGGGGGGCAGGTGTCCCCATTTTTCAAAATATTTCTCGATGTTGCAAAATGACAAAGGAGAAGCAAAGCAGGGACAGAAATAAATGACTGAAAAATGAGAGTGCAGAAAAAGTCTCTGAAGCCCTGATTTTGTGACTTGAAAAAAAAAAAATCATCATCTAATCTTTGCTGATGAAAATTACTTTCTTAGAATCAGAGGCCACTTCTAGGAAGTTACTTATTGAAGTAACAGCACTTCCAGTCAGTTGCTGTTTAACTGTTACAGGCAGCTTGAAGTGAGGCAGAGGATTTAATTTAGGTATTAGCCTGACTTCCTGAGCGGCACAGTGGCAAGTCCTGGGTGTGGGTGCTGTTACAGCTGGCAGTCGATGGCACCTGGGGTGGCCCATGGTCTGGTTGGATACACGTGGGGCTTTTGCATCCGTCTCCAGACTGCACCCTGGACTTGTAGCTCTCTGGAGCTGGACTGGGTAGGAAGAAAGCAGGCTCCCATGAAGCAGTTACAGGATTCCCTGCTTTATAACGGGCTTAGAAGATGATGATTTCTTTTCCCTTTTCCCCCTTCCAACCTTGCTTCTGCCGTGGAAGTAAAGCAAGACAGAATTAAGAAACAAGGCATACAGAAACAACGGCAGGCTCACCACTGATTTAGCCTGGATGTTCAGCTGGGCTTTGGTTGGATTTGTACCCAGTGAAACAGGCAGTTCCAGAGCACTCTTACCGTGGGGCGCTTCCAGACTATCCCCTGGGTTTTGTAGGAGTATGGTCCCAGGTCCCGGTAGCCCAGAGCAGAAGGACAGGCTGGGAACTCTTCATCCTTGAACAGCGTGCCAGTCTGCAGGCACTGCTGCTTCAGGGCTTCATAGTCCTGCTTCAAATACTTGACGGCATTCCTGTTGGATCCGAGCCCATCCGCTGCCGCTCGTTCTTGGCACAGTCTCGCCGTGACCCTGGACATGCTGCCCACCCTCCCGGTGTGTAATGCAGCTCTGCTTTTGCCTCCTGGGCGAGAGGAGGTGAGTACGGGCAGGCAGCCGGCTCGGGTGGAGCCAAGGACTGCCCTAAGTGCTCCAGCAGCCCTGGAGGGAGGAGGCACCAGGAGCGCAAATATGTACCGGGGAGACGGGCGGGAGCCACAGCCATCAAGGCTGGGATTATGGGCACTGCCTGCTGCTCCTCCCATGGTATTTGCTTTTTTGCTGTCCCTTTTAAAAATACTCTTTTAGCAGAAAGCCAGGGAAAAATTTTGCAGACACACCTGTTAGCAGATGGAAAGAGACTGTGCATTCCGTGTGCTAAAAGTCAGGTTTTAGGACCAGCCCTTTAAAAATCCAGGTGAAGATGGTTTAAAACCCCTTTCCTCCTTCTGAGATTGGGCTCTATGCTGTTGGAGAGTCATGCAGCCACAAAACCTGGAGCTGGATATCTATTACTACAGCTTACATGGCTATGGAGATGCCATGGAGTTTTAAAGCTAGGGAAAAGTTGAACCCACTTCTGGCTTAAACAACAAGGTTTTTCTAAAAAGACCCCTCTCTTTGGTACTCTCAAAGCAGTTTGAATTTATAATTTAATTTATTAGCAACAAGAAATGTGAGCTTGACAGAGCTAGAGGTGGCCACTTGCAGAGGGCAAGGATACAATCCAGGAGCGTGACCTAGGCCAAAAATGGGAAATTGTTTCACCAGACAGGAGGGAAGATGGTAAGCCCTGCTACCCCTCTCCAGTGTCACCTTGGGCAGAAGTCACTAAAAAGTCCTCATCTATAAAAATGGGGTCCTGTCTCAGCTAGTGAGAGATTCCGCATCATATTTACAGTCTTCTGGTGGTGTTTCCTGCATATAAAACGTTTACAAGGAGAAAACAAAGAAAGCCTTGGGTGCAAAAGGCTTTATAGACCTTAGGAAATAGTGGTTCCTGTTCTTGTAGGAGAAAAACTCCATTTCTACCCCGGCAACCCCATTCTGTACTGACACAGGGGTGCACACCTCCCTGGCAAGGTGCCTGCAGATGTCTGTAGGTCCAAAACCTGAAGGAAGAAATATTTTCCATGGAGCACAGCTGCTCTCTGCTGTCATCCTGTATAATGACTGGGATTCCCCAGCAAAGCCACTGCGTGTCCAGCTGAAAGCTGGGTAAACACTAACTTCGTTTGCCAAGGAACATGTCTGATGACTACCTCTAGGTAAATTTAGACAGGAGGTGTGGGGAAGGGAAGAGAGAATTTTTAAGGACTGAAACCTGCTGAGATAAGGAGTCCAAACAGAGGCTAGCCGGGCTGCTTGTCTGCAAATATTTGAAGAGGGTGAATGCAAAGGAGGAAACAAAACGACTTGGTCAGCTGCAGGTAGTGAAGGCTGGGCTGAGGGAATTAATATATCAGTTACCCAGAAAATTAAACTAATACTGTTAAAATTGAGTAAAGGAAAAGGATGGCCAGCATTTTATCCCTGTTGCATTTCAGTACTTCCAGGTATGCCTGTGTATTGAACCAGAGTGAGGAGAGGAATGACAAAAGGTTGAGGGGAGGGTTTTTTCTTTCCAGGATGGATTTGTTTTTCTGTCAAATAGACCCACTCAGGGGTACCCACTTTCTTTGCTCAGGAGGCAGAATACTGTCTTCTTTCCCACCCTGCACCAGTGCCTTGTGCTGAAATTTCCTCTCTTCCTGTGGTCCGGAGGAACGCTCCCACTTTGCTGTGATTGCTGGAAGCTGCAAGTTTGGCAACATTGTGCATGGAAAAGCATGGTGCTCCAGCAATTGGAAAAGGTCATTTTGAACGTTTTGTTTTCCAGGCACTTTTCCAGACATACACTTGATATGCCGTGTGCTCCAGTTGCCACTAGATGAGAGCGGGCACGGCAGAGGGGAACCCTTGTGCGTCACCAGAGTGTAACAGGGAAAGACAGAGGAAAGGTAGGAGCACCTCCCCTGTGGACACAGGCTGAAAGAACTGGGGTTGTTCAGTCTGGAGAAGAAAAGCCTCCAGGAAGACCTTAGAGCACCTTCCAGTTCCTAAAGGAGGCTACAAGAAGGCTAGAGAGGGAATTTTTACAGGGTTTGTAGTGATAAGACAAGTGGGAATGTACCTTCAAACAGACAGACAAGGAGGTTTAGATGAAACATTAAGTAGAAACTCTTCACTGTAAGGATGGTGAGGCACTGGCACAGGTTTCCCAGAGAGGATGTGGATGTCCCATCCCTGGAAGTGTTCAAGGCCAGGCTGGATGGGCCTTTGGGCAACCTGTTCTAGTGAAAGGTGTCCCTGCCCCTGGTAGGGGGGGGTCGGAACAAGATGATATTTAGGGTCCCTTCCAACACAAACCATTCTATAATTCTATGAAATACCATCAGTTTTTAACAATAAATTTCAGTTTTCACGTTTGGAAAGAGGCTGAGGACAACCCTTTTCTCTGGGGGAGGCTTGGACCAGGTAACCACCCACTGTGTCCACCACAACTCTTTGATTCTAGTGACCTGTAGCACAGCACTTCAGATCCATTTTCCAAGCTTGATTAGCAGCAGCATGATTTATTTCGTGTATTATGTGACGCACAAGCACCATCTAGAGGATATAAAGGAGATGATGATGACTGTATAGTTGACTACAGCAACAGCTGACAGTTTTATTATAGGAGGAAAAGTTTTCAGGTTCCCCAGGACTCCAAAGTTGCTGCTGAAGTGGCACTAACCCCTAGGGTGAGTAGTTATAACAATTATTCTGATTTTTGTTGCTCTGGGATTTGCATATTTTCGCCTGGCTCTTCTGGCTTTCCTTTCCATCTCCCCCTTTCTTCATGATAGCAAGAGGATGACGGGAATAGAGAAGAACCAATTAAACCAGGAAAATGCATCACCTGGGTTTCAAAGAAGAGACTGAAAACCCCATGCAGTCAGCACTGTTCTGTATATGAGGAAATCTTCAGCAGAAAGTAACTGCCAATTACCCAGCAGCTCCAGACAAGTTTCTGACACAGAGCATTAGAGAGGGCTCTCCTGTACTGCAGCACTTGGCTAACGAGGATTAAATCTGCTTTGCTGTAACGCAGACCCTGCAGCACGAAAACAGATCAGTTCGATTCTGAGAGCCTTCCTTCTCCTGTTCTAGATGTGTGGGCTCCTACCCACCCCGTTGCTGTGAAAAAGGAGTGACTATCAATAGGAAGACTACTGGGAGCTGTGAAAGTTCCTAAATGTTTGTCTCTAGGATTATTGTTTTATTGCTTGCGATATTTTATGTAAGTGTTTGGAGAGGGAAGGGCTGCTACAAGCTGCAGCCTGGCAGGTTCCCTGTAGGGAAACATATCTGAAATTAGCTCTGATCCTGCTTGTTTGTTCTATAAAAGCCATTAAAGTGTTGGTGCCTGAGGAGGGGGGAAGATGATATCCTGCAGAGGTAATGCCTGCACCCCAGGTGTGAAGCTCCACAACAGAAGTTGGGCTGATGCAGAATGATGGTTCAGCACTGGAAAGGAGGCTCAGAAGGATAGCTGGATTTTGCAGGATGACCCAAGTCCTTCTGATACCTCTCACTGAACTGGCCAGGGCTGGAGCCACCTTGTGATGTCAGGGAAAGCTCAGTACCTCTCCAGATCCCAGCCTCAGACAGGAAAGAAATTCCCTTCCTCATGAAACATCACTACTGCTACTGCAAGCCTCCTTCCCTGGGAAACCACCCTCATCCTAGTGAGGACAGGGCACTTCCTGGGAAGAAGAACAAGAGCCCAGCAGGTGCATGGGCCCATTCCTCCCTTCCTGAGCTGTTGGCCATTTGTTCCCAGTATCCACGTGTAGTGAAAGGGCAGAGGAGCAAGAGGGAGGAGGGATGGTGCAAGGCAGAGCAGCTCTGAGTTACTCACAATTGCTGAGTGTGGGCACAGGGAAGGACGAGCCCATCCTGCCTGAAACTCCATGCTGTAAATAGCAGCTGGATGCTCCTTATCAGGAACCAGAATGAGCTGCTGCAGCAACAGCTGAAACCACTCACTTGAAAAATGTGAGAGCTGGTGACTTCTTCAAAGAGCTGCAGATGTGCGGGGAGATTAAGAAGAAGTCAGATTTCTTTTTCCTTCTGAAGTTGCCTGGTTTTAAGGAGACACAAGTGGGTAACTATTCGTGGAAATGCTGCTTTTACCTAAGAGCATTACACTGGCCTCACAGTCAAAGAGAAATCACCTCTTTTTTTAAAGAAAATGGGCACATTGTGTAAATATGTAGAACATGAAGTAACTGGCACAAGTAGTGCTGAAAAGATCTTCCTTCCCTCTAACTATGGACTCCCATCCACATCTGCTGCTGGGCTGGAAGTGGAAGTAGTTGACTTGTCGACTTACCTGGCTGCAAAAGAGTTTGTGGGCAGGCTGCTCAGATGGCTGCTGAGACAGCCAACTTCCCATATAATAAGAGAAATTCTGTATTACACCAATATATCTTTGTCTGTCATTAAACCACCTGGGACAGTATGGTCCCTATAAGTTTGGGACCAGTCTAACTAGCCAGGGTGGCAAACATACCTCTTCCCTGCATTGCCCCAGGTACCTCTCCCACTGCGTAATTGAATCCTTGCTGGTTCCACTTCTTTCTGGCTTTGCTCCCTTCTGTTCCTCTCCTTTTCTGTTTGGCTCAGTCTCAACCCTCATTGCACCACAGAGACTCTAAGAAAACTCTGGTGGCTCTGACTGAGCAGAGCAGAGCAGCCACATAAGATTCTTGCACACACTTGGCTTGATCGTTGTCCAGCAGAGGCTGTCGGCTGCCCTCAGACCCCAGAGAGGTCTGTGAGTGTCATCTGTGGGGCACAGCAGAGATGGCTAAGAAAAGCAAAGTATTTATATGACAGATTTTCAACCCAGCTTAAACTTCTGCATCTGCTGGAAAACAGCTAGAGCAGAGGAGTTCACAAACCAAAACCTGGCTTTGTGGGCTAGTGAAAACCAT
Organism: Oriolus oriolus; assembly: GCA_013400235.1. Classification (NCBI taxonomy): domain Eukaryota; kingdom Metazoa; phylum Chordata; class Aves; order Passeriformes; family Corvidae; genus Oriolus; species Oriolus oriolus. The sequence goes on along the minus strand of VXBT01009355.1, from coordinate 49,654 downwards.
TGCTTTGAACTGATTCCAGTTTTCTTTCACCCTGACTCTGGCAAAATCAGAGAAGCCTGACTTGTGGCAGCTGTATGTATTCAAACCACTGTGTGGAGCCAAAGAAACGCTTTTTGAGCAGCTCTACAGCTCCCAGATCCGTCATGTTAGGATGCAATGCAGCATCCTAATCCAGTTTAACTGCAAGTTAAGCTCCCAGGTGGTGAGATGTTATTGTCTCCTGGTCCAGGAGATGGCCTTGCCTGTGAGATAACTCAGCAGTGCTTAGCAAATCTAAACAGCTGAGCAAAACCATCCTCCAGTGCCACTCTGTGTCCTGTTCGAGCTTCAGCACAGCCATGCTGGAGACCTTGGCTAAAGACACACCCTCAATTGAGTGCACACAGCTTCCGGCATGTAACATTACTGGATCTGCTTCCAGCTCTCCATGTGTGATTGATTTCCCACGGGCTGCTAAAAGCACCATTATTCCCTTAATGAAGAGAGCCCTTCTGTCCCACAGGGAACAGGAAGCATCTTCAAAGCACAGCAAAGTTGGACCGTGCCTTGCCAGGTTTGGACACCCAGGTGGTATCAGGGCTGTTTTCTTGCACGGCTGTGATCTACACACACAGGCGGGTGCTGCTCAGACCATTCGTTTCTAACTTCAAAAAGATTTTGGGGGCCTCCTCTGCTACACTGGGAATTGACTGGGCAATTCTTAGCTTTTTTTCCTGTTTAATGGCAATGGCTTCCCATGGACTGTGCAAGCAGGATCTGTGCTGAGCTTAGGAAGAGGAATCATAAGTGATGGAAGGGCAAAACTACCGAGCAAATGGACAGCGCTGCACAGTGGTTTGGATCACCACGTACCTGCAATGAAGGAAAACTTCCCACCACATCTCAGCAAATGTTACCACTGCTAATTTATTATTCTTTAAGCATTTGTCAAACAATAATGTTCATTTTAGCCACATAGGATGGCTCCAAACCACTGTTTCATGCATCCAGGGCTTGGAAAACAATGTGCAAGAAGAGGTGTCTGTCCTTCCAGGGCAGCTGGACAGCTGCTGTGGGCGGTGGGTGCAGCACGAAGGGCTCACAGCCTCTGTCAGCTGCCCAGGGAACACTGCCTGGCACCAGCATGTCCTGAGTCAGACCTAAAATATGAAACAAATGGTTTGAATTCTCCCTCGGAGGGTTGCTGTTCTACGCGGGTGCCAGCAGCAGCATTTCAGCCGTTCTTGGCAGCAACTCGCTGCCGAAACGAGACGCTCTCTTCCCCCACACCGTGTGTGCGTGTTTCGGGGAAACTCGGGAGGAACTCACTGATTGTGGTTTGGGCTGTGCGGGGGGTGCAGGTGGGTCCGTGCCAGCAGTGACAAAACGCGTGCTGGAGTTACCACCAGCAAACCAAGCTGTGAGCGATCTCTGTTACCTGCGATATTCGAGGCTGTAACAAGGTGTCAACACGGGGTCCAGACGTACCATAGTGGGATTTGAGCCGTATTAGGTTTTCCCCTTCCTTTGTCTTTTTTGTCTAAACTTAGGAGAATTTATATGGGTAATTCTGGTTTTCACACGAGAAATATCACCTTTCTTTAACTGATGCGTACATGTGGCAATACGGCAGCCAGGGACGGCGCAGGTGTGAAGCTCATGAGGCGCCCAGTGAGGCAGCGATGCCTTTCCACGGAGCAACGAGCTCGGGAGGGAAAGCTTCTCCACCCGGACTGCCGGGACACAGCGACTCGAGCCAAGCGGGGGGCGCGGCGGGGCTGAGCAGCGGCGTGGCACCCGGTGGAGGGGAGGGATGACAGGAGGGGCCGGGAAGGGCCGGGATGTGCCGTGCCGGGATGTTGTGTGCCGTGCTGGGGCGGGGCGGTGGCAGTGGCGGCGATGGCGGGGATGGCGGCGGCGCTGGCGAAGGAGCGGGCGGCGGCGGCGGGCGCGGGGCGGCACGATCGCGCTGTGCCCTACCTGGGGCAGCATTTCGGGGCGCTGCGCCGGGAGTGCCTGCAGGAGGGGCGGCTCTTCCAGGACCCCTCCTTCCCCGCCGGCCCCGCCGCCCTCGGCTACCAGGAGCTGGGGCCGCGCTCGCACAAGACGCAGGGCGTCGTCTGGCGCAGACCCACGGTAGGGCGGCGGGGGAGGGGGGGATCCCCGGTGGCATCGTTCCGCCGTGTCACCCGGCTGTTCTCCTTCCCGCAGCCCCTGAACTGGGGTGGATTGAATCGTGCGGGGGCGGCGGGCCGGGGCGCGGCTGCCGGGCGCGGTGCGAGCCCTCCCCGCGCTGCAGAATCGCGGGGCGCCCGTTTCGTGCGGCTGCGGATGCTCAGAGCACCGGAGGCTCCCCTTTGCTCCGGGGACAGGTTGGCAGCGTGACTTGCTCTGCCTGGAAAACAAACAAAGCAGAAGAGCGTTTCCCTCTCCATCCCGAGCTCTCCGTGTGCACAAATCTCTTTGGGTTGCGCTTGGGGCTGTCTATTCCGATAACTCTTTCCGTCAGCAGAGCCACGAGTTGACCGCCGTGCTGTTTATTCCCGAAGCAGCCCTGCCAGCCATGGGAGCCATGGGGTCAGGTGGACTCCGGGGTGCCTCCAGGCACTTCTGAAAGACCTTGTCGTAGTCAGTGGTGGGGAGGTAAAGGCAGAGCGGTGTGTGCACGTGTGTGAAAATGCAGTGCACCTCCTGGCACGTCCTGTGAAGTGAGATGGCTGCACACGAGCTTTGGTCACCAGCTCCCGTTCTCACTGTGCTTGGTGTGTCTGGTGCCCGCACCCGTTCCTGCCCTGCTCCATCTCTGTGGTGTTCATCTGCTGTGGTCAATGGTTTGGTTAATTTGCTGCAAGTGGGGCCTTGCTCCCAGCCTCGGCTGCAGCTACGTGTAATGCAAGGCTTGTTTCGTTCCCAGGAGCTGTGTTCCAGCCCCCAGTTCATAGCCGGCGGAGCCACTCGCACGGACATCTGCCAAGGGGCCTTAGGTAAGGTGGGGGCAGAAAGCTGAGTTTTCCACGCAGGTGCTGCCCCAGGGCACCATGGTTTATACATGGCTGTAACTCGCTCTGTAAATACCTCCTTTCGCATCCTGCCACCTCCATTCACGTCAAATCAGACCTTCCTTGCCTTTCTTTGGCGTTCTGCAAAGGTGGGGATGGTGTGAGTTGGGCCACACAGGGGTGACACACTGGTTTCCTGGTGGCTTTTCTGATCATGACCTGTTCCTTTCACGTTTTCACGTCTGTGTGTCTGAGAGCAGCCTGACTCATTTCTGCCTTTAACAGTCTGCTTGGAAGAGCAGTTGTGTGCATAGCAGGACTTCTCTTTCCCCAGAGGGAGAGAGTGCTGCTGAGCAGGAGGGACCTCCTGAAACTTGGGGAGATGCTGTAGAGAGAAAAGAAGTTGTATGGGGGATTTCCTGCTGGTTGCCAGCTCTCAAGGAAGACAAAACTGGAGTTTTTTTCAGGAGGCATGGGCCAGCCTGTGAGACCTCTGCTTTTGCCACGGCTTCTGCTCAGTTTGTGCCATGGCAGCCCCTTGGTGGGGCTCTCCAGGGGAGATCTGGGAGCTGCAGGGAAGTGCCAGGGGACAGTGGGGAGCAAATGGCTTAGCCTGGCTGTGAGTGCACAGCCATCCCAACCTGGAAGCCTCTCTCCTGCCTTGCCTGACAGAAAGGGGTTTTAGGTGGAGGACGTCTGCAGAGATATGAGGAGAAGAAATAAAGTGAAGTGAAAGCAGCAGGCTCCTGTTTATTCCACAGCTGTAGTGAGAGGGTTTTAGATCGGACAGCATGGTTGAGGGAAAGCTCTCATGTAGGAGGCATGACTAATACAGGCTCTGTTGTGCTGAAGCAGTGGTGTTGGCAGAGGAACCAAGTTCTGTTTGTTTGCTTTCAAATATTCAGCACATTGCAACTTCTTAGTTTCTAGTCCCACTGCTGCTATTTGTATGTTCATGTCCAAAAATGTAACAGGCAGGGAAGCTTATATTTTGTGTTTATGTTTTCGTTCAGAAGTGTTTTAGGTTAGTGGTTTGACAACCAGATGCCGTTTGTGTAAAAATACCTGACAGTAAAAACACTTAGATTATGAACTTGGTTCTCCTCATGCCCCAGCATCATCGGTGGTGTGTGTTAGGCTCTGTTGTGCCTGGGGTTGTTGCCATGTCACCGGCTTCCTTCCTGTGCTCTCTCCGCCCAGTACCATGCCTCCCATCGTGACTGTTTTGGCATGAAGCGTGTCCCAGTGCTTAAACACACGTGCCAGACATCTGTTACCTCTTTTTATTGTGAAACTTTACGGCAAGAAGTTCTTCAAATTGAAATTAAAGTTTACTGTGATGCCATTTCAACATCTAGCATTTCTGTAGAAATGCTGGTTTCTGAAATCGATTAGTTGCTTGCTGCCTCCTGCAGGCTTCCAGCTTTTCTCTCCAGATGCTGTGGCAGCAAGAGCATGAGAATGAAAGATTTGAAACTTCAAGTTGTGAAATTGCTGTTGCTAATACCAAAATCTGTTTTAAATTGATGAAAGTGTTTGCTGCCCTAGTGGTCTTTGGGCCGGTCAGATGTTCTCATGGGGTTCTATGGTATCACCAGAGGATGTGAAGTGACTCAGAGCTGGTATTGTTGTACCTCCTGACTGGATTTGAGTCAGAGGTTGTCAGTGTTCTTGTTTGTGTCACCTTTTTCACCATCGCTAAGTACTGTGATGAGTCTCCTGGCTGTGTTCTCGTGAACCTGGGCAGGATTTTGGTATTGTGTGACAATTGTTGATTAAAAATTAGATGCTTTTGATCTTATCTCTGTATAGCCATTGAGTTCCTAAGAGCCTGTATGGAATCTCTGCTCTTTCACACAATGGGGCTGGCAGATGTACTTGTACAAATGCTTTTTTTTTTTTTCTTCTTGCCACTGCCTTATCTGACACCAGCATTTGTATTGATAAATTTGCTTAAGCTTCCATTTACTTGAACTTTTGTATTTACTTTGAATGTTCCTGTCCCATCACATTTTAGAATGTTACAGAGAAGATTGCACTGGGAGATGTCAGGTGGTTTTGGAAACCTGTACTTTTTATTAGGCTGCTTTTTTTCTATAGGAAGCTTTTGTAGTCTTATTTACCCCCCCAAAAGGCTTGATCAAAAAGCAACAGACCTGTGCCCATGGGGAATTTCATGGCTGTTGCTGAGCCCTCCAGAACATCTGGGAGTTCTGCAGGGACAGATGAGGCATCCAGAGCACCTGGACCCATCACATCTGCATGGCAGCTTCTTGGCAGGGAATGTGTAACCAAACAGCTCAGCTAATGAGCAGAGTTTCTTTTAGTTCAGGAGTCTTTGGCCAGGTGCATAAATTTGCTTAATTGCTTTTGACCTGGACTTTAAGAAACTGTGATGCTTACAAGCCATAGCTGATCATCAGTGCGGAAAATAAAAGAAAAACTTGGCAGTTCATTAGGTTCTCCAGACACCAAAGTTCTGCCCCTTGGGATTTGTATTATGCTTCATTCTGGCCTTATGAGGGGTTTTTTGGTTTTGGTTTGTTGTTGTTGTTGGGTTTTGTTGCTGTTTTGTGGTTTTTTCCTTAGGAGAAACTTTTAAAGGCAAGTATTTGGAGTTAGTTTTGCAGTATCAGATGTGCAACATCAGTGATGGTATTTGGCTCCAAATGGCAGCACATGGGATGTGGTGACTCATTACAGCTGAGGGGAGGATCCAAAGCCAGAGAAGGCTGGTTCACCCTTAACCACCTTTTTTTGGAGTGGATGTCACCATGGTATCACAACACTGGGGTGTAAACAGCACAGGATCTCCCAGCTGCTGTTGGGATGCAGGTGTCTCCTCCTTACATAAAAAATGTGTGAAAAAATAACTAACTGAATAGGTTGAATTTAGAAAGTCAGACCCATGGTGTTCTCATGCTGACAGCCACTCTGCTGTCAGTGGGTTGCCACAGCCTTGTGTTTGTAACCAGAAAACTTTCTGGAGTGCCACAGTATTAATATAAATGCATTCAGTAGCTGTTAATCTAAGACTGTTTTAAAATAACGATGAGTCTGTGATTGGCAGAACGTACATTTCTCCTTTTAACCCATACTATTACACAAGCTGTGCAGTGACCAGAGGAGCTGCCTTTTGCTTACAGCCCTTCAGGCATTTGATGGGTGTGGGTTTTTTGTCTTTTCTTTCCAGAATGGCTAATTTTAAGGCCTTAGGGCTATTTATGCTTGCCTTGCAATTACTTTTTTTTTTTTCTAACATTCTTGTTGCAGCTGGAGATTAGGTAAATGCAGAGATAGGTGTATGGAAATAAGTAAAACACTGAAAGCAGCAAAAAGTAAGCATGGCAGGACAACAAATAGTGCTTGTTGTTAATATGTGTTATAATCATGGCCTGATAATATTCCCTTTTCTGATAACCTTGTTCTGCCTACTGTACATTTACAAAAATTATTTGTGATTAATGTAGCCTTGCTGACACTCCTTTCAGATTCTAAGCAACCTGTCTGTCAGCCTCCCCTTGGACTTCCCTTCCCTATCGAAGGAAAATCACTATCAAGAACCTTACAAAAGTACCAGTTCTGGCAGTTCAGACTGTCTGGTAAAGACCCTGCTCAGGCTTGCTTAGAGCAGGTTAAAACTCCAGGTGTAATCACAAGATCTGTTCTCACTCAGAGTGTGAATTATCAGGTGTGCTTTTAGTGATGGCTGTTCACAAAGGTAGAGATGATATCCTGGCTGTTGAGCACTTTTAAGTGTGGAAACCAAAGGATGTCTTCCAAATATGCTGCAGCTGCCTTTAAACCTCAAGACCCTGCCCAGAGCTGTCAGAGTTAAGATTTGTGTTTGACTCCAAATTCTTGTTAGAAACCAGTACAAAATTCAGCTGAGAGATTTTACAACGGGCTGCAATTTCAGCCTGCCTTGGTGGGACAGCTAGAAAGTAAAGGAAATTCTTTCTAAATTCTGCTTGTGGGTGTGGAGGGCCTCTCGGGGGAGTTTCTCGTTGAATTTCCGTGCTTCTTACCTCCAGGGGAAACATGACTCAAGGATGTGCTACAGCATTAAAGTGTGTGCTCATAATCTGGAGGCCTGATCAGCTTCTTGACCAAGGCTTCCTGAGCTGCTGTGGCCGTGTTGAGTTGTTCATTTGTTCTTCCTGCGCTGCTCTCTGCCTGCCCAGCCCCTGCCCCGGCTATGGAATAGAAATGCTAATGTTTCTTGGGAAGAATGGTGCGGCAGCTGCCCTCTGAGCCAGATTCTTTCCTCCTGGCCCTCTCTTTCCCAGCAAGCACCTTTGCAGTGCATGGTGGCACCTCTGGATGCAGCTCCCAGGGAAGAGGGGCTCAGCTCCTTGAAGGAGGCTGTGAGAGGAGTCGCCACTTTGCAGGGTGAGATAGATATGCTGTCACAGAGTAGGGAGGGGAATTTCATCATTGCTTCATGTGTGTCACAGGAGAATAGCAAAGTGACTTTCCTGCTTAAAAACTTCTCTGAGAAGCTGATTTTTCCATTGCAGTACACCCAGCCAGAGGCAGGGCTGAAGGGAAAGTTTTATGTTCAGTTCTTCCCCTCCAGCTTGTGAAGCAGTAAGAGCACCTTGGCTTTTGAAATTATTCTGCAGTTTCACCTCTCCCACCTTTCCTGAGATGTGAAAAGATGTGTGGGACAGATGTATTTCACAGAGCTGCTGCTGGGGGCCAGCTGTGCAAAGCGAGGGCAGCCTGGAGGGAGCTGCAGGTTGCCCATGTTCCTGCTGGTGCTGTCTGAGCAGGGATGGATTTGGGCCTGAGGGTGGACCTCGAGGGCTGCTTTAGAGTTAACTCACCCTGAGACTTTCTCCCTCTTGGATCCCAGCTTCTCACCCATAAGCTTTTAAGCCTTTTCCCATGGGAGAGAGGTGTCTGTGTAGGGAGTGCTGCTTTGCTGGCCTCTGGCTTGCTGACGGCTGTGGCTGGTTCACGCATTGAACCTGCAGTCCTGCAGGACTGTTTTGTGGGATCATTTTGTGGGATCTCCTGTGTAATACCAACTGCCCTCTCTTCACAAAGCAAGGGAACAGCAGATCTGGTAATGGTAACAAGGAGTTTTGTGTCGGGCTGTGGCAGTCGGGGGATCATGTGAGTCTGTAAATCTCTGACCACCTCGCTGGTGGGCTGCAGGGGGCCTGTGGCTGAGCGGAAAGGTAACTGCTCTGGTAAAGTAAAACTGGGCTCTGAAAAGAATTACAGAAAGTAAAGGTGTAATGTTTATAGAGCTGAGGTCTCTTCCTCTCTCTGCCTGGCAGGAGATGGTGTGGAAAAACACTGTCCAGGCAGCCTGTGCCCCGGGGCTGCGCAGGCCTGGTGTGTGTTGGCTTCATCCCAGGCAGGTTGGAGAGGTGGGGTGGGACTGGGAAACAGTGCCTGCCTTCAGGCCTTTCCTGGCTCTCTGGTGACTGCTGGAGACCAGACATGAGACTAAACAGAGAGGCCTCAAGCAAGAGCCTCCAGAGGTGTGTAAGGTAAAAGGAGCTCCTGTTTGGAGGGAAGCTGGCAAGAGACCTTAAAGGGAGCTTGCCCGCAGCACAGGTCTCTGGATAGCAAGGCAACGTGTTTATTAAACATGGAGAAGGGAAGGAATGCAGCCTATGCCTGAGAAAACACTGTCCCTTTGAGGAGAAGTTGCACCCCTAAGTACCTGTGTGTGCCCATAGGCTCTTTGCCTTTTCCCTATGCTGCTTCCTATCATGTAGGCACTCAATTGAATATTAAGTTTTCTTTCAAACAGTGCCAGAATGGGTGATAACTGTGGTGGTAGGTCAGAAAAAGCCTGCTTTATCTTTTTTTTTTTTTACTGTAGTCTTGAGGAAACACTTGCCTGGGTCTGGAGGGTATTTGTGTTCACATATTTGATCTGTCTTGGAGATAAAGTGATGGGAGGGATCATCCTATCCCAGCCGAGGGGATTGTTGGTTATAATGCACAGTCCTGATGCAGTGCAAAAACTAAAGTTTGAATAATAAATTCTGTCTGGTTTGGGTTTTGTTTTCCTTTTCTTTTTACAGGGGACTGTTGGCTCTTGGCTGCCATTGCTTCTCTCACGCTGAACGAAGAAATTCTGGCCCGTGTTGTTCCCAAAGACCAGAGCTTCCAGGATAAATATGCAGGAATTTTCCACTTCCAGGTATGTGGAAAACAGCCTTCTCCCCTCAGTGCTGTTGGGCAGGAGCCAGTGTGGCTGGCTGTGTATCCATGTGTGATGTTTCCTGGCATGGCTTTGTGAGATGTCAAAGAGCCAGACAGAAAAAGAGAGACATCTAAGAAGGATGGTGGAAGGAGCAAGGCCATTAACTAGAGCTGGGAGCAGGGGCTGCCTTTGTGGTCCTTCCTCCCTGGGCAGAGCCAGCTGAGTACGTGCATCCCTGAACGGGGGGGTGAAGCTGGCTGGGAGAGGGATTGCTTTTCCCCTGGGAAATCGACGTTCTAAGATAAACATCCTGGTGATGGGAGTGCACGGCACGGGGTGGTGATGGGTGTCTGTGCTCTCTTTCCCTCAGTTCTGGCAGTACGGGGAGTGGGTGGACGTGGTGGTGGACGACAGGCTGCCCACCAAGAACGGGAAGCTGCTCTTCGTGCACTCGGAGGAAGGCAACGAGTTCTGGAGCGCGCTGCTGGAGAAGGCCTACGCCAAGTGAGTCGGGGCTGGGCTGGGCTTCCACCCCACTCGCATCCCTGCTTCCCCACAGCATCCCCAGCTGTGTGGATACCGTGCATTTAAAGTGTCAGTCTGCTCATTAGCCTTTGCAGCTTTTGGGGTGTCCCACAATGGCTCCTTTGGTACAGCTTTGTTGGCAGATGCCTGAGACAAGGAGCCAAAAGCATTGGCTTTGTTGCTAGCCAAGAAAAGTAGCTCTTGCATCTCATGGAGAGGCTGTTCCTGGAGCAGCCTCCTGTCACCAGGGCTTGGGAAACTCCATTTCATGTGCTCTATGCACCTCAGAGGGCTTAGCAGCTGCAGTGCTTCAGTGTGCAAAGGTCTGTGTTCCGTGCTCATATCTAGATCTCCATTTTTAGGTTGGCCAGAGTGAAATTCTGTCCTCTAACTTTACTATTTTGAATTGACTCAAGATATTTAGATCCTCTGAAAATCAGACCCATAATTGTTAAAGGCATTTAAAGACTGTGGAACTAGAGAGGCAAATTGTTTGGTCTTAATTTTTTTCTTTATATTATTTTTTCTTCTGGTAGTATTCATGATTCCTGTCATTGATATGACGGAACCTGCGAGCTGTCTACATAATTGTATAATATTTTATGCTTGGCTTTCCAAGTGCAGAGGTCTAGGAAGCAGAGCTGAATGGAGGGGCACGTTTGTAGCTGCTGTAATGCTCCTGAAAGCAGGAACGCTGTGACACACATTGAGCACACTGAGTGCCTCTCCTGAAGGGAAGAGGAGAACAGGCAGCCTGATGGTTGTGTGTGTGTGAGAAGAAGAGAACAAGGAGCCTGATGGTTGTGCCTGTCCCCCATTTTATGCAGGCTGAACGGGTCATATGAGTCCCTGTCTGGTGGCACCACCACCGAAGGCTTCGAGGACTTCACCGGTGGCATTGCAGAGTGGTATGAGCTGCAGAAGCCACCCCCCAACCTCTTCAAAATCATTCAGAAGGCACTGCAGAAGGGCTCTCTCCTTGGCTGCTCCATTGATGTGAGTTAGCAGGTTTACTGCTGGGCTCTTGCTGTGCACACAGGCTGGGGGTGGACCTGTGCTGCACCCGCAGGAGCTGCACACGGGATGCCAGTCCCCTCTGCCTGTGGTTCTCTGCTCTTCCTTGTGCCTGGAGAATCTGACCCACAGATGTGACCCAGTAGTGTTCTTCGTGGGAGTTAGGTTGAAACTAAACTTCATTAGTTCATGTAAAAAGCTCATTCCCTCCCTTGCGCTTCTTCCTTGAGACCTTTTGCTGTTTTGTAGGTTCATGGTTCATGGTGATGAATCACACTGGGGGTCCTGATGGACATCTGTGTTCCTAAGAAAGCCTTAGCCTGGCAGCAGGATGGCACAGGCTGAGTGGGTTTGGTCAGAGAGCTGCAGCTAATGGCTCCTGCAGTCAGGGGCTCAGAGGTGACAACGTCCATCCTTGCTGCAGCCTTTTTGTTGCACAAGTTGTACCTAAAATGTTCCCCAAATATCTGGGCTCTGTTCTTGAAGCAGAGAGGCTTAGACTGTTGCCAGACCTTTAAAAGGTTTTATGGGAAGGTTTTGTCAGAAGCTGGACCTTCATGGGAAAGAAAAGAGGAGCTTTGGGCCCTGCCTTCAAGGATTCAGCATTGCTTTTAACCTTACTGAAAATGAGTCTAAGTATTGTTATTGTGGTAATCACCCTCCTCCCAAATGAGATTGCATCTTAGTTATGTCTGAATGGAAGGTAAACTGTTTACAAAAACTCCATTCATAATATAAATGTAAATGTTTCCTCCCATTTTTCAAGTTAAATCAGAGTCCCAGGAGAGGGAAACTTCACAGCAGGAAAAGTGTTTGGTTAATGTCAGTTTGACTTCATGGTATTTTCGAGGCCTGTTTTACTCGTTTTCATTTAGATAAGAATCTGACATCTGGATTTTTGCCCCAGACTGATACAAATCCCCTGGGTGGGTGGCGAGGAGAGTAAATATATTATATTGTTGATAAGTGCTGGCACTTTCTGGAGTGTAAATTAACTGTTGCTGAGCTGCTTTTTTTTTAAAAAAAAAAACCTTGTAAAATCTTTCCTTCTCTTCTGTAAGAGAAATATGGACACAGAGATTAAGCATTACATGGAGAGTGTGCCGTGGGGCAGTAACAGGCTATGAACTGGCAGCAGGAGTCCTGCCTGCTCCATCCAATCCTCTCTGTTTCAGCTTCAAATATGCTTGTTTAGAGATCACACACTTCTGAGGTGGTGGGAAGACAATGACAGCCATATGTTTCATAGGTGGTTAAGCAGTCACTGTCTGGCAAGAAGTGACTTTTCTCTGCGGTGTTTAAAGGCCAGGCTGCCCAAGCAGTGGCTGTGAGAAAGTGAGAGGGGGATGTGCCTTCAGGTACCACTGGCATCCGAAGTCCAGCCTGTTCCCTTGCTGCCCTGCAGGGCAGATCCTAGGGTGGCAGGGCTGGGGAGAGGCAGGGGAACCTCCCACCCTGCTGCGGAGCTGAAAGGGGTGTTTTGACCTCGAAGCAAAGCACTGGGAGCCTGCTCCACCTGGGTGTGATCCCAGTGTAGCCTCAGGCCAGTCACTCCCTGTTTTTCTCCTGGTCCCTTGAGAATATGGGGTTTATCGCGTGAATCCCCTTCGGAGATGCACAAGCGTGGCTGCACCACACCGAGTGTTTCGGAGCCAGGGGGGAGCTTTGCTGCAGTGCCGGGCTCTGGTGTGCGCCCCACGCCACAAACATGGGCCTGGGCCTCAGCACTGCCACGTGCGCCGCTGTCCCCTCTCCCTGCTCTGTCACACGTGTTGCTTCTGTGCAGCAGCTAAACCACTCCTGCAGCCTCCCAGCACGATGAAAGCTCTTCTGGAGGTGGAAGCTTTGTTCTGTTGGATCCCCTGCTCATGGGAGGCTGCAGTCACTGATGTCCTTTGCTCCTGCAGATCACCAGTGCTGCAGAGACGGAGGCAGTCACCTCCCAGAAGCTGGTGAAGGGACACGCGTACTCGGTCACCGGCGCAGAGGAGGTACGTGTGCCACCCCAAGGGGACAAAGTGCAGCAGGTCTTGTGTGTGGCAGCCACAAACCCATCTTCAGCCCTGCAAATTCTTGAGTGTTGCCCGTTTTGCCGAGTTGGGTTTTGAGTCTCTTCTTTCTGAAGGAATGCGTAATGAGTTGGTGCGTTTTGGATAAACACAGATTTGCCTTCTTGGGGGTTTGACCAAAAAAACCCCTATTATTTCATAAGTATGGCTATTTCCCGCTGAGCAGAGTGGCGGGCAGCTCTGTGCAGAGGGCACGCTACCCTCTGCTGGTGACCAGGCCCTTCATGCAGTTCTGTACAGCAGGCCACACTTTAACTTAAATGCACAGCAAGATGCGTCCCAAGCAAGAAAAACAAATATTGTTGTCCCTGAAGTGCCTGCTGAGCAGCACCTTTCAGCAGGGCATGGTGTTCAAACACAAGGGGCCTGCCCAAGAGCAGGTGACTGGTGAAGGTGAGACAAAACAAGGGAAGCAGGTCATGGCATCCTTCCATGTGTGCAGTGGATTTCTGGTTAGCTCACCGATGGTTGTTTCTGAAATAATTTTTGAAAGTTCAGGATGAGGTGTAGGGAGCGGCTGACATGCTGTGCTGGTTTGTGGCTGTGCATTTGGTCTTCCTCTCACAGCAAAGCAGAGAAGAGGGTGTTGGTTCACCTTAATTCACAAGTGGGCATGACTTAGGCTGTTCCTTTGGGGATCTGTGCAGACTCTGTGAGGATGGATCATCTGGGGTGTCATCTCTGGGCTCTGTGCTGCTGCTGCTGCTCTGCAGTTTTCTTGGCTTCAGGCTCCAGAGGTGCCCCAGCTCCTGCCTCGAGTGAGTGCTGTGTGTTCCCCAGAAACTGTGGGTGTTCCCACTGAAGCTCTCAGCTTGGCCTGTGCTTGTGTTGGCCTCTGTGTGTGTGCAGGGACCAGTAGAGGACAAGAGGAGGGTCTAAGGGTGCTGCACTGCGGGGCATTGGTGTGGTCAGAGGGGTTGTGGCCAGTCTGAGTGTCCTGTCTGTTGTAACAGGCTCATCTTATATATAAGCAGGGGGTAGAAAGGCATTTGAATGTGAAGAGGCAGTTTATACCTAAGTGATGGCTTCAAGAAATATCTCTGTACCTGCTTTTTGGCTGTTGTATAGCAGTTTTACATTCCTTGTGCTTGTAATCCTATCAGAGGTGAATTTTTAGCAGCACAAATCAGATATTTTGGTTTCCATGAGCTTCGGTTTGTGCGTGCTGTAAAACTTCTCTGGACAAGCCTGGCTGTGTGAAGCTCCCTCAGAATCAGTTTGACTTATGTCTTTTGGACCAGATGTGTGCACGTTGTCATGCCTAGCACCGAGATACTTGCTCTGTCATTGTTTTTAATTGCTGTAGAAGATGAGGGAGGGAGTGTGGTGCTGAGTCCATGGATAACTCTCCATATGCTTCTGATCTCATCAGGTGAACTTCCGAGGATCAGCGCAGAAGCTGATCAGAATCCGAAATCCCTGGGGGGAAGTGGAGTGGACTGGGAAGTGGAATGACAAGTGAGTCAGTGGCTTACCTGTTGCCAGCAGGCCTTTACTGCAGGGGTGCAGTTGCGTTTCCGCATTTGTCTATCTGTTCCCTACGTGAAATTCCTCTGTAAGTCCTGTCTGGATGTGTTGTTCATATGGAACTGTTTCAGAGAGAAGCATCCCCTCACCATGATCTCCCTCCTTGCCATCACAGTATGTGGTGCCTTCCATGGAAATCCCTGCCTTTGTGTAAGATGCAGTGATTTGGCTGGTGAATCCTAGAGAGCTCCCTGTAGTTTCTGCGTGTTTAGCAGCCTGGATTCAGTGGAGAGCTTCTGAAAACTCACTTTCTAAAAGGGCTTTAAAAATCCATTTCTGTTGCTAGCCATGAAAGCTGGAGTTTACTCGCTTCTGTGGCTGGGCAGTTTTTATCCTGACTCTTCCTTTTTCTAATACAGAGCTCTGTCTCAGTCCAGGCATTAGCACTTTCTGAAAATAACACTCTGCTTCTCATCCTTACCTTGGATATTTGAGAAGTGAGGTATCTTATATGCCAGTTCCATCTATTTTTAATTCTGCAGTGGTTTGAGAATTCTGGTGCTGCTGAAAGTTAGATCTTGTGCCAGAACAGCTGCATTAGGGTTTCACCTTTCCCGTGTGCTGTAGTTGATGTGGGGTTCTCTTCCAGCTGCCCAAACTGGAGTGGTGTTGACCCTGAGGTGCGGGAGCGACTGACCAGGAGACACGAAGATGGAGAATTTTGGTAAGTGTCACTGAGTTCCCATTCCAGCAGAAGGGAATGTCGTCTGCTCTGCTTTTTTCCATACAAAGTAACCTCTCCCAGTTTGCCCTCCAAGATGAGTGCGCAAACTCACCCCAAATCGCAGTGCTAAATCCCAGTGACAGGGAGGGAGGATGGACAAGGTGGTGGTGTGGAAAACCTGTCCCTCCTGGGGAGACGTTGCCAGTGGCATCGCCTCCCACAGGATGGCGTTCAACGACTTCCTGAGGCATTACTCCCGCCTGGAGATCTGCAACCTGACTCCTGACACCCTGGCGAGTGACAGGTACAAAAAGTGGAGCCTGCTCAAGCTGGATGGGAACTGGAGGCGAGGAGCCACTGCAGGCGGCTGCAGGAACTACCCAAGTAAGGAAAACTGGAGAAGCCTTTTGCTTGTCCATTTGTATTTTCTCTAGCAGCTTCCGGGAGATGGTGTGGGGTGGCTTATGGGATATCTAGGACTAATCTCCAAAAAGTGCAGGTGTCTGGGAGATGTGGCTCCCTGATGAGGCTCAGCTGTGGTTGTGAAGGCTGGGGTGGGGGTGGGCAGGGCAGTGCATTGGTTTGCCTTTCTCACCGCTGATTTTGGAAGTCAGAGGCACATCTGTCCTACCTCACGTGTCTGTGTATCATCACGGTTGCTGTCAAAGAAGCCTCTGAGCAGTTTGCTTAAATCCACTTCCCAGACACTTTCTGGACGAATCCACAGTATTTAATCAAGCTGGAGGAGGAAGACGAGGACCCCGATGATCCTGAGGGGGGCTGCACTTTCCTCATCGGGCTGATCCAGAAGCACCGTCGGAAGCAGAGGAAGATGGGGGAGGACATGCACACCATCGGCTTTGCCATTTATGAGGCAAGGAAGGCTGTACAGGGATGTGGGAGGAAGAGGGAAAATCATTCCCCCTGTAAATGGGGTAGCGCAGTTCTCATGCTGGGCTTTCCATCAAAACTCAGATGGGTTGAGGCGGATGGCAGCTGCAGCAAGGAAGCTGTAAAGAAACAAAAAGCTGCATTATTGTGTTATTGCATTATTGCTCAGCCCCTGTCTCCTCTCCTGATGGTGGGGAGCTCAGAGGGGCAGGAGTGTGAAAGAGGAGGTGGGAAGAAGTAGTAGAGAAATTGAGCCTACAATAAAAATCATGGTGGGCTGCAGGGAGGAGATTCAGCAGGAAGCCACAACCAGCCTGGCTGTGGCTGTGGCTGTGGCTGTGGCTGTGCCAGGCTGCCCCAGGTGAGCCTCACCTGTCTCAGGGATAGAGCTGGGAGCTGAGCCAGCACTCAGCCTTGGGTGATGTGGGCTCAGCACTCACCTTCCTCTCAAGCCAAGTCTTTTCTTCTTTTGATTAGTGGTTTTTTTTTTAAGAATGTTGATGTCCTTGCTAACTGGTGGTGAAAAGAGGTAGCCCTGGAGATGCCATTCAACAAGCAAATGACTCTCTCCTTTTCTGCTTGCAGGTGCCCCCAGAGGTATGTGGCATGAGTTGGTGGTCGAGATGGAGAGCTGGGGCTCAGTGGCTGGTGGGAAGAACAGATTCGGAGGATCCTACTTCACTGCAGGGCAACATGACTGCACAGAGTCTGAAGTTAGAGGCCATTTAGTCTGGAAGGGGCCTTGTGCCCGCGTTGTGTTTTCAGAGTGTCCTGGATTGGGATAAGAGTGTTCTGTGGTGCAGAAACTCCCCAAAGCAGCTCTTCTGTGTCTCTTCTCCCAGCCCAGCCCCACACTTGCTCCCCCAGAGCACAGCTGCTTTCCCCAGGTTTGCACAGAGTTCATGTTTGACTCATGAATAATACTCCAAGGAGGTGTTTATATTCATTTCCCTAAGCACCACCTCTTTTGGTTTCTGTTTCTGCCTGCAGGCAGCTAACAGTACACCCTGGGGGTCACAGAGGGGTGGCAAAGCAACGATGCCCCTGAGCTGTTGCTCCTTAGAGGAAGGACTGAAGCTGAGCAAAACCCTTGGATAAGCCCATTACTAGGTTTGCTATCCCTGTGAGGGTCCATGCGAAGCAGCCAGGGCACCCCAAGGCTCCTGAGGAGCCCAAACCAGTGGCTTTTATGTAAAGTATGGTTTCATCAGGAAAGGAAAGAGGGCTACTGGTTGATTAAATTTCTCATGTACCTTTTTAATGCCTTAGCAGTACTCTGTCGCTCACCCTGGTGGTCCAAATATCTCACTTCCATAAGAAAAATTATTTTAGCTACAGTCCCGAGACTCTTCTTTCCCCCAAAAGGTGGAATATTATCTCCTGCTATGGAGCAGGTCTGAAAGGTTTTAAAAATTCTTTCTTTATTCTTAAAAATCTGGGAGGACTGGAAGGAGGAGGTTTCTGAAAGATGCACATTCCTGAAGCTGGCTTCTGGAGGTGAAACAGCCCACCTGTGAGACCCTGCAGAAAGATTCCATTCTGGAAGATCACAGAATCATAGAATGGTTTGGGTTGGAAGGGACCTTAAACATCATCGAGTTCCAGCCCCCTGCCATGGGTGGGGACACCTTTCACTAGATGTTACACTCCAAATTTGATTTTATTTTATTGTTTTGTTCTGTTTCATTCTTGGAGCCCTCCATGAGCCTGACCTCAGAGTCAGACCTGAGCTGCAGGTGGCACCAGCTCTGGGGACCAGATGGACATGGCTCATGTGCCATCTCAATTTAAAGATAAATAGTTGGTGGAAGAATTTGCCCAATGTCTTCAGATACCCATCACCATCTGCAAAGCAAAACATGACCCAAATGATTTATTGCAATGATCTGCAAAATACATTTGCAGCCACATCTCAGGAATCCCACCCCCTTTCTCTTCTTTTTGAGTTCTGTCAAACTGACATCTTGTTTCTTTTATTTTCTTTTCCCCACACGTAGCTTATTGACACATCTATGATATTTTTTATTTGTAAATGTGAAAACATGCAGACCGAAGAAGTTTTTTTTCTCTTTCTTTGCTTCTCCTAAGTTTTCTGGACAGACAAATATTCATCTGAGCAAAAACTTCTTCCTGACCAACAAAGCCCGGGAAAAATCCAACACCTTCATCAACCTCCGCGAGGTGCTGAACCGGTTCAAGCTCCCTGCAGGAGAGTACATCATCGTGCCCTCCACCTTCGAACCCAACAAGAACGGGGACTTCTGCCTGAGAGTCTTCTCTGAAAAAAATGCAGACTCCACGTAGGTAGTTGTTGGTGACCATATAACAGCAGTGTGGGCAACTGGGAGATGTTGTTGTTGTTGTTATTGTCCCTATTATTTCCCCTATTATTATTTAATTAAAAGACTTAGACACATCACAACTTAAAGAGCAGCTGGGTTAAAGCCTCAGGAACGGATGTGGGGTCTTTTGTGTTGAGGTCCCCTGATTCAAAGCAAGCAAAAACCTTCCTCTATCCCGTAGTATTCTGCTGCATATTCCTGCAGCAGTGAGAAACCCGGGATGTCTGTTGTGTGAGGACATACTCAGCTTTTGATGGGCCCTTAGGAGTGCTTGGGCACCATCTGGTAGGTCTGGTGCTCCCTCAGCACCTGGGGGACAGCATGAAACACATCAGAATTACTTCAGGGCTCTCAATTTTTGCTGTTTTGAAGAAGAAAT
This sequence comes from Oriolus oriolus, assembly GCA_013400235.1. NCBI lineage: Eukaryota > Metazoa > Chordata > Aves > Passeriformes > Corvidae > Oriolus > Oriolus oriolus. The sequence continues at coordinate 31,096 of VXBT01009355.1, read as the reverse complement.
GAGTAGACAAAGTTTGATTTGCACCCAAGAACCTGGTCCTGTGCTAAGTAGGCAGTGACCCCAAAGAGTTATGTGTGCCCCAAAATCCTGTCTGTGGCTCTGCAGGACATTGCACAGTTTTTGCTGTCTTTTCAAACTCTTGTTGCCATAGCTGTCAAAATTCTACTTTCCCTGTGATATGCAGTGTCTTAATCCAGTAATTTTTGAGTGCTCATTGTTATTGCCATATTTTAAAGAATCTCTCTTGGACTGAAGCTTGAGGGAAAAGCGTCATAAAAGTGACTTGTTTTAATATTGATTTCTTTCCCTTTATAGGGTGATAGATGATGAAATTGAAGGCAATTTTGATGAGGTATATCAAATTAAATGTTTTAAATGGAGATAATTTTGTTGTAAGTAAAGGGTGGCGGGGGGTTGGAGCCCCTGTTCCCTAGGCAGAGTGGTGCTTTCTATAGGAATTGTCAAGAAATGTTGTCCCACTTTGGGAAAAGATCTTTCACTATCCACAGGTGGATATCAAGCAAATGGAAATACGACCAGCAATATAATGGAAACAAGTGTTGTCCTTTATCCAGAGCTTGCACTTCCTAGGCATAGGTACACTCAGGTACATTCTGAAGTGTTAACTGGAGTTACAGGAAATTCCCTTTGCTCTCCAGGAATCCAGGAGTGCAGCTTTCAGCAGCAGGGGTGTTTCTGCATGAGATGCTGTTTCCAGGAGTAACTAGAGTCTCACCATATATTCAGTCTTGCTGGAGCTGGGGATGCTTTGCCTACTAATGCAGCTACCCCATGTGTGGTGGGGGTTTTTCCCCAGCATTTGCAATGCCAGCATTCTGAGGTGCCCCTGAAAATAAAACTGAATAAAACCATAGTGAAAACCACTTTGTACCTACAAGCTTGCCATTTAAATTTTTTACTAAGGGCAAGGAAATGCATTAAATCTTTCTCAGGCAGAAACTTTCTTCCTTTTGACATTCTCTGCTTCCGTGTTTTAGACTGAGATCAGTGAAGATGACATCGAACCCAGCTTTAAAAAGCTTTTTGGGCAGCTAGCAGGAAATGTGAGTGTTTTTCTGGTAATATCTTAATGGGTGAGTGGGTAAGAGAGATGCCTCCCCCAGGAAAGAGTTTAGGTCTTGTGCTGAGTCAGCTCTCATGTGTGAGCACAGTTGTGCATCCCATAATCTGTGCAGTCGCCCATCTGCTTCCACAATGGATTTGTGAGCACTCCTGGTGAGCAATCTCTGCTCCTTTTGAGCTGTGGGCTCGACTTTTATCTCTGCAGGGTCCAAGCTCTGGCCTTGGGCAGAGCATATGGCTGGGCTGTGCCTTCTCCCCAGGCTGCTCTTGCCTCGGGCACACCTTGCAGCTGGGTATGCTGATCTCTGGGAATTGGTGGCGCTCCTGGGAATGGGAGGTGGGGGGAGCTTCCCACTTGCTTCCCTTCAAGGGAACTGAACTTGAAGGGATGTTTGAAATTAGCCAACTTGCCCAAAGGAATCAGAGGCTGCAGATGGTGTCTGCAGCTCACGGTAGAAAATTTGTTTTCCTCTTTTCCACAGGATGCGGAGATCTCCGCCTTCGAGCTGCGCAGCATCTTGAATAAAATCCTGGCTAAACGTAAGTGCCTTCCTCCAGCAGCAGCTTCAGATGGCCACCAGCAGGTTTGCAGCATCACCATGGCAGCACAGAGGGCACCACTGACCTGGGCAGGGTCAGAGCCTGGGCTCTGCCCCAGACCTGTTCTCCATATGGCCACGGCCAAGTGCTCTCTCTGCTGCTTCAGGGGGCTGCAGGAACGCTGGGGCTGTGCCAGCCCAGAAGGTGTTTCCCAGGATGTGTGCTTTGGCAGGGTACAGATGGGTGTCTTTTATCCCAGCATCTGCCACTGGGAATTGGCTGCCAGGAAGATGGATGGGTTTGAATAATCCTTGATAATAATCAGGAGAGGTATTGCCGCTGTTTTAGTATTGAACCACTCAGGAGTGGTTCAAGCAGTAACCCAGCCAATGGTCTGGGGTGTCCCTTAGGAGGAGGAGAAACTTTGAAACTCTGAGCTTCTTTTTCTGTGAAGAGATCCCTAGCTTGGCTCTGCTTTATCTTCCTTCCCATTGAACAGTGCTCAAGAAACAAGTGCTGGGAGAGATAAGCCTCTCTTTAATTTCCAAAGTGAAACCTCACGCAGATGGTCAGGGCTGTGGTGTGTGTCTGTGTGCAGCAGCCAGTAATCAGCAGTGGGCTGCTGCTGGCTGCCAAGCTCGGCTTCACGTTCAGCCCTTGCACGAAGCTACCTCCTGCTGACCTCCATAAGCTGCAAGTCCGTGTTGCCCACAGAATCCCACTTTGCAGGCAGACAGTAGGGGCAGGAAAGCTTTTCTCTCTGTCTCTTGCTGCTGTAGCACACCTACAGACCAGACCAACCAGGCTGCTTGCCTGGGGACACATCCCAGCTCGCTTGCACCCAAACCTTCTTTGTCAGCTCAAAGGAAGCCACCGATGGCACCCCTGGAAGTGAATAAAGGCTGGAGTGGATACATTGGTTAGAGAGCTCACGAGCTGCTTAGGAAGGTGCTGTGGTACAGCATGCAGTGATAATCTTGTCTTTTGCTCTTTCTTTACAGGCCAAGATATTAAATCTGACGGCTTTAGTATTGAGACATGCAAAATAATGGTTGATCTGTTAGATGTATCCTTTAAGGCTCTTCCTAGCTGATATTCCCCTTCCTGTGCTGAAGCAGGAGAGCTGCCTTTGCTCCCTGGTGGATCCATCCTGAGGTGGAGAAGCTGGTTTTACCCTGATTCCCCTGAAAAAGCCAGTCCCTTGCTATTAGCATTCACCGTGACACATGTGTTATCCCAGGCAATGGGAAGATCCATTGTCAAACAAGAGAGTCTGCTTGGAAGCCTTCCCAGCTGTTGGGTGGTCTGGTTTAGCTGGGGACAAAGTGATGTTTGTGCTGGGAAAGGCACCTGGCTCAGCATGGTGAGGATGGCCTTGGCTGTAGGGCTGTTTCCCCTCTCTGTTATCTGGCTGGAGTTGGTAGGAGTGTCACAAAGCCATGGGGACTTCGCAAATGGAGAATGAGGGAAGCAAATACAGTGTTTTGTTTTGACATGCCATACAGGAAGCAGAGAGTACGCAGGATTTTAGGAGCTTTTACTCCTAAGAATATGGGCAGAAGTGTAGGATGAAGGATCAGGTCTAAGAATAGTTGCGTTCAGCTTCTCTGTGCAGTGGGAGTTGAATTGCAGAGTTGGGAAAAGGGAAAATTACCAACACAAGATGATACTCTTCTATAATTTCGTGTAAAATACAGCAGTCCATAGGGACTCCTTGACAGGTTTTGGGAGCAATGCCATGACCAGGTTCTTTTGTTAGCTGTTTGCACAAGAGCTGAAGGTCTCCAAATAGCAGGCTTGGCTGTGGCTTTTCCTGTTTGTAATCCAGACCTGGGACTCATGCTCCAGTAACTGCAGGTGTTGAACCCACTACGCAGGACAAAATGGCATCATCCTGGCTGGTTTATACTTGCAGTGAAAAGACAGAGACCTGCAGTGGGGGTGCAGAAAGAGCTTGTGGACTGGTCATGATTTAAATTAATGATCTTAATGATTTAGGAAGAAATCTTGGACAACAACTGTGTATTCAACAGGATGCGTCCTGGAGAGAGGACAAATCCTTCAGAGAGGACTTGAATCCCTTTTTTGTTTGCAATTTTTAAGTCACAACTGCCCATGCAAGTAAACCCAGCACAGGGAGAGGAAACCCCTTTTTCTTCCCTCTGAAGAAATTTCCTTAACTCAGAGAAGAATGATGGGAGTGGCAAACTGGGACTGAAGGAGTTCCACACCCTCTGGACAAAGATCCAGAAGTACCAGGTAAGACACAACCTCTGTGGGAGAGCGATCATATGTAGAAGTGGCTGTAGACTGATTTGTGCCACACAATGTGCGCAGTCACCTTTCCCAGAGCAGGGAATGTGTGTCCTCTGCCCCCCAGGTTTTGTCTTTATCTGCTCTGGCTGCTGCATTAAAAAAACCTTACTTTTTAAAGCCACTTTTAGAAGAAATGGATGTAAGTACCAAGTCCTTCAGACCAATGCTGCAAAGTGCTTTAAGTTACACGCAGGCTGCATTTCAGAATGTTTCACTTCTGATAAAAGCCAAACCACGCTCTAAATTATTGTCAAGGTTTCACTTTGGGTTTTGTGTTTTGCAGAAAATTTACAGGGAAATTGATGTGGATCGCTCAGGTACCATGAACTCGTATGAGATGAGGAGGGCGCTGGAAACAGCAGGTATTTATATCGATCTGCCTCTTTATAGGGTTACATCAGTTTCCAGCAGAGTTGGGAGATGCTCACTAGTCTGCTGTGTATCACTGGTAAGCTGACAAATGCTGTGTTCCCAGACCTGGAGGCCTCTGTTTGATCCAGATGCTCGGCCTGGGCTCTTGTCCTGCCATGCAAGCGCACTAAAAGCATCTCAAAGGAGTGACGGGTTTGCAGTTATTTTCTTTAGTGATTTTGGAGAAGCACAAATAACTGCAACAGTCTGGTCTTTTAGCAGCATAATGTTGTCTCCCAGTGAGTCCCTCTGGGTACAGAGTGGCATGAACCAGTAACTGGGATACTGTGACCAAGGGAATGGAATTGGCTTGACCAAGGGGTGATGTTCTCGGGAATGTTAAGAGCCAATTTGCTGCTGCAACCACTGAAGGGCAAATCTGAGTCAGGACAGTGAGGGGCTATCCCAGAGCCATACAACCCCATATTAACTTACTGAATTTTGGGCTCTCTGGAGCCTTTCCCTCCTGCCACCATGCAAGATGAGGCATTTCATTTTGTACCGATGTTTACTCTTTGGAAACAGAGTCTTTTAAATCCTTGGCATTGCATTTTCAGGGTTCAAACTGAACTGCCAGTTACATCAGGTCATCGTGGCTCGTTTTGCTGATGAGGATCTCGTCATTGACTTTGATAACTTCGTGCGGTGTTTGATTCGGCTCGAAACCTTGTTCAGTGAGTACATGTTCAGTAACCAGACAGGCTCTGCTGCGTTGTAATTTCAGCAGGATAACTGTCCAGGCAGGACTGTCCAGAAGCCCAGGATAAGGTATTCAGACAAATTAAAATCTGAGATATTAATCTGGCACCCCAGTCTGCATGCTTGTCCTAGATCTAGGAATCAGTCTTTTAGGCCAGGCTGCTGAACCACAGCCAGTCTTCCTGCAAACAACTCTGTGCTGAGTAAAAAATACTAGACAACAATTAAAAATGTTCAGTCTTGCTCCTGCACAATGACTTCAGAGTGGCCCTTTCTGATTTGGGGTGTAGGCCATTGTCAAGTTTTAGATTTTGGGACTAAATAAATTCCTTATTGATCCTGAAGCACGAGGAAAGGGAAGACTTTCAAATTAGTTCCTATATTCACCCTTGTCTGTCATCTCTTTCCCACCACAGAAATGTTTAGAAAACTGGATACTGAGAAAAGTGGGACAATAGAATTGAACCTTGTTAATGTAAGTTCATTTAGCTCTAAAACCTTTGTTTTCATCTTCTGGGGGAAAGTGGGGGGGAATGCAGAGTCTGTCCTGCTCCATTCTGACTGAGGATGGCTGGCTGTAAGTATTTACATATATGCTGGCTTTATCTACCTTGTGTATTTATAAGCAGCCTTAAGAAAGGTTACTTTTTAAAAATGTACCTACATCACAACATATTCTCTAACAGACAGACAAGGTTACTTGCAGCAGAAGCCCTTTATCCCTTTACTGGCAGTAATTTTGGCTTCTTCCCTGCTTTTTCTGTCAACAGAGCAAAATGTAGGTGCAGTTGTGTAGGCAAGAGTCACGGTCTTGCTCCTGCTGTCTGCTTCTTTTGTGCCCCACGTGTGCCATGTAGAAAGGACTACGGTTGGAGAAAAGCACCCTCCTACATGTGTTTGACTTGCTTATTACCTGAACATAACTTATTTCTGCACCTAAGAATCCCAAAACTCTGATTTAAATGAAATACAAATTTAAATCACTCAGGAATGATCCTAAAACTACTTCTGTAACAACAGGCTGACTTTATGCTAGAAATGGGAATATGCTTGCTACAGGTCTTTTTACTAAATTTAACCTTGTTTTTCTCTCTCTCTTGTTACAGTGGCTGTGTTTTACTGTCATTTGAGCCACTGGCATCAGCCTGAGACCTCAACAAGAGCATGGTCAGGTGAAGATAATCAAGCTACATACAAGTAATAGCCTAACATGAACGTGCCTTAACTTACACATAGCAGATTTTGCACGCAATTGCAAGAAAAGCATTCTACTTCACTAGAAGAACCTGCCACCTCATTTTTATGGGTCTGACAGTCTGTGCCTACTATCATATAGCCTCTGGACAAAGGCTTTAATTTAGTATGCACCCTCAGTGCAAGTTGTGAAAATACTGCTTTGCTAGTATCTTTGTATTTAAGGCATTTTGCAGGACTTCAGGAACAAAAGCTCATTATAACATGACAATCTGGTTTAAGAAACTGCTTTTTGAACAACATCCTGCATATCTGAAATTAGGAAAGAGAAAGTATTGCATATCTAAACACCTCTACTCAGAGACAGGGGTCCCTCATATGTTTTGTATCAAGCCCCAGGACTACCCTAGTTAAATATTCTTTAAAGAATTTGAGTAGCAAGTACATGTTGGACCTAAGTGAGCACTGAGGTGCCTAGAGCAGGAGAAAAGCTCATGCCTTCAGGTGGAATCTTGAGTTTCTGTATTGTATTTATCTTCCTTTGAAATATAAGAAAGTATTTCAATAAAAATTAAAAAGTAGAAATAGTATGCCAGACTTATTTCTGCTGAAAATAAGCTTTTTTTTTTTTTCCTTAGAGGAGGATCATCACCATGCACATGCAGGGCTTTTGCTTTCAGGAACAGACCTTGTTGACTTTTAAAGGGGAAAACCAGCACTCTGGAGCTGATTGTGGCTGTGTGGCAGTTAATGACATGTTAGATAGGCTGAGACTGTAAAAGATTAATGCTTGAACAGCTAAAGGTTTCTAAGATGGATAATTGATACTATATACCCCACACCCAGCCTGCTGAAATCAGAGGCTGTGACCATGAGCCAATTGCTGCTGCCTTTAGTTTCCCCACCTGAGGAATCGTGTCCTCCTTACAAACTATTTCTTCCTTATGGGCGCCTTTGTGGAAAGCAGTAGGACTTACATAGTAGGAAAACACAAGCCTGGAGGGTGAGGCACTTCCTAAATACCCTTAAAGAATTATTTGCTCCTCTGTTACATACTGTTCATTCTCAAATTATTGCCAAATAGAGAGATAGGAAGGAGAGCTCTATAGGAAAGGCTTTATTTGGAAAATACTTGTACCGAGTTTGTTCTTTTCTTAAGTATGTCCCTTAGCTTTTAAGGTTAACAAAGGTTATGTGCAACTAACAGATTCAGCTTAATTTTTAAATGCAGGAAAACTACCTTGAATGGATGGGGGAGGAGGGGGTCAGTTTAATACAGAATGTAGTTGAAAGTTAGTGTGATGTAGAACAGCAGCATGTCTTACTGGTAACATTTCTAATAAAAATTACCATTAAAATACCCAGAGTTAAAGCTTAAGAGGAGACAAAAGTTTAATGGTGGAGTAAACAAGTAGAGTAAAAACAAGTAAGTTGTCAAGGACTACAGGAAGTTTCTACACTTAGTGTTCAAAGTACAAAATACAATAAATACATGAGGGTCTTTGTAAAAAGAAGAATCTAAAACTACATTTCTGTTACAGCACATGATATTTCGAATACATAGAATTTCTAAGATGCTACAGCTTTTTTTAAAGTTATTGCTTAATGGATTGGTCATGTGGTTGTCACTCTTCAGATGCACTTCAGTTTTTTTAGCTTCTTTTAACAAACCTTCTGCTTCCAGCAATAAGCAGTTGGGTGCTGTGCACATACTTTAATTTCTCCCGTCTGGAAAAAGCCTCGGGATAAGTTTGGACAAAGCCAAGTTGTCTGTTTCATGATGATTCCTTCAATGGCAAATTCAAAAGGTCCTTGTATTTAATGCAGAAAACAAGTGAAACTCTCTTCTGCCACGTTTGAAGAAATCCAAGTGGGTACTTAAACATAATGGCTTGATTCCACCAAAGGCAGCAGAATTTCATTTGCTTGTAAGCATTATTTCATGTTGTACAATGCCCTCATCCATTTGCTAATGCATCAATCCTTCATTTGTTTTCAAAGCACATTCTTCATAGCTTTCAAATTACATTGTCATTGAAATAAGTCTCATGATACTGGAACCAACACAAAATGGACTTTTTTTTCTGTAAGTTATCCATGATTAGTACTTCAAGAATCTGGCTTCTGTACTATTTCATGCCAAGCTTCTTTGTCTAGGTTTAATCCTCGGATACAGCTGAGGGTAAAACAGAAATGAGGTTTAAAATTTTAGTACTTTAAAAGGTTACTTTTTTTTAAAAGAAAAAGGAACAAAAAACCTCTTTGGTACTACAATTCTAATGTAATCCATAGTAGCAAAAGCATAGTTATAAAAAACACCCAGGGCACTAACATATTAATTTAGCAGTCTTAGGCAAGCTTAAAAAAATACCAACAATGTCAGTATAAAAGGAAGGTACTGAAAAGCACATAATTGAGTACTTCCAGCTCTGCCCAGATGGGTGGGCCAGGAAAAGCACGTGGCTTTGTAAGTCAAGAGACTTCTGTGTTCAGTGACCTGTGGGATTGGTCCCTGCTTTATAAATGGGACCAGAGAGGTATTAAAGCCTGGTTTGCTTTCTCTGAGTGCCTATCAGCTTTTATGTCTGTATAGCTTTGGGCAAGCTGGAAACATCTGTGTGCAGAAGGACCGTGGCAGTGGAGGAGCTGTGCTTTAGGGAGTGGAGGGTGGGTGGCCAGTTCCATTAATGACCTGTCCAGCAGTAAATTGGGACCTGGCCCCTGTGCCATGTGCTGCTCACACACCCTGCCCACACACACAGCGGGGCAGGGGAACACTGACAGGACGCAGCTTGGGACAGCACACAGCAGGGACAAGATGCCTGGGAAGCTCTTGGCTCTCACTTGGAAGGGCTTTGGGAACAGCTACTGTTCTCAAAAGCACAGCCAGTGGCATATGGAAATAGGATACACTTCATACAGTTAGGAGAGATGAAGGCTCCCTGCTCTAAATGGCAATCACAGCTCGGGTTTGCTCTCCTTAAAGATGCCCTCTTCTCTCTTTTATCAGACTCTGGCTTTCTTCTTTTCTCAATGACTTAGACAAGGCCAACAACTTCACCACAAGGTCTGTCTCAGCCTGCTGTGGTTTCACCACTCTTAAGAGGTGAAGTCAGTCAGTTACAGCACCATAACACCTGACAGTGTCCAAAAGGCTCCCTTTGACAGTGTTATCTTATTAGCTTAGGGAGCTAGGGAGTCACTAAGAAGGGTAGAGCACTGATACAGATAATTTAACCCTTGTTTTTGTTCAGTACACCTGACTGCAAAAGCATAAAGCAACTATGATAAAGACTTAAGAATATGTTAATCTACCAAAATATTTTCCTCTTTGGTGAACATCACAGCCTAGAATTCAGCTGCTGTATTAAGAGGCTGGTAATTGCTTTGGACAATCACCACAGGATATTTCAGTGGCAAGACTAGAACAACTGAGCAGACACAACAGTGTAAAAGTTAATAAATATTGTATAGTTTTCCCCAAAGATTCTGCTGGGATTGTGTTGTGCTTACAAGGGTAAGTTGTGATCCCCAGTTTAAGCTGTGCTGCCTTGTGCATTTTTTTTTCTAGAAGCAGAGATGCTCCTTGTGCTCTTACACACCTGTGCTCAGGCTGAGAGCTCCAACTTAGGAACAAACAGCACATGCACAGTTCACCCCAGGGCAGGCAAAAAAAAAAAAAAATCAAAAAGCTGCCATTTTGAGCTTACTGTGCAGGGCTGGTGGCTGCTCTCAATTTAGAAATGTTTACTTTGGAAAAGAAAAGACTGAGCAGAAATACTGTGTTAGGGAGGATTCTACTACATGGTGTGTAGGCCTGACTTGGAAATGATACAGAAATGAAAACTGTTTTTGCATTAGATAGAGTCGTTCTGCAAAATCCAACCAGTTTAAGAATAAGGATTATCTGCATGAAGAAAGAGGTTCAGCCTCTTTCAAGCATCATACAATCAGCTAAAATTCACAGTGGTTAATCTTGGAGAACCTCTTATCTCTAGCACCAGGGCAACTAGAATTGTAGAAAAAAGCTTAATGGAATTTTCATATATGTGTCCATCTGCCATAGCTTTCTAGCAACTCAGCTATGAGGAGAAATACAGGGATGTAATTGAAAGTATCTTTTTTGTACACAGTTGTTTTTAATAAAAGAGGCAGTACAAAAGGTGATGAGAGAAGGAGAGGCCATTCATGTAAGGCCTTGGACCATATGGTTAAATGCTGCTTTAAAAGCATAGGAGAAAACAAAAATCTGCCTTTACTGAGCAATGTAATCTGTTTTCCAACACTAGAAAAAAGATAACCTAGATTTTTGCAGTGTTTATCTCCTTGGATCAAAAAGTGCCCTGTGTACACAGGGAAGGACTCAGGACACACTCTTCATGCAATTTTCAGTTCTGAAGGCTCTTTGTGCCAGTACATCACTTTTTTGAAACGGGGAAAACTAGTTTTGTTCTCAAACAATCATAGAATATCCTGATTTGGAAGGGACCCCTCAAGGAGTCACTGAGTCCAGCTCCTGGCCCTACCCAGGACAGCCCCAACATCATACCATGCGCCTGAGAACATGCTCAACAAAATCTTGTTCACACATCGTGTTTGGATAAAAGGGGTTTATCTCTCTAAGATGGTGAGGCAAGGTTGGTATTAGGGCCTGCTCTGTATAGCAAGGTGGTGATACATGTTGTTCTTTTGTGCACCCATTCATCTGTGTTAAGTACCTTAAACAGAGGGCGTTAACCCACTCTGCCAAGATATTCAACTCCCTAAATAAAGATGGAGAATGTCAGCTCCTTCCTCTTGACTATTAAAGCTGCACCTCAGTGCAAGAGATCCAATGAGAATGCAATGCTGTGTACACCCCACCTCCTGGGGTGGGGGTTTTTTTGGCTCTGGAAATAGGCAGGACTCACCCCTAGCAGGTTTCGGGGCACGTAGCCTTCCTTGTCGTTCAGCCGTGCCCACCACCACTCGATCTCCTCCTCATCCTCCCGGCGCAGGATTGTCATGCAGTCACCTTCCTTCATGGATAGCTCATCATCGTTCTGGGCCTCATAATCCCAGAGTCCATAAATCACTCCTTTGTTCATTATTCCCATCTTCTCCTGCACTCCTGCAACGTTGAAAACACAGAGCAGCTAAATTGAAAAGAAAACAAATAAATAAAAAGGACAACAGGAGGGAAGACTCCTTTATTTTTACTGGAGGGCAGTCCAGGAAAAAAAAACCCCGAACAACAATTCCTACCTACTTGGCACCTTGTTACCTGCTCAGAGTTTGCCCTGGAAGAAGTGGCTTTGTGAAGTTACTTAGAGCAGACAGATTCCTTCCTTACACATGTTCAAAAATACAAGGTAAATGGGGAGAGCAGCAATGATTGATAAAAGGTTGTATTTTTGTGTTCACACTTTCTAGACCTACGTGATGAGCAAGAAACACTTTCTGTACTGTTAGTCCAATGGTTATCTCTTTCTGTCACAGGGAGATAGCAATACCTGCTTAGGTTGACCACCACTGTCATTTTGATGCTTGTGGTGTCATTTGCCACCTGGGTCATTTTATTTCAGAACTTTAAAGCAAGTTGCATCTCAGACCTGTACCTGAAAGATTTGCCTACTACTCAGCAGCTGCTTTTGGTTAACTCAAGCACTTTATCTCAGCAGTTCTTAATTGCTAGCACTATTTTTTGTTTTGTTTTAAACACTGCCTTCAGAAACACAATTCTGTTAAATTATTTCTGGAGCAAGGTATTTTGGAGTACACACGATACACCCTGCAGTTTTATTTAGAACTTGCTCATTTCACAGCTGTAGCCAGAGATGATACTCTTCTTTCTGTACACATTCCTCAGCCTCTAAGCAGAAAACTGGAAAAGGTATCTTAGTTTGTACACCAGTTGATTTTCTCTTAGGTAATGATTTTAAAATACTGAATCCTACTGGGGATTTTTTGCTTGGTTTTGGTATTTTCAGGAAGAGAGAGTACACTGCACACTGTATCACAAAACTTGTCCTCTCCCTTTTCATCATGTACCTATTACAGCCTATTGTACAGGGTTACCACCCACATCTGCTAAAGGAAGCACCTGCTCAAATAAAGTCCTTTACTTCTGCACACCAGCTCAGCACATAAAATTAAATTACTTCCAGTGCATGATAAGCTCTGCTCAGAGAAACTGTTCCCTTGCTTTGCATTTGGTATAATTAGAGGTTTGGCCAAAGCTGCGCTCCACACCCATGTGGAAGGGAAGATTGAGCACTGAGCATCAAAGCAGACAAGGAAGATTCACACAATGCATCTGGTCTCCTAAAGGGGTGTTAACAGTCACAGCAGGGTAGTGGGGCAAACACTCAGAGACAGCACAGGCATTACACTTAAGAAAGTGAAAAATTCCATACTTAAGCAGCATCAGACCTGTCATTTAACCAGTGCTAAAGGATTATTGGTTTTATTTAAATCTACCTGTACCTCTTACTTGATATTGGACATCATTAGCGAAAAAAAAAGATTAGGTAATCAATGAATTACACCAGGGTTTATTAGCTTAATAATGAGTTTAGAGGGCCAGGTTTTAGTGCAGTTCTGGAAACAGATACACATTCCCAAACTTCTTTTACAGAAGCAGTTTCAGGTAGGGAATAATTTCTTACAGTAACTACAGGCAGCCAGAATCCGTGTTAGCAATAGGATAAATTTCTGATGGAACAATTTGGAACTTTGATAGCTGAACAGCCAATATATCAAGAGATAGGTCATTTCAGCGGTTTCAATCTGCAAAAACTGGCAATAGACCAAAGTCTTACACTCCTTTCAGGACCCATCAAAAAGTATCTCATAACACAAAAAAGATCCCAAACTCAGCACAAAACAGAGTAGCAAATGAGATCACCAGATGGTAGGTCATAAAAAACCCCACAAACAAAACCAATGTATTTCTTCATGCTGTATGACCATGGACCTCCTTTCCACAGGATCTCACAGGCAGTTTACCTGAATTTAAGAATTAGACAAATTCCTGAAAGAAATCACTCAAGAGCTGTTCAACACAAAGATACCATCTCTTAACTCATATCTGAGTTAAAACCAGTTTAAAATATTAGAAAAGTATTGTTTTTTATCTAGTCCTACAATCTTCCTTGGGTATTTGGTGTTGATGACCTCCCTTGGAGTCTGGATACAAAAACCAAATGGAATTTTGCTTAGCCTACTAATTTTGATGCCAGCTAAAAAGGCTTCCTCCCTTTCTAGTGAAAACTATATATTTGGCACCAAGAGACACAGTTTTCAAGCTCAGTGAGGACAGCTGGACAGACTGTTTTGAAATCTGCCGGCTGAGCAGCTCAGAGAAACTCAGATCTCGCCCGTGCCACAAAAGCAGCAAGGCAGTTTTACAGCTTTTTCTGCTGTGTTACACTGCTGTTACTCTAACCTCTCACAGAGATGACACACCAGCTGGGAGGTGCCATGGGGACATGAGCTACATACAAAACAGAAAAGTAATTTAAAACCTCATTACACGCAAAACATACAGTAAAGTAATGTAAAACCTCACTGACTAATACTCATCACACCCTAGGGGGAATTAGTTTTCTCCATTAAAAGATAGTATCTCTGTAGCCTTACTATTTGAATAAAATCTGAATGTAATAAGGGATTTCTTTTTAAATGCAAGTGAAGAAAAAAAGCCAGGAAGGTGAAGTCAAATTCAGTGCTTACTTACATCCATCAAGGCAGGAACTAGGCAATACCTTTTTCGGTTCTAAGGTGCACATTAGGAAATACTCCTCATTTAAAGACACCAGGTAACAGCTATGAACTGCCTACTGACAAATCCATACCACTTTTGTTTTTATGTAAAAGAAGTTAATATGTGGTAAGATTCACCTAATTGGTGTATCTGTCAATGCACATGCTTCACTCAAAGCTTTTAATGTAGGGAAACCTTTTGTTACTCAGATCTCCTCCACAGGGTGAATATTACAAAGTTAATGTTGATGGAACTCCTTCTGTGACAGGAACCTGGTGAAAACCTCTCTCTTTCCAAGAGGAACCTGAGGCACAGGCACAAAACCTGAACGTGCAACTTACCCCTCCTCATGCACAAATGACCTGAGAGGTGGCAGGGAGCCCCTGGCACGCTCCAGGACTCAGGGATGACACTCACCATACAGGAACTGGGAGCACTGCGTGTAGCCTTCCTCCATCTCCTCGCACTTGTCCGCAGCTGTCTGCATGTCGCTGTAGGTCATGGCAAAGACAGCCGCCCCCGACTCCACCAGGAACTTGCACACCTGCACGTTATTGCAGGATGCTGCACAGTGCAAAGGGGTCCTGCAAGGCAAAGACAAAAGGATGGCACGTCACTCCCACTGCTCAGGGAGTGCTCACACAGCCCTGGGAGCGAGCGGTGTCCGTCCGTGCAGGACCTCGGGCAATCAGCCCTGCCCTGTGAGGGCTTCCCAGCACAGCACTTAACCCGGCATGTCAAGAGCAATCACTTTCCACAGATAACAGGAGCTACAGAGAGCTGCTGAGCCCCGAAGCTACATTTCCATATAGGTCTCCAGTTATTCTACCTTTCTATAATCTATTAACATTTTAAGAACATTCATTAACACACTGAAATTAAAAAATTAATCAATATTAAAAAACCCACTCAGATGTTTCTGACATCATGCCTCTTACAATTTAGATAATTACTTCACTTTGTGACAAGTGCAGGCAACTGGGATAACCCCTGAGGCTGAGGGACCACAAGAATCTTTATTCAGTCTTAGGCCTCAAACACTTCTGTTACAGGCAGAACTAACAGTAAAATCACTACCTCCTGCACCAGCCTTCTGCAAATAATCTCTCTAGTTATTTACAAAAAAGACTTGTAACACATTATCAGCTGCAAGCCTTTTTTGTAAGTTGTGGGTTTTTTACTTTGTTTTGGTTAAAGCTGTCTGATTATTGGACAAAGAACCGGGGAGAGTTTGCAGGGCGAGATACTGCCCAGAGCATGGGTAAATTATAGGTTATCTCACAGAGGACACTGGGAATTTCAGCATAGGGCTCATTATAAGCTGTCTTCAATATCTCAAAGAAACAGAGCAATTTCCTGATAACTGTTTCCACCCCTACAACTGTTTTTGCATACAGGGAATATTGCCATAATTTCCCTATTTTCCCCTCAGCACAGTCCCTTATGATGCCCCACAGAGAACTGCTGTTGCTCTGCTTTGGAAAGAAAACTCATTGCTAGCTCCACAAGAGCAAAGCAAGGGACATTCTGAGGGACAGGCAGCAGCTCCCAAGCCAGGGCCCTTGTGGAGATCATCCATAAGGAACCACTTGATGGAACCCTTACCATCCATCGCTGTCTGCAGCATTCACGTTCACCCCAAACTGCACCAGGAACTTCACGATTTCCGTGTGCCCGGCGCACACAGCGTTGTGCAGCGCGGTGATTCCTTCATCATTGGGCATGCTAGGATCTTCCACCTGGCCAGCCAGAAAGGAACCAATCATATTCAGGTGAAACTCTAATAATAATGAACACCTCTTCTCATATAAAAAAATCAGTTGTCTTATTCTGAAACACAGATTTGTGACTTATTTCTAGGAAGGACATGAGCAATAGGCAGAAGAGTATAACCACTACCAATTTTGCAACAAGACTTATATTTAAGCTTGCAGTCTCCTTTTAACAGTGTGGTTCAGAGAAACAGGATCTTGATAACTCACTAAAAATACTTTTAACAAACTCCTGATATATGTCTATTTAACTGTGAGCAAAGTTCACGTGGATTTTGCTTATAACATTATCTGATAACATGCCAGACAGGGAATGAAACACTACATAAAAAATGAGAAAAAGCTGCCCTGCAATTTATAGTCTTGATGCTAAAAATCCACTGTGGATTTAACACACTTAAAATCAGCCTCCAAGTATGATCACTTAGAACCTGTTAGGATTTATCTCCTCAAGAACAGATCTAGGTTCTGCACAAGTCCAGAAAAGCTACTTCCCAGTTTCAACCAGGACTGAAATTCCTTGTCTTACAAATTAGCATTTGTACCTCATAAATTATTCTCTGCACAAGGTCAAACTCCCCCTCCAAAGATGAATCCAGAAGCAATGCCAAGGGATTGAATTTCACTCTCATTCCATGCCCAATCCTCTCAGAGCCAGTCTTACGCAAGTTCGTCCTCTTCCCCTGTGAAAAGGCAACACAAGTTACAGGCACTTTTTTCCTGGAAGAACAATAATATAAAACTGCTTATTTGGGAATGAAAGCAGAAATGATCAAAGCAGTGTTTCATATGAAATTTATACCATTTTTACCAATTCCCAAACACATTAGGAATATATTAGGTTAGGCATGTTATGGAAGATCTCTGCCTTTATCTCTGGACAAGGTCACTATTCAGCTCTATACAGAAGCTACCTTGATCAAACATCAACAAAATAGTGAAACTACCAAATCCCTGAAGATCAGGAAAAGATGCAATTTTTTTCTTGGTGTTTGGATGATTTTAGCATTAACTCCCACAGCAGTTACACCAACCAAGCAGCACACTCCATAAAGTACACTACTTCAAGTGCTGATGCAAAGCTCCTAACGCTTTTGTAAGTATAGCAGAGGTTAGCAGGAGCAAACAGTGATGGAAATCGGTTTTGGAAAGAATATAGAACCAAGTGTAGAATTGCTTCAGATGCTCCCATGGATACTGGAAGCCAAGTATTTCTATAGCTGAGTTTGTACCCTTTCCTTTAGGGAACACGCTCACATTAGCTCAGCGCTCGCCCAGCTGGCTGGGCAGCAGCAATAAGACTATTCACGAGGGTATGTAAATTTCTGACAAATGTCCAGGCAAAGATGAATAGAATTGACTCATATTCTGCAAGAGCAGGCATGTGGAGATAAGATATATAAGTAGAGATTCCCATGAAATACTCTTCTGCCTGTAGATTTGTACATAATATCAAAAGTAGGGGCTTTTTCAAGATTGAGCCTGGCAGCACAACCCACAGATTTAAGTATGAAATCAAGAAGTTGGGCTGGTTTGTTCTCATCATTGCAGAATTATTACAAAACCAAGCACAAATTATCCTATCACTCAAACACTTGCTCCTTGTAAAAGGGAGCAAGAACAAAATCTTTAAAGCTTGAACACACAAAATGTCTACTCCATGCACAAATTACAAAGTTAAAAAGCACATTTAAAGCTTTTAACTCCTCTGCACTGAAGTGATAGAGGAAAAAACCACTTTCATGTATCGAGTTATCAAAACTGTACTCGTGATAGGTTTCTAAAGAAAGTCTTTGAGAAACCAAAAACATTAAGCATTTTTGTTCTACAACAGTGAGATAACATCAAACCACACAGACACGAATTTGCAAAAAAAGTGGTAAAAATGCTGCCTCCTCCTAGCCCCAAGAGACTCCATTTTGATGCAACTTGAGAGCAGACTGATGTTGAACCATGTTCCAAAGAAATTCAGAAAACATTCAGTAGAAGAAATACAAAGAGGCTGATGTCTACAAATGAGTTTTTAAGACAAAAACTAAAGAAGCCTGTTCCTCTATATTTTTCAAGCAAGGCACTTTCAGATAAACAAATGCAATCCAGGATTAAGAAAATTAGTTTCCAGCTCATATTAGCAATAGTGGAAAACGCTTGTGAAATCTGTATCTCAAGAGAAGAAAAAAAAAAAAACAGCTTTAATTTGTCTTAAAAAGGAAGTAACATCTGGGTGTAGGCAGACTTCTATAAGGAATGTTCTTTACAGCTCTGAAGAGTTTTACTATTTGTGTATTCCATTTGAAACTTTTCATTATGTCATTAATTCTACAAACAAGAGAGACTTTTCATTACTGTCATGCAGTCAGGAGATAAGAGCATCACACAAATAGAACAGATACCCACAGAGAGACTTTTAGACTGTGGGACTGTTCTCCCACATCTGCTTGAGCTCTACAAAACAATGCACAGGGTTTATGGCAGCACTTGAGATGATTTATTGACAGGGCACCTCAATTGTAAGCTAACTAATACTTACAGGAGGCAAGGAAAACTGTCCAGTAACTTCAGGAGGCCTCATATTGAACAAGTCCTCTCCCAAACTCTCTGGTTCCCCTGATGGATAGGGAGGTGGTGGGTATGGAGGATACTCTTCCATGTACACCTCCAGCGGCAGTGGAGCTTCTAGGTTTGGTTCTTCTGGTTTGGGCTGCGTGAGTTCATCACTGTCTGATACAGCCTCAGGTACAGTGTCCAAAGGTGCAGGGGGAACAGCAGCTTCGCTCTGCTCTGCTGCTGTGCTTTCTGTCTCCTCAGCAATAGCTGGTTCTGGCATGGCAGCAGCTGTTTCTTTTTCTGATTCTGTGCTTAGATAAGGATTTGGGATTTCCACCGGGCTTTCAGGACTGGCAGCTGATGCCGTCTGTTTGGAGGGATGCGATGGAGCCGAGATAGTCTCCATTGCAGCCAGAGTGGTCCTCTGATACAACAGCTTCTGAATGTTGGGGCCATTAGGCCCCTCTGGCTCAGTAATAGAGCTGCGTTTCTTCAGCGGTCTGGGGGCATTGGACAGCTTTTTCCGTAGTGCTTCCAGGTCGGCATCACTCTGGTTGCGGTAGGGGTTGGACAGGAAAGGCAGCAGTTTGGTCGGGCTCAGGGGACGGGGTATCCGCTCTGGTTCGTGGTTCTCATGAGCAGAGGCTGCTGTTTCCACCTCAGGCTCTGGACTGCCTGGCTTGCCCTGGAGGTTGGAGTAGACGTTCTCTGTCTGCGACAGCTGATTCTGTACCCCAGCTCCTGCCATCACGGGCTTGCCGTACACTGTGGAGCAGTTCAGAGAGGGGTGGGGGGGAAACAAGTTTGAATATTTAATCAACAAGAAGACAACAACAAAGAAGAAAGGTGAATCAGGCTGTGTATTCTTTATGTAGGGCAAAGAAACAGAACACAAAAAACTGAACAGAACTGATCTGGTAACCAGATATACCATATAGTTACCTTGCAAACACAAACCAGACATTCTGCACTTCTTGTTAACACTCTTACACAGCATGCAAGACCCACCTAAGATTCTTACAGCTGCCCTCATCCACTTAACTCCCCAGGGAATCGCTTCATACCCACAGCCCAGGTAGAAAGAACATCTATCTGAGGTTTATCAGAGGGAAGAGAGGGAGAGAGCCACACGCTTACCACTTGGGAAGTGTGGTCCTCTGGTCTGCGCCCTCGTCAAAGC
Source organism: Oriolus oriolus (assembly GCA_013400235.1). NCBI lineage: Eukaryota > Metazoa > Chordata > Aves > Passeriformes > Corvidae > Oriolus > Oriolus oriolus. The sequence goes on along the minus strand of VXBT01009355.1, from coordinate 11,610 downwards.
ACTCTGCACTGCCTGCTGGAAGTTCTTCCCAGGAGTCTGCTGCTGGGTGTACATGCTGTAAATGGAACTTGCAGCCACAGTTTGCGGCTTTCGAAATGGTGGCAGTGAAGTCTCTTTGGATGGCTGAGGAGTAAAAGGTCTCACAGCTGCTGCCGGGGGACTCTCCTGTTTGGAGGAAGGAAGAATTTGATCCTGGCTAGAGGAAGAACCTGCAGGAGCTACTGAAATTCTTTGCTGTATCTGCTGAGGATGGGAAGGCTGCTGTGCCACTGGTTTTTGCTTGTTCCCCATAGCTGCAATAGCCAAAGGCAGCTTCTGTGTGTTTCCATCCAGCTTTGTATCAGCAGGTTGCAGATGACTGGCTTGACCAAAGTAAGGCAAGTTTATCTGTTTTGGTTTAGTGGGGACAGGTGGTGGCACCTTGGTTACATTTTTATTTGTTGCCTGAAAGACAAAAAAATTTCATTATTGTTAAACACAGTCTAGGAGCGCTGCTCTGAAGGACCAAAGCGCCTCAAAGAATGACACAGTATCTTATTTGTACTACTGCTGTGATAATGTTTACATCATTGTAAACAAGAAGAAACTGCTTGAAACGTTTTGTCACCACTGCTGTTTGAATACACTTTGAGCCTCTTCTCTTTAACTCTTTCTGTAACAGCTATGTTTAGAACAGGAGCAATGGCAGGGCACAGTAATTTCTCTAGAGGTATCAGAGACACTCGGCTGGCAAGAGGCTGCTCTCCAACAAAGCACTTGTCATCCCCAGTTGCAGGCCACTTCTCCCCTACCTGATCAAACTGTGCCCTTGTGCCAAAATTTAGGCGGCAAGTCTTGCTGCTATCCAACACCTGAAGGACACTGTTATGTTAAAGAGTGAAAGAAGTGTGTAGATGATTTTAAAAAAGAAAAACATGCAAATGCCTCTTTGTATCTCTGAGGGGGAAAAATACACACTAGTGCAAGTAAGAGCCATTTTTATGTATTGAGAGAAAATGCAGATTCTCCCCATTCAGTGACTGCAGAGAATGATTTTGAGTTACCAACTGCCACTAAAAGCCTAACAGACTTTTTTCCTCAGAAGCAGTGTTTTAAAAGCTGACCTCAGTACTTTTCAGAGCTTTCTGCCAGCCACATTAGAACAGCTGTGGGTAAGCCCTGCCAGATGGAAAGCAGCAGTCCAGGTTCCCTGCATACCTGTGCTTCCCGCAGGAGATCCTCACTGCTCTGGTTCTTCCTCAGTGTGCCCAGCCCAGCAGACTGGTCCACAGAGTCAAACATGGAGAATGGACGCACCTTCTTCTCTTTGTCTCGTAAAAAAGTTTCTCCTTCAGCTGTTGTTGAAGAGAGAGGAGACGACTTTCAAAAGGGATGGCACAGTTGTAGGGGTGAAAGTCCTACACAGTGTATGCAGGGGATGCTTTTTGCATCCATCCTCCCCCTGCACTAAGGGCCCCTGGGCCTGCCAAACACTGTATTATGCAAATTCAACAGGGGCATGTAAGAAGGAACTAGGATTTACTTCACCACCTGAAGTGAGTTGTGGGTTTGGTTTCTTTCTTCTTAAAAACCCTGCAACACCATAGCAAAGCAATGGCAACATTCTTTGATTTTTTTTTTTTTGTGCTTTCAAATGAATTCTCAATTATTTACCAAAGCATTTAGAAGAGAAATATCATCAACTAAAATATCCATATTTTAAGATCAGCCAAGCACACAAGAACATACCTTGTCCTTCACTTGTCACAATTCCTTTTCCTGAAGTTAAGGCTGAACCTTGACTAATATGATTATCTGTATTTGAACTACTCCAGTCAGGGGCAGATGGGGAAGGCTTCGTATTGGGGACCACAGAACCTAGGGGAGAACAAATTGAACAGATTATGCTAAAATACTAGTTTTTATTGACTTATTACAAGTAGGTTTTTTTTCTGAAAGAGTCAGGTCTAGACAACATAAAAGTATCACATAGAGGTTAACTGCTATAAAACCTATCATTACAAATTTTCATTCGTTTGTTTTGAAAAGAGAATGCAAATGAAGATCAAGACCAACTCCAAAAGCAGCAGCAAAACTCTTTGTCGTAGCACACACCTGCACTTAAAGCGTTCAAAAAAGAAACTCCTCTAGACTGGCTTATTTCCAGTTAGCACAGATATGCAAGGAGAGTTTCCTACTGTGTTAAAAGTGATACAATGTTAAGTATAAGAAAGATACATTGTGCAAAGAAAAACACGATGCTTTAGAGCATAGACAGACCCTGAAAGTGATATCCAAAACAGCAGAAAAACCATCTGCGTGTTTAATGTGCATATAGATTCTGCATTAAAACTGACCTCTACATTCACTGGAGCAGACATCCAGATCAGCAAAAATCACTAAGAAAACGCTTGCAGTCTGCTATCAAATATTTCACCAAATTCTTTCTACTAAATTCCAAATAACCTAAGTAATGCTAAATTCAAACAGTAATAATAAGCAGCAGGAGAAAAGTTCCATTCTGACAAAGTACCAAAAACTCTCTGTAGGAAAGCAGTCCTTTTGTCCAAATGCTAAAAAATACGAAGTGATATTTTAGTTCAAATAGCTAACCACCACACATTCCTCTAGCAAAAATTCAAATTTTGTGTGGTCTAGAGCTTAAATTCCACTCCAGTAGTTTTAGGATCAGCAAACCAAATAAAAAGAAACAATCCTCCATTCTCCAATACAGCAAGAGACACTTGGAACTGCTTTTGTGCAATGGTTACTTCAGTATCTGCCAGAATTGGAGATGGAGGAAGTGAGATAGAAAATAAACAGAACTATTCTACAAGCTCAGTCTCCATTTCTTGCTTTTGGGAAGATCAGTGTTTCTCTTCTCTCCCAGCTGAAAAGAGAGTCTTCTCCCAGGATAGCACAGAAGATATATCCACAACTCTGAGTTTCTCCAGACTTCTCTTACTGAACTGTCTCTCACAGGAGAAAGCCACAGAGAGAAGCCAACAAATCTCCATTGACTCTCCAAGTAGGAGAGGCCAAACCTCACTCCTCAGCAAGTCAATAACTTTACTGCTATTTCAGTGCTACAAGCAACTGCCTCCTTTGTAAAATTTCTTGTCATGTTGGTTTGTCTTTTACATGTGTCATTTCCAAAATGCACAATCAGAAAATCTGGCTTTGCCAGTTTATAAATCCAGCCACCAGATTGCTACCAGGTATGTACTAAAATTGCCTCAAGAAACTCAAAGCACACTGTTGCATAGGTTTTAGGAGAACTTCAAAATAAATAAAAAGAATAATTACTTTACAGAAAAATCCTCCTACATTCCACACTCTATAATAACTCAAAGTGCTCACTAACAGATTTACCTGATTTTTAACATTGAATCACTGAACCTCAGTGCTTATAAAATATATTCACAGGTTCAGGAAAAATCACAATTAGCAAGACTGACATCTCAAACAAAGCTTTGCTTTGAAAACAACAAAACATCAGAACAGAGCTGTTAGGTAAGAAAACAAAACATGCCTGGATAAGAAATATTAATTGTAAGCTATTACCTGCAGGAGCTTTAGCTTGTGAACTGTTCCCAGCTCTCATGTTGGGCAGTGTCTGTGTTTTCAGTGGCCCATCAGGTACCTGCAAAGCTTGTGTCCCATCTGAAAATGCTGGCTTCACCAAAAGCTCAGGTCTGGAAGCAATACGTGGCATAGTAGAGGACTGGATATAAGGACCTACTGCTGCCACTCGACTTGGAGCAGAAGCCACTGGCTGTGGTAAATTCCCATCTGAAGAAACCTTAGGGGAAAAAAAGAAGAAAATTTAAAGAATTTTACTCTGCAGTATCCATTCATCAGAGTTTGAAACAGAAGTCAAAAAGGATAAAACAAGTAGCAAATGACACTCCAATATCAAAAGCACTTTTTTGAAAAAGCTTTGAGAGTTATAAAGCTGAGGCAGTCATAGCAAAAAAAAATCTAAAATAAAAATCCACGACAGCGTAAGACTTCTTGTCTGTAAAGAAGAAGTAGGTTAACACTAATGTACCATGAAAAGGACTTTAATAATACAAGACTTCCACTACATATGGATAAAGACAACAAGTCTAGCATCTCAACAGCCTTCCCCCCAAGCAAGTTTTTACTTCAGGCTGTACAGACAACACACAGAATTAATGTTTCAGTTATTAAATACCCCACACTTACTGGTACGTTCTCTTTCTGCTGCAGAGCTGCCTTTTTCTTCCACAGGCGCTCGCGCAGCTCATTAACACGCTTATCCATGACTGCCACCTCCAAGTTGCGCTTGTTCAAACACTCCCTCTGTTGCTGCAGCTTGGCATTCTGCTCCTGGTTCAGTTTGTTCCTCAACTGAATAAATTCACAAAGCAGTGGGGGAGGAGGGGAAAACAACAAAAATAAAAACAAATTCACTTTCAGAACTGGGGACAGGAAACTGTTGGAAAGAGAAAAACCTTCTAAAAAGTCAAGTCAGGTTTTCTCTCCAGAGAAGACGTTGGTTAGTCTCCAAATTTTGCAGAAAGGAAAGGTAAAGACAGTGTGTGCTCCTTCCTCTCTTTACCTTGAACCCAGCCCAACTAACCCTCCATCCTCAGCATGCAGGCAGTCACACAGCCCTGGCAGGAACAGGAGCAACGAGATTTCTTTGCAACGAGGTAAGAAACAACCCAACCAACTTTTAGCCCGCAAGAGCTGAGGGTCACAGGCTGGCCTCCCATTACCTGCAGCTCCTTGTAGAGGCGGTCGAGCTCAGCTACAGCCGACTGGTTGTCGTGGTAACCATCAATCCGGCCGTTCTTCAGCATCTCCAGTTGCCTGGTGAGCTCCTCTACTTTTGACACGGCCAGCACCAGCTCGCGCTGCTTTTGCTGGAACAGGCTGTTCATCTGTTCAATCTCCTCCACTGCAAAGAAGGGCAGAGCACAATAGCTGCCCTGAGAAACAGCCCAGCGTGGGCTGCTCCAAGGCAGCACTTAAGGAGACAGAGAGCGCCCTGCCGGCCTCCAGAGCAGGGCTGCTCAGCCAAACCCATGGGCCCCGTCACAGCAGCTCTTCCTCTGAGCTCTGGCAGATACTCGCTCACTAGAATGATTATGGAAATTTGGTCTACTTAGAGCACTGACAGGGAGGGAAAGAGAACTTTTTTTTTGTTACTTTCTGAAGTATGGAAACAAACAAAACCACAATAACCAGCCTGAATTCATCTGGAGAAGCCTAAATTCACTGAATGCTGAATTCAGCAGGAAGACACACACTCAACCACAAGGCATATTTATGATACTTAGAACTCTGAATTTAGGTCATAAGAACTCAGTGACAAAACACTCAAGCTGTCATATTAAACAAAGACTCAGAGGGCGTTTTAGGGTCTATTACAAACATCTGTCATCAGCTGCTCCCACTGCTGAAACTGTTCTGCTACAGAACCAAGTTTAAGGAATCAGTAAGATTTCAGGCAAGTACCAAAATCAGATCTGCTGGGGATGGTGCAGGGGAACAGATTCACATGCTCCAAGACCTTGTATTACTCTACCATCCTTCCACGCCTTTAAACTGATATTTTGTGCGACAGAACCCAAACAGGAAAGGGATTCTCCCCAAAGAAAAACACTTTTGCTTTATCTGTCAACCACAATGCTTCCTACTAAAACAACATATTCATATTTTCATTTGAGTCAGGCTAGAAATAATGAGTTCTGCACAATAGAGAGAATGAAAAGGTAAGCAGAAGAATTAATATTTATTTCAGACTTAATATCAACGTTGTATCAACATGCTGAACTACGAGCACCCAACCAGTACTGTAGCAAGAAAGACCCTGGTCAGATTCACATAATTAAAAAGGAAATATACAGCCAATTTGGCCATCAAATTACTTCTTGTACAAAAGGCAACTTGGGTACCAGGCTAAGCCTTGTTATAGACCAAGAAAATAACACTCTAAATGTGTAGGGTATTGACATCAAGAATGGAAAAAGTTACTGTGGTGCACAAAGGTATTCAAGTAAGGAAAAAAACCTACGCTGTAATTAAAGAGCAGACATGCTAGGCTCAAAATACAGGGTGCTCCTACAGGATGTTTTAAAATACAGTAAGAAAATGTATTTTGTTCTAGGACAGTCATGAGTTTTCTTGGTAAATACAAGATGTGAAATTGTTAAGATTAACATTTCCTGGAATGCTGTAAAAAACTCCTCTGAATCACTGAAATCACCAGAAACTTTTGAGTTCCAAGAACCGTGTTTCATGAAAAATCCCAGGCTACCTTCCCCAAGCAGTAACTCACCTAATTTCCCATTGCTGAGTCTTTTTTGCTCCACATGACCTTTGAGTGCTCTCACTTTCTTAAGTTTGGCTTCTTGATTCTCAGCAATTTCCTTTAATCGCTTCAGTTTTTCCTGCTCAGCAGCTTGCTGTTGCTGTCGCTGATCTTGCTGCTTCAGGAATAAAAGGCGCTGCTCCTGCAGTCACAGTCAAGACAAGGATTTTGAAGTCTAAGAAAAATTTTAGCATTCATTTTGCTAATTTGATTTAATCACTACTCAGCTCTTGAGTTACAAGAGCTAAGAACTATTTTCTCTCTACCTTCTCCATGCTGCTTGTACTTGACATATCTCTACCATATGTCACATTTTAAACAACTAAGTCACGCTGGAGAACATTGGACATTCTTTATATAGAAGGTATCCCATAAATTATCGGTATTTTTCACAACTATTTGTACTTTTACTAGTTCTGCTAAAATCTGCTTGAGATGAAGGATGACTGCACACCAAACCTCTGAGAACAGACGGGTCTCCTGATAATGATCACCATTATCACAACACAAGACACTGGAAAACCTTTACCATGACCTGGCCCTCACTTAAACAACAGATATCGCCTTAGTGGAGAGGATCCTTTTGCCTTTCCAAGAGAGTAAAATAATGTGTTATCAGTTTCTACATACACATGTCTAGTTTAGACCTACAAGAAACTGTCACACCACTAAACAAAGAATTCCTCTAAATCACTGGCCATTATACATGGCTTCCAGCTCTGGAGATGACAGATTGCTCCAGTGTAGTAGAGCTACTACTAAGACTCTCCTAAGCACCCACTAATATCCAAGACTACACCACTGCTTACTAACATTAGAACTCCGTACTTTCTCAAAAAAAACCCAAACCCACAGAAGAAAAAAAAATCACTAGTCAGATTTAGAAAACAGGGATTCTTGTGCACTTTGAATAAAAAAGGCAGAGCAAAAAACTGAGCTCGTCTTCCGGAGAAAACCAGGACCAGGCAGCACCCTCAGTGTATGCACTACTTTAGAGTCACTCCCACGCAGGAAAATGTCACCAAAAAAAAGATATTACAGCTCATGTCTAAAAAGAAAGTGTATTTTTCCCTCCCTCAGAATCTATTTTTAATATTGCATCTGATTTCAGAAGGCAGGAAAGAGGCAATGGAAAGTCACTCTGAAGAGGCACCTAGGAAAGCAGGTGGTTTGTTCCAGAGAAGAATTTAAATGAAAAATTCTACCAGTGCTACACCCACACGGCTACTCTTCTTCAAACCACAGGCAACAGACACCCACCCAATGGGTATCTATCCAGACTCAAACTTTTTTTTTTTTTTTTTAAATCTTGTACAACTCCCTTTACAGGAAAAATAACATTCCTGTTTCTTATGACTACAGCATTATTTATAGGACCAGGGTGCACTGACATCACCTGTGAGTGAAACAGAAGCTGTGGAAGTTTAGGTTTCTCATATAAAAACACATCTCAGCTGGAACTGAGAAGAGGGCAACGTTCTTTGGCAAATTAAACAAGGCAGTATGGGTATTAATTGTGCTGCTACATTTCAGGTGAAAACTCTCATCACTTGGTTTACTGACCGATTTCCTGCATCATAGTTGCACCTGCTCTTATCATGAAGCAGAAAAGGTTCTATTGGCTATCTTGACAGGCCATTAAAAAAATACCACTTAGCAGGTGCTGCAGAACTATTAGCAAGCCATGGTTTGAAGCACTTCCCCAAAATCCAGTTACTGAGGGCCAAGGGAACTGAACAAGATACTAAACATAGGGACACACAGAGCTGATCTCAAAAGGAGAGGGAGATAAGGTGTGTGACAGAGGAAAAGTAGTGAGACCAGATCCTCATAGCAGCCTTCTTCCCCAGTAAAGCACATTTAGAAATGCATGGGAACATCCACCCAGACAGATGAGCCCTCTTCAGGACAGGCTCACAGTCAACAATTCTCTGCCAAAAGCAGCATTTTCTGTTACATTTTCAGGAGTAGTGTGTACCAGCAACACTCAAGCAAAACATGAACTCTGTGCCACCATTCTGCAGATGCATTCAGAGTATTTTTTCCCCTATACAATTCAGGAGCACCCTGTGTGCTTCCATTAGCTTTTCTGTTATTGTTCTGCAAGCATTTTATAAATCACAGTCCTAGGTGACTTTTATCACGCACAAAACATCTCTGCCAGCTAGCTGGCCCAGAAAACCAGACACATGGAACTCTTATCAGGAGAAGGCAAGATAGCACAACAGGACAGCAGAGACAAAAGCATTGGTCAGTGATCAAACTGGTGAATTGCTGGTCACCACATGGAGCACAAATAGAGCTGACAGAGCCACCAGGATGAATGACAGTGTATCAGTGTTACATGCTCTATCCTTTCAGTAGGCTAAATGGTCACTTCTATCACTGACATTGCTTATCTGTTTTACAACTGGATATTTGCACAGATTGACTTTCAAATTTAAAAACAGGCAGTTAAAGAAAAGGAGCCCTCTGTTTAGAAGGGGTGAAAAAACCCCAATTCCCCAATCCTCCCTCCACTTCACATGACTGTTACTACCTTTGTTCCTGGCTGCAAACAATCTCATTCCAAACTCACCTTGTTAGCCAACATTTGCTGTTGGGCCTCAATTTGTTGCTGTTGGCGTGATGCCATTTCCTGAAGTTCAGCCAGTGTCATATCCATCCTTGGTGCACTCACCTGCCAAAGAAAACCCAAAGCATGCTAAGTCTAGAATTTTTAATTTGGCTAGCACTTAACAGAGCTACTGCAGAAAAGTATGACAGAAGTCTTTCAAAAATAACAACTGAATAGCCAATAAAATTAGACACGCACAGCATCTTCTCATGGTAAAAGAACAAACAATTGCAAGCTCGTATGCATGTGTAGCCCAGTCCAACAATTCACACAAACTGACATCTCTTGGAACACTAATGTTTCTAGCAAAATCCCAGCAGCATTTTAAAGAGGCATTTCAGAGCCCTTTATCATTCAGCTCAGCATGAATCAGCTCTGACTGACTGAGCCCAGAATGCTCAGCATGTGGCAGGATGGATCTATGGTTGTAGGTGTATCACTACAATTTGAAGCACTTCCACGTAAGCTGAAGAAAATAGAAAGTTTAAATATAGCTGGGCAGGAGGGAAAACACCACTCTCAGAGACAGCACTGTTATTGGTCATCTGTTCAGATATTTCCTGAACCTAGATTCAATCTTACACGCACAATTGGAGCAAGAGTAAGTGACAGACAATGGATTCAATGCTGAAATGGAAACCAGTCTCAACTTGAAATCTGGAGTTAGGGATCTCTGACAAAACTGCAAGTGAAAAAAACCCCGATATTACTACAATATGAGAAAAGAATTCTGATGGGAGTAGAGAAGGGAAAGTATGGTGCATTTGCTGCTCTGAGATCACCTGTACAAGCACAGATAGGGCAGCCAGCAGATCCTGGTGACATCCTAAAGACTGAAAGCCAGGATGGTAGTTGCTAGAGGCCTTGTGTCTATTTTAGAGCACTCAGTAGCAACCCTTCCAAAACAGTCTCTCGGTTTCTTTCCATGGTACAAATTGCACCAGTATCTCTAAAGAGGGGAAGCCTCCATTTTCACCATCGTGATAATTCTTCCAGAGGCTTACAGATGATAAAGGACATCATATATTCACTCAATGCCATGTTTCTTTGCCCAAGAGTTTGAGGTGATTTCGAAAATGAGTCCCACTGTCTGATTCAATTCTCCCTAAGGTACCATTTCACTACAGAACATCTCTTAAGGCCCTCTTAGACTTTTGCACTGGCCATATGGGGCTGTTAAAGGGTGAGTGGGTCCTGCTGATCGACTCCTTGGCTCTCCAGTCAACAAATTAGTTCATGGATGGGAATTTCAGAGTCTCGGCTGGTGCGATATTGCTGCCAGTGCACTGTCCTGGTAGCAATTGTCACTTGCTGCTCTTCAACTTGCAGCAATCCCACAATGAAGGGATCTTCTGAGAACCAGGCAGGGTGGATAACTTTGATGTTCTCTGTAGTCACAGTAGCTACACCTAAAGCCTATCAGTACCCCCCTGGATCCTTTGAAGTACTCTCTTTGGACATATTTGACATTAAGGATACAAGGGGCCTCTGGGCCAGTCACAATGGGGTGCTTTTCCCATTTGTCCTCTGTTAAACTCACCTCAACCTCTAATACAGACAACTCCTAGCATCCCCCTCTCACTCCAGAGATCCAGATGGGTTCTGCACTCCTGTGCCTTGATGGCATCCATAACACTCATCAGGTATCTACTAAAGCTTTATACTTGTGTGGATCTGATGTTCCAGGCCATCAAATCCACACAGTCCAGTGTGACTGGTCATCCCTTTCCTCCTCCTAGCTGTGGGCAGGAATCTTCTATTCTTGTTCCTGGTCAGAGTATTCTGGCTGACCTTTGCAACACCTAGATCAGAAGTCCCCTCACCAGGGTTAAAGGAGATTCCTGTTCTTTTATGTCTGGGAGATCGCTGATTGCCTCCCTATCTCTCTGCAACAACTACACTGACAGACTTCTTGGGAGACCCCTTCTGAACAGCTCTCTCCCCTCTCGATGCCTTAGGTTTTAACTTTTATATTTTTCGAATTCTGTATTGCTTAGTGTGTAACTCTGAAGTGTCTTGTGGCCTGTT
>VXBT01009354.1:8215-56073 GCA_013400235.1 Oriolus oriolus | reverse complement strand
TCTTTCAAACCAAGACACATGCTTTTGTACTGTAATCACATGTGCACTGGCATACTTACATGGTATGGCATGGAACTGCTGAGATGGTAATACCATAGAATATACAATATTACTTTTAACTCATTAAACTGGTGATGAACTGATCTATGCAAGCCATGCTTTAGTGTTCTCTTGGTAGACCAGTCCAGGGTGACTTTTTGGATTGTAGACCTTCTTGACTAGCAGAAATACTACGAAAAGCTGGCAGCTTGGGAAGCTAACACAAGACATGCAATGAAAAATTTCCCATTCCATGTCCTATTGGCATTCCCCAACCTTGACCTGAAAGAAGTATTGAAGTTACCAATGCATAGGAAGCTGAGAGTAAGTTCAACAGTTCCTCAAAGGGGAAAGAAGGGCTTCAGGCAGCAAAATTTGCATAGTGATTGTTAAGTTCACAATGCTCTCAACTCTGAGCCTCAAGCTCTCTGCCTGATAGTGCTGCAACCTCTTGTGTAGCAGGTACTGGAGTACTGTTTCCTAGGCATATGATCTTATTATATTTACCTTTTAACATACTGTTGTTTCATTGGATACTGTCTGATGAAGATTTTATACATGCAAGTATTTATAGTAAATAGACCAATGAAAATTGTCTTCTCTCCAATTTGTTCCTATCAGGCTAGAATAGTTACATTCTGATTAGGATTTACAGTTGAGTCATAACATTTATATTGAGGGAAAAAAGCAAGAACATATGTTCTAATTGCCAGTGATTTGGCCTTGAATACATTTGAAGTAAATTCTGACAGACATATCTTATGGAAACAATTTTTGAACTGTCATATCAGCTTCAAACAATTAGCATTAAATTGAAGAATATTTATTAAGTTTATGCTTCCAAAATAACCTTTAAATTCAGAAAGCAGTTGCATGAAGAAATATCTAGAGTAAATGATGCTGGTACTGTCCACCTCTTCAGCAAAACATGTCAGCCTCAAACAAACAGATAAAATGATCCAGCCTTAGAACAGATTGAGAGTAAATCTTCATGGATGGCAAACAGAGGCAGCAGAGATTCTTCCACGAATAAAATTATATTGTGACTGCATAAGTGGAGCTGCTGCATATGATGGGATTCTTTACAAGGGCACTACTTCAAAACACTACTTTGCTGAAAAAAATGCTAAGTGTAGACAGTAGTGACTGTCTATGTATCAAGACAAGCTTGAAATATTTTATGATGTCCAGGCATGAATAGTGGAAACAAATGTTAAGTCTCTAAGCAGAATCTCATGCACTCAGAAGGTAAAATGTAGAGCAAGTGAAGTCCATTATTTCCCCACTAAACTGGGGCCAAATGTCTCATAAAATTAATTCATTTAGCAGAAAACGTTGCCCACTAAGACAACAGAAATAGTCCCAAAGTGTAAAAAAAAATATGTCAAAATTAATAGTCATCATTAAAAAGTTGTGATACATAACATACGATAGAGAAAAAAATTATCATGAAATGTCAAGTGAAATAGATAACAGCTAAGAGCTCACTGTTTAGGAAGAATTCATTCAAATAAATCTCTTAGCTATGTCATTCAATTATTTCCTGTTAACTTCTTACAATATATATGGACAAATGAATAAAAAAATATTAAATATACATGAAAATATATTAAAAGTTAGTGAATTAAATGAGAATTTTTATGCAACAGAATACTTTAGTCAGCTTTACCAAATTTGCCATGTTTTACTGCAATCTTGTATGAATGTTAGGACTAGAACAAACAAATGCCTGTCTAATCTAAATTATATAATTGGAAATTCTTCTATCACATCCCATCATTTGTGGTCATGCAAGTTTATATCTAGTCTTAACTTAAAAATGTAAAGTGATGGCAAAGTCACAATATTCCATTCTTTAGTTAACTATAAAAATGTGTTTCTGATTCACTTTTGCTATTATATTCTGGTTAAACAGATGGAAGGTCCCTCTAAAATTTTTTGTCTGTTTCTTGTATCAGTGTTTACAGACCATGATCAGTACTTACATTAACCTTTCATGGATTTGTTAAGATAAATAGATTTATCTCCTTGTATCCTTCACTCTGTGAAGACAGTGTATACAAATTTTGTGTATACATTCAAAATGTATACATTTTGAATACAAAATGTAATTGGCAGATAAAATCTTGTTGATTAGAGGCAGCCTCAAAACTTTTTTGCCAGACACTGCTGAGAAGGTTAGTTCTGTAAGACATAAGAAAAAGCTCATAGAGTTCTTGATTCCTTGACCAATCAATTTCTAATGTTGTTTTTTCTATGATGCACATATGCATCCTCATCTGAAAATCTGCAGATGACCCCAAGCTGAGTAGTGCAGCTGACACACCTGAAGGACAGGATGCCACCCAGAGGGACCTGGACAGGCTCAAGAAATGGGCACACATGGACGTCAGGAGGTTCAACAAAGCCAGCTCCAAGGTGCTGCCCCTGGGTCAGGGCAAACCCTGCGATCAACACAGGCTGGGGGATGAAAAGGTTGAGAGCAATCGTGCTGAGAAGGACTTGGGGGTGCTGCTGGTGGATGAGAGGCTGGACACGACCCATCAATGTGCACTCCCAGCCCAGAAAGCCAACTGTGTCTTGGGCTGCATCCAAAGCAGCATGGCCAGTGTGGGAACTAACAGCAGGTCAGCAAGCCTGTCTGATTCTGACATCGATCTCAGCACAATCCGTTTCTACCCGTGAGAACCTTAGTGTCAACAGAAGCAAGAAACCAAAACAGCAAAAGGAGAAAACAGCAACAAAGCTGCAGCTGGTGTTTTTCTGAATGCTTAGAGTGCCTATGTCATAAATGACCAGTAGGAGTATGTTGTAGCTAAATAGTAGCCAATGAATCTATTGTAGCAGTTAAGTAGCCTATAGGAGTAGTACCATGAATGATAAATATACAAAAGTGTATAAATTACACTGGCTATTTGGAATAAACTGCTTTTCCACCTGGAACTGTTAGTGGAGTCTGTGAGTGTCGCGCGCCCACCTTAACAGCAACAGGCTGGGAGGGTGAGGGAGGAGATTCTGCCCCTCTTCTCTGGTGAGAACCCACCTGGAGTGCTGCATCCAGCTCTGGGGTCCCCAGGACAGGAAGGACATCAACCCATTGGAGCGAGTCCAGAGGAGGCCACCAAGATGGAGCATGTCTCACACAAGGAAAGGCTGAGAGAGTTGGCTTTGTTCAGCCTGGAAAAGAGAAGGCTTTGGGGTGACCTAATTGTGGCATTCCAGTCCCAGAAGGGAACCTACAAGAAAGATGGAGGACTTTTTACAAGAGCAGGTGGTGACAGGGCAAGAGGGAACGGCTTTAAATGGAAAGAGAGTAGATTTAGATTAGATATTAGAAAAAATTTCTTTACTATGAGGGTCGTAGGGCACTGGAACTGGTTGTCCAAAGCAGTCATGGATGCCCCATCCCTGGAAGTGTTCAAGGCCAGGCTGGATGGGGCTCTCACTAATTCGGTCCAGTGAAAGGTGTCTCTATCCACAGCAGGGTGATTGGAACTAGATGATCTTTAAGGTCTCTTCTAACCCAAACCATTCCATGACTCTATGATCCTCTGAATATTTTCACCAAAATGCAGATGCCACACGGAATGAATGTATTCAAACAGTTATTAGGGTTTTTTTAGTAAAATACTTATTCTACTTTTGTAATTGTCCAAGCAAACAGAAGATACTTAGCCACTTCAGTCTCTTATTTGTGTCTCCATCCACTTGTCCTCATCTCCAGTAAAGGACGAAAGAAATAGCTAGAAGCTCTTACCTCAAACTCATCTCATCACAGAGATTGCTTCCTGTTTATTCTTCGGCTCTATAAAAAGGACAAACCATTTTCTTTTAGAGACATTTATTTTTCAGAACAGTGGCTTGCAGCTGCCTGCAGCTGCCTAATGGTTAGCATCAACGCGAGATCTGTGAGTGGAACAGATCCAGGTCACAGCCTGAATTTTATCTTAGTTTTTCATCCCAATTCTCTCATGTACAAAATGCTCATGTTATTTCTCTGCTTGTCATGTTATGGACCCCTATTACCACTTTACAGATTTACAAAAGATCAAATCTCTTTTTAGGTTGTCCTCTAACTTTACTGGACTGTTGGAGCATGATGAAATGTTTTTTTCTTAAGTATTATGAGGGTGTGGTGGGTTGACATTGATTGTCTGCCAGACCCCCATACAGTCTCTCTCTCAATTCTTCTTGTCAACAGGACATACTGGGAAATAAGATGGAAATGCTCAAAGATTGAGATAAGGACAGGGAGATTGCTGACAGTAATTACACTGACAAAATGGACCCTGCTTAGGGAAAATTAGTTTCATTTCTTGCCAGTTAAAAAGAGTTGGATGGTGAGAAAAAAAAGGAAAAATGTAAACCACCCTCCCTCCATTCCCCCTGGTTTCCAGGCTCTTCAGTCCTTCATTCCCAACAATCTTCCCCTTCACTGAGTGACACGCAGTAATGGGAATGAGAGTGCGGTCAGCCCATAGCAGCTCCTCTCTGCTGCTCCTTCCTCCTCACACTTCTCCCTGCTCCAGCCTGGAACATTCCCAGGGTCCGCAGGGAAGCCCCTGCCCAGCCGGGGTCTCTCCCTGGCCGCAGGCCCATCCCTGCCGGGTCTCTCCCTCCCTCCGTGCCTGCTCCCGCTGTCCCCTGGGGCTCGCAGGGCTGTTTCCCGCACGGTTCCCCTGGCTCAGCCCTGGCTGCCGGGCAGCGTTTTGCCCTCCCTTGCCCAGGCTTTCCCCGGGGCTCTCGCCCGCCCGCCCGTGGCTGAGGGGCTCAGCCGGGCCCTGCGCTGGGGCCGCTGCAGCCGCTGGCACCGCCTGGGCCCGGCCCGGGCAGCCCCGGCACAGCCCCAGCGCTGCCGCCACCGCCGGGGCCGGGAAAACCCAGTTGAGAGGCATGAAATCATAACTAATTCCACCAGCTACTGCTTTCTTTCTCAGCTCTGTGCTGTGTAACTTCCCCATTGTACGGCACACAGGTATGGATTGGAAAGAAAATGAGGTGTGTTTTAGAGGGTTTTTTTTTTGTTTGTTTGTTTGGTTTTTTTTAGGGAATTTGTTGATACATTTAACAGTTTGCTCTGAATGAGTCTAATTCAAAGTAGAATAAAAATAGACTTAATATACAGTAAATCGTGTTGTTAACTGTTAACATTTATACACTAGTGATAGTTTATGGTCGAGGTGTCTCTGTCTTACCTTGATTGTAGAGTTTTAATCTCCTGGGTCTCTGTGTTAAGGAGTTGACAACTGAGGAAATGGAATCATATAGCTTGATGTTGTTGTTGTTGTTGTTTATAATGATAAAATATTCAAATTGCCTGAAGACAAAATAAAAAAAAGAACCTGAGGCAGGAAGCAAAGACAAAATATCAGGTCATGGAAGCCTTGAGTCTGAGTTTGCTTCACAGAGACTCAAGGTAATGTTTCTAGAAGGTATAATCAGACAGCTACCTACTGCCAAGGCACCTGAGAGTCAGAGACTGCTGGTAAGTCCATGGTTAAATTATCCTTGGTGCTTTGGCTAATTAATTTTCCAAATAAAATTTTGTAAGGTCTGAAAATAAAGGGTGGCAATTCTGCACTGGTGAAAGCACATAGTTTGAGGAAGCTTTCATAATGAGACTGAAGATTGAATGAGGATTAAGGGTATTTGATTTCCTGATGAATGTTTTTTGTAAAGGCATATGTAACACTTAAATAAGAAGTACCAACCAGACCTACAGGAATAAATGTCTGTGAGATAATTCTGCTGTTCCATAAAAAAGAAACCATCCTGGAACATACTTTTGTCACACATAAGACTGATCAAGTTAACTAGACCCACAGTCTTATTTTTTACTTTTACAAGTATGTGGTAATACTTGCAAAAAAACTATTAAAGCAGCTTGTCATTTGTGGCTGAAACTCTATGGCTTGTCCTAGAAGGGTCTGCATTTATTTTTAATAAATACACTTACTGCTTTTTGTAATACTTGTTATTTTAGAGGTTAAATGATTTTTAAATTGAGGCAAACCTATGAAGCCATTGTCTTTCTCTACAGAGGACAGATGTGCTGCATTTTGCAACACAATATGAATCCACACTACATGAATTAAAAGCTTAAATTTCATAGGTGAATTTTACACTGGGCCATCTCACCTATGTGGTAATTCTCTACAGAAGTATTCTCAGAAGACAGAATATATGGAAAATCATTCTACTTTTAACAAAATTGTATATCATTGTGGATAGTTAACTTAGGAAGGTTACTGCACAGAATGCTCACATTTACAGCATATAAGACTTCCATACTCTTATTGCCTTTAATAATGTTGCATTGCATATTGATTGTCATACATGTAGTATTCTTAGGTGATGTGTAGTGAGAACTGTTTGCCAGATTCTGTGAATGAATCCTTAATAGAATGAAAAGTAATCTTAAAACATTAGATAAAATATGTGGAGGAGCAAAGAGAGAAAAGTTTCACATTTCTCAGTAATTTCTTTGAATATAATGTTTTCTTAACTCCCATCACTCACTCATCCCCGATTCACTGACATTACTTGACTCTTCCTGCAAGAAATATCTATCATGGCTGCCTGTTTCCTGATTATATCTGTGAACACTATCTTACGTTTATAAATGCTTTTCATCTTTTGATTATCATAGGGTTTTTTGGAGGTTTTGTTTGTGTTTGTTTGAGGGTTTGAATCTTTTTTTTTTAATAGGAGGGAGGGACATAAAAAAGCCTTTTTTATAATCCTGTGGTTATTTAGTCAAATACAGGATTGACAGCAATCTGTTTAAAACCATACATTTTGCAAAATATTTGAGCTTCTTACAAACTAATTATGAACCACTGTCTCTCAACCCTGAAGCTCCTATGCTCCAGCTGTAACTATTAAGAATTAATATTTTCCAATAACTATTTGATCCAAGCATCTAAAACTGTGACTACCACTGCAGGCTGTTCATATCAGAACTTTCTCATTTGATGTTCCCTGATCTCTCTTCTATAAACAATCAGCTACAGTGAATGAATGTACTCCTTTGTTGCTGCTGAGACGGGTCACGACACATATACACACTGACAACTTCAGGCAAAGAGCTCATCTTTAATACCTCACAGCGTCTTTTATAGCTCCTTAGCTGTTTACACAGTTTTAAAGCACAACAAGCTTAATTCAACCAATCACCACACACCACTGGGTGAACACACGATAATCACCCAGTGTGTTTTTCTACCTCTGATTCAGCTCTGCCTCTTTCCCCCGGTCCTACTCTAGCAGAAGTAACAGGCCTGAGCCATGATTTTACAAAGGCAACAAAGCCTTCATTTTATAAGGTTTTACCTGTTTGCAGCAGTTCTTGGTGTAATAAGTTCTCTAATACATGTGCTTCAACAACCCTTTCTTTAAAGTTTTAGAAAGGACCAGTGAACCCACCTTGACTGAAGTAGTGTGTATGTGAAAGTGTTTTCTTCTCATATTTTTTTAGTGCATCAGGAGCTCTGAGTAATTCCACTTTTGACATTAAAAGGGGTGTTGATCAGTCCTGTAGTTTCTTCCCTTTTTCTTTTTTTATCCTTTGTAATCAATCAAATTTGTCATTAAAATTTTTATTGCCAGCATTTTTTCGATGCCTCTGTGACAGTACAATTGAATTCTGTCAACTGAATTTTATATTCTGTTGTCAGCTTCCTTGTGCTGGTAAAGACATCCTGGAATCAATCTTTAGCATTTCACTGCCTTTCTACATGGATGGTCCCAGAACTAGATTTAATATTTGACATGTTTTTGATTCACTGTAACTATTCCATGTCCTGCAAAAGACAACATATGTCAACATTTTAGGTTTTAGCTTCACCTTGGCACGCCTCACATACACTGCAGTACAAAGGGTACCCATCAGGTGAGCCAAACCTTTCCTGTGTATTTTGGGGAAAATACTGCTGTGGAACTTCAGCTATCATATTGACCTGCAGTGAACGGTTTACAATTACCCAGAGCTCAGTTCTGTTGAATATATTAAGAATGTACCTCTCTCTTGAAGATTTCTCATGAACATTTTCCTGATTGTACACTATATGGAGTCTGTATGACACATTTCATTTTTAAGTCTTTCAGTGCTTTTCCATGTGCTTTTACAAAATTGTTTTAACCTTTGCAAACTGTCGCCCTATTTCCATGGCAAAAGACTGCTCAAGTTCGTTAAATTCCATATGAAATGTATTTTTTCCCTGAAAACATGGTTTGTCTGCATTATGAAGACTCTATGGAAAAACTAATGAAATATTTTTGCCTCTCTGTATTACTATGTATCTTTGTTATTTCTCTCTGATTCCAGCTCATATTTTTTTGTCTTCCTACCAAACTTATAATATGGCAGGACACCGCTCAGCAGCTTGTAAAATTTTAATTTCTTTACACAAAATCTTCTGGCAGTTGTTTTCTCAGTCTGATGATCCCAGCTAGGACCTGAATATAAATTAGGATTTCAGAAGCCATCTATATACATCTGTGATTAGCTGATCTAAATGCTGACATAATAACTGTGAAGTTTTTCTCCATTTCAAAATTACATGCAAAATAGTATATATCAAGTTCATTTTATTCTTTACATCTCCATAGGACGGTCTGAAAATTATGTCAAAATTTTTAACTTGACTTTCAGTACTTTATTCAGGAAGAGGGAGGAGAGAATAAGGTGCTGTGTTTCCAAACAAGGCAAACTGACAGTGTTTTCTTAGAAAATCTGGAAAAAAAGAAAGTTCAAAAAGTTGAAATTGAAAATTGAAAATAAAATCACCCAAAGAAAAGGAAAGAAAGTGGGTTTTGCTTGAGATATTTAATTGTAGACTGTTGAATTTATGCCAGAAAACCAGCTATGCACTTTTTCCCTGGTGATGGTTTCTTCCTGTGTTTACATTTTAGTGGATCCAGATATCTACAGGAACAGATTTCATACTTGTTTAAATAATTTCTTGGTGTCTGTTGGGTTCCTTGAGACCTCCAGTTGAGGAAGTAATTGTAATTGAGTGTTCCTCTTTGATTTTATTACCTATAATTTTCACCTTTTTGCTTCATGAAGTACTGTTCTTTTCCCACATGAGCTTCTGGTGTCTTGCAGGTACAAGAAGTACATTCCTAGATGGTTTTTAATAGGGAGTTTGTATTTGGGCTCATAAGGATGATAAGCCTTTATCTCTCAAACCCAGGAAGCTTTAAAGAAACAGAAGAAACATAGAAGAACTATGTAGCTGTCATAGCTTAATAACAAAATAACCAATTACCAGCTTAATAATCAAAATTACCATACCAAAAGTTTTTCATGACTTCCATTTTACTCTGTTGCACACAGTACACCTACGAGAGCCTTGGCTGGCTCAAAGGAAAATACTGCTATGATTCACTGTAGACAAAATGAAGTTTAAGAACATACAATTGCAGCCTTTTGACGTGGGTGTTTCCGTGAAAGCTAATATTAAGCTCTTGCTGAGAGCTAACATGGTCCCACAAAAAGCCAGTAACTGCAAGAAGTGTTCTCATGAATCAGCCATTTTGTTAAACTGGTGTTATAGCAGAGTGGTGTTGACAAGATCCATTTCAGCTGAGTGAGAATATCAGGTTGCTTTTAGTGATTGATCAATGACCTCTCATGATACAATAAATCTGTGAGTGACAGGATGACAATGACTGACCCTACAATATGTATAGGAAAATGCATAACTTATATTCTATATTATTAGTAGCATATGGCATGAAACTAGGTGGGTCAGGAATCCTTTCTTAGCATTTATCTGGAAATATAGCTGGATGGAACATCTTGTGATAGGAGAGAGCAGGGAAAAATGATGTATGAAATTCACAAACAGGATCATAAGCTGTCAGGCAATGATAGCAGTGTGCAATATTAATATATGCATCTCGCATGGGGAGGTGATAAATGAGACAGCCCTGTGACAAATTGCATAGGCATGTAATAAATAAGTTTACCACATAACTCTGCAATTTATCAGATGCTTTTTGCCATTACCTGCCCAATAATCCATCTCTCAGGGGTTTATTTTCACAATCCAGATTTCCTCAGCAGCTTGAAACACCCTACTTCTTTTAAAGTTCAACCTGTCAAAAAAAAAACTTTTCCCCTGTCCTCCCTACAGTAAGTGCGCTAGAAGCACACAATGAGCTAGACTGGGCTGTTGAATATTAACAGCTTTGCTATACATGAAGATATCCTCACAATTCTAACATACATTAATTCTGAAAATCATCATTTCCTGCACTTCACCATGGGCCATGTAACTCTTTATTCTATTAAAATCTGTTGCTTATATATTTTGAAACCATTTTACTTTTCCATGTGTTTCTGCTTCCTACTGCAGTTAGCCCTGTACTGCTTCATCTGTATTTTTGTGGATTTAAAATAAATGCAATATTCCAGTTCTTAAGGAATTTGGCCAACTAGCTTTGCCTGCTAAATTAATCTCCCCGAATTTATTAACACCCCTTCATTTCCCAATTAGTCTGAAACACCAGCTGTTTCCAATAATAAATATGCTTCCATCCTTTACCCTTGCTTTCTTTTCACTGAGGAATTGCTTCTAGAAAAGCTCAAAGCCACAAGCCTGTGTGGATTACTGACTTCAAATGTGTTACCTCATAATTATTACAAGTGAATGTCATTTAACAGGTAAGGACATACTTGAACAGGAACTGATTTAAAAATGCTTAAGCAAATTATAATTTTCTTTTCACTTATAAGTGATGTGATTTTGTGGGCATGGTTTCTTTGTGACAAAAGTGAAGCTGTTTTTCAAGGTGGCATTTGGGGGGGTTATAAGCATTTATTAAATTTCTCAAAGTATGGATTTTTTTTTTCTTTCATTTTGAATGTCCCCATTTTATCCACTTACTTAGAAGATTCCTAGGAAGCCTGTCATAGTGCTCTTACTGGATGCACAACAGTTCTCTACCCTTTGTCTGTTGTTTGTTTGGGTTTTTTCATAAATAATATTGTGAAAATTGACTTAATTTTAGAAATTTCTGATAAATGTTTCAGTGTTGTATTTTAAGAACTAATAGCTCCAATTTACTGTCTGGTCTGCTCCACTGCCTCAAACATTTTCTTCAGATTTGATGCTGGGAAAATATTTTAAATCTTACATGGTTATCCTCATTTGGAATGAAATGAAGCTGTAAAAACTGATAGAAGCTCTTATGTCTATTAAAGAGATAAAAATGAAATTTTCTTTATTAACTTATTTCCCCAAAAATGATAAAGAAACCCCATGGTACTTAAAGGTTCTTATGGTTTTGGACATTATTGTCTCAATTTTGTAAGACAGAGGTATACAGATTAAGTTATTTGAAGTCACGTGCAAATGTTTTTTGTCTGCTTTTCAACCCTGTATGGTTGGATTAGTGGAATTCCACTACTTTGATTTTGTGCAAAGAATTTCTTAAAGGAAAAATTGAATAAAAGTACATGAACAAAAATAAGTTTGGATAAGACTGCCTATATTAGTTTCTCTCACTCTTTTAGATTTTTGAAACCTATCCAAATTCATACTGATTTTTATTTTTGGAAACCCTCTACCTGTATCTTAAAGAATTAATTTTTAGATTTCATCACATTTCTCTGTCTGAACCAATGTAGTAAATGGTAAGATTTCTTTAAAGGAACTTGCCATCTCCTGACAACATGACAGACAAATTATAAGAGTTTTTAATTTACTGAGTTTGCTGTTTTAGGGACTATTTATGCTTGACTTTATGGGCAGCCATGATTCATTCTTCAGGGTAACCAACAGTAACTACCCAGCAACCGTGTGTATCCATGTGTTTTATGTTCATACAGATCAGAAACTGCAATAATGTGCATAAGGTAAATACTTCTAAGTTACTTATACCAAAACATTTCACTCAAGCAGTCTTTAAATCTTGAAGCTCGGCGTGTGTTTGGTGTTTGTTATAAGTACTGTGTGTTCCTTCTTGATATGAAGGATGTGCTGTGTCCAAGTGACAGCCCATCACTGGGATATGGAGGTCACTCTGACTCCTCTTTGGCAGGGTTTGCAATATATGGGCATTCAGCCAGCACAATGTTAAAAGGCCACAAAATGGGAATTAATTAGGTTTATCAAAGAGTGGGTTATTCCAAATGTCAGGCTAAAGCTTGGCAAGATTCTTGACAAACTATTGCTCTTGTCTCCTGTTTGGCTAGGCCACCACACCATAGGCATATTTTACTCCTTGCAGTACCAAAATAACTCCTAGCCAGATACAAACTAAACAAAACAAGGTGTTTGAACTAACTCATTCAAAGGGGTTTTTTTGGTGCTTACATGATTTTGGTACTTTTAATATGTAATGTCTAGGATCAATATTCCAAACACAGCTACCTTCAGTGAGAGGCGGGCTCCAACAAGTTTTTTGAATTCTGTTTGTAGGGATTCAAAGTCTGCACTGTTCGCAATTCATGAGATGTAGCTGTTGTAATAATACTCTCTTTTTAAAGGCTAGTGAACATTTATAGAGGTGTGTGCTGCATATGGTCTGCAGAGCTGGCCCCTTTGTGAACTCTGGGACTGCTGGCTCCTCTACTACCTCACACATGGATTTTCTACTTTGAAATCTCAAGAGGAGAGATAGATTTCATTGAAATATACTGCAGAAACCATCTGAGTTCTGTACTCAGAAGGGGAACAGAGTTACACTTCCATGCTTTTTTATCTTAGACAAACACCACGTGAGTTGACTGCCTTTTAGAGAAAGTTTTAGTGTGGAGAGGGTCAGAAAACCAAACCTAATTCTCTTGTGTCCTAGGCTGTAGTAACTGTTATATCATCCTCATTCTTTGTCTTGTCAGTTGTAGGTAATGAAAGCTTTCCATGTCCCAGAGTACAGGTTGGGTTTCTGTCTGATTCTTAAGATTTTGGTTTATATGCTGGGGGATAATTTAAATAATATGAAGCATGATCTTGAAAATAACTTATTATAGATTTCCGTTAGTGCTACCAGTGTGAGGGAGGAAAGTAATGTCTTTTTCTTAGTGTGCCATTTATCAGTGAGCGCAGCGGCTCAGAGCAATTTTGTGCTCTTCTCATGTCCCAGGCGTCCTCCTATGGATTTTTGCTTCTGCTAGCAGGATGGAACCCCTAAACACAACCTTGATGCTTTGTCTTGGTGAGTGCTATTTATTGACTGCATAGGTATTTGTTCTTACAGCACAGGGGTAAAGAAAAAATTATGTCCTACAAAGCAATCCTTACACTTTTTACTTTCTTTCAATATCCCATGAGCAGAAGTTAGAACTTTTTATTGAGAACACTTCTTTATTGATCAAGAATCTATCTAAACAGGCTGAATCTTAACCAGAGAGTTTGCTGAGAACTTGTAATTTCTGAGGACCCTGAACAGTAGTAAAGAGAATTTTCTTGCACACCCTGAAATCATTAGTACAGTTAGAAAGAGCTTCCGAAGCTGATCCTGTAATAAATATAATAATTTGTGTGGAAAAGAAAAAATGAAGGGTATTTTTATTCATACCAATCAAATTTCAGTGTCCGTATCAATCAGTAAAATATTATTAGTGGCTTTTCAAAATATGTCAGAGGCATCAGAACCTGTTGCTTTGTATTTCTGTCATGAAAGATGGCACCAGGTTCTTCTGGGGTTTTCATGAGATTTCAGAAATCAATAGTTTTTCATGTGCTTTTATTAGTTTTTGTTGTTTGCAGATACTGGAAGGGGCATGACTTTGTGAATTAAATATGTTTACATCATTTATCTGCTGTAAACATGAAGTACATTGAAAGAAAAACAAAGCAATTCCTTCTTGCTTTGTACTCTCCTCTTTAAACTACCATTGTTTAAAGTGGCACACAGAGAGTGCCCTTCGTATTTTGTTGTTATTTCTATTGAGTTGGCCAAGTTTCACCAATTGCAGCAGACTTCTGATGTGGGGGAAAAAAAAGAAGCAAAATTACTTTAACTAAGATAATTTCCATTTCTATATTTCATAGCCATGCAATCCCAAACAAAAGATCTTTCAGCATTTGATTTAAATTTTGTGTATCTATGTTTATAACAAATCTTATTCTTGAAGTTTCGTCTAAAAAAACAATGCACCTGATTCACTTAATATGTGAAAATCTGTAGTCTATAACTCATGTATATTTTTTGATTTGGACTTTGGAGCATTTGCATATACAAATTTGCATATCTTATTTATTTCTAAGCTTCTGAACTAGTTTATATCCATTGAAGATCTGGATTTTTATGCAGAAATATTTGAACCATATTATTTTTTCTTTGTTGCCATCTTTTGCATTTATTCTATTTTATGCCTTTAATTGAAAAAGTGATCAATTCCATTAACTTGAAAGAAAAATAAAACACACTTGTTCATATAGTGAAATGTGTCAGCATATGAAGGGATATTTTTTGATGTTGATCCATTGAGTTTTTAATATTCCCCTGGATTTTTATTTCATTTGGTATGTATATTTTAAATCAAATGGAAGAAGATGTTAATACCATGTTTTATGTGTTCTTCCTTGTTTTGTAAGTAGTACTATAAGAGATAGAAAGGAGATAATTCTGATGCATTCTGAAAGTAAC
The DNA here is from genome assembly GCA_013400235.1 of Oriolus oriolus. NCBI lineage: Eukaryota > Metazoa > Chordata > Aves > Passeriformes > Corvidae > Oriolus > Oriolus oriolus. Next base: position 41,430 of record VXBT01009354.1, on the reverse strand, counting down.
TAAAAGTAATGAGAAATTCTGGAAAATACAAATCAGTTTCTGAGTGCTTACCCTTTTAAATGCTATTTGTATGCAGTACACTTTGTTAATACTATGTTTATAATAACTTAAAGAAATCTCATTTTGCTGCCAGGGAGCATAGAATCAGATTTAGCATTTATTTAAGCCACACTTCACTTTATGAGGAGGAAAATAATGCATATGTACATTAATACATGCTTTTTGGGAGGAGGGAATAGAAGAGTAGTTTGTTCAGTTCCAAAGATAAATCATCTATTTAGCTCTGTAAACCAATAATTTTTCCTATCCAGTCACATGCACAGAAGTATCATTTGTAGTGGAAAATGGAAAAATATGATATGTTGTGAAGGAGCATATTGACATCTTTCATCTGGTAGTAAAGTGGCTCTTTGTAGATGAGATTAGTGTGGTATTGAAGGGTATCTTTGGGTGATATAAGGAGATACATCCCCAGTAACACACTTTTTTATCTACTCATGGGGTAGAGTAGTAGTGGCTCAGTCACTGTCACTCCAAATAAAACACTAGAAAGATTTTCACAAAAGAAGAGATTGGTGGCATCATGTGGTGCTGGAAGGTGTGAAGATGACATTAGCTGTGAGACAAAATTATCATGAGACTTTGAAAGTGAAACTGATCTTTGCTGGGTATTGGCATATCCATTGAATCTGTCAGGAACAAGGAGCTAGTCGTAAGGTTCTCTGTGAAAGAGCTGACTATTTAACTTATTCTCCCATAACAAAGAAATAAAATAACCAAAAAAGCACTATGATAGTTCTGTACAAAGAACTGGCATTAAGAATAGTTTAGATGAGGAGGTAAATGAATTTAAGTAGAATATTTGTATTGTGAAAATATGTTAATTGGAAGAAAAAAATGCATGACGATTTCTGCTGAAATTTTTCTCTCATTGGCTGGTAAAATACCTCCTTTAGCACTATAGCAATCCTTTCATATTTTTTCTAGCCAAAAAAATATCATCTCTTCTCTCATAAGAGATAAGTACATTCATTACTTTTGACTGACAAATGTCATTTAAAGATTACAGTTGTAGTTAACATGGAAATTTGACACAGAATCTCTTAAGTAGCTGTAAGGGTTATACCAGTTCTATTCTGAACAAAATTACTTAGGAAATGCCCTCTGTGTGTATCAACAGAAGTACAGAGTCACTGCTACTTTCCATACCCACTCAAATTCTTTATAGATGATCTGATCTCTCAGGGTCATCTTGTATTAATCTCTACTCAGAGTGAAATCTTAGTGTGTTGCCATCAAAGTTTAGTGTTTAAGGGTGGAGATACCATGACACGGAACAACCTCTCTGAAGACAGTGATAAGTCTCTTCTTGACTGAAGAAAGCCATCTCTCACCACCTTACCTCATGTCCTCAGGTCCCCCTTTACCACACTGCTAGCCTTCTGTTGTAGTCACTCCATTTTCCAATTTTTTGTAACACCTTGGAGCCCAAAATGACATAGTGTTCCAGATGTGGTCCTGTGTTGTCAATAAAAGGGAAAGTGGTGGCAACACTTGTGCTGATACAGCCCAGTATGCTGTTGTTTCATCATTGCAAGATACTATTTGCTACCTGCAAAATTTCTAAAAGAATATCTTTCAGCTCCAAAGTTCTCACCAAAGTGGTACATTGTGCTTATCTTTCTGTAGGCAAATGAACCATACTTCAGGATAGTCCAGGTCATCTTCCCTGCAGTGTTATTGGGCTCATAAAGGTGATACCTTTTGACCAATTGCTGTCAAATTGTTGTACCATAATAAGAAGCACAACAATGCTTCCTATTGTGTCTGCAAACAAATATGTATTTAAAGTTGGAAGATTTCACATTTGTATGAGAAGAGGAAATGAAATGACACCTGCTGTGTCTGAGGACGGCAGGACACAAATAAGCAGTGAGCTTTATTGTTTGCGTGGGCAGGTAGGAGAGAAGTAGAAAATGACCTTCACTAAGAAATTGCTGAAATCCCTTGCATGAATGTAAGCCTGTATATAAAGTAGGACCTACTTATGGACAACTGTTACCGCTTCTAAAGAAAAGCAAATACATTTTTTCAGTGAGAATGTTTGGGGATGTAGCTGATAATACCCTTCAGGTACTAATGGACTCACGTATTATTTTCTTTTGGCAACATTTTCATAATGCTAAAATATTTTTTACAAGTTATATCACATTGTAGATTTATAACAGTTAATTTTTGACATTTTGACAAGCTAAACACATTAGTCCTTGACTGTAGAGGAGATCATAGTGTGAAAAAAAAAAAAAAAAGAGTGTGATACTTGTAATTTAATAGTGGGTGGACTATAGTGTTAATTCTGAGACCAAGTTTTAGTACATGCTGTAAGAGAACACCCAAGGATCCTCCTAATTAGTACAGGGAGAGATCATTCCAAGCCTGTCAGAAAAAGCTGGTACATAGTCCTTTTGGTTAGTCTGCTTTTTAAGGGTGCTGTGCTCATGCAGAGGAGGGAGGAGAAAGCATGGAAATCATGTACAAAATGTTTAGAAAATATATATATTCCTACATGGGGAATAAATAATACAAAATATTAATGCATCTGTTTCAATGAAAGATTGTTTCTTTTCTTCTTTTCCTCCCAAAATCTACAAAAGAAATTACAAGTTTTTCAAGTTTGCAATAATCTTCCACTTGCAAATACAATTGTATTCTCCCTCAGAGCTATTCAGGAAATACACAGATGTCAGACAAGTGTTCATTCACTGTTTGCATTATTTGTGTAAGACATGCAAATATTTGGCAGTAATATAGCCTCTAGAATTAAGCATGTTGGTTTTAAATACAACTAGTTTCTTTAAGCAGTATTATAATAGTAACTTTCTGGAGCAGGAGAGATACCGATTAACGTCTTCATCAATCTTGTATATTGAGGCGTTGGTCTAGCTACCTTCATAGTATGAAATTCATGGTATAATTAGTGACTTAGTAAACAATCAGTAAATTTATTTTACTAAATTTAATTTAGTAAATAGTGAGTTTAAAAAACCTGATAATCTGATGATTAGCAGACACAAAAAACAGCTGAGCTTGTGAGACCTTTGCTTAGTATTTATTTGGTTGTAAGGAAGTAAAATAAATTAAACGTTGCATCTGGTCTGCTTTGCAGTTTTGATGGATTTCGTAAACACTATTGGCATAACCCTATTGGTTTTTATGATTACTGAGAAGGAGAGAAAAGCAGCTATTCCTTGAAATCAAGAGAGGTGAAAAGGTGGCATATAAATTGATTTCTGGTTGTTCTTTGTGTGGGCTGTAGTTGATATGCTGGCTCCTGAAGCCAAGGCTGTGAAGAAACAACAACATGGTACGACGTCCTGGCTACTCAGAAAGAGGCTGTAATACTGCAGCTTGCTTTGGATGGAAGGGAGTGTATTTCATTAGGTAATAACAGAAGATCATTGAATTTCCATGATTAAATTTATACTTGCTGAGATGATACATGGTTAAAACAGCATAATTTGGAATTTCTGTTGGTTTTGGGGTGGTTCCCTTTCTCTCAGCTATTACAAAAAATGAGTTTATATTCCTTAACAGTGTTGTGGGGTTTTGCCCCGCTTTTTTATTGCCATGAATGTTATTTATTTTTTTTGTTTGTGTCATTTACTTAGAAAAATCTTCTCATCAAGTTGTTTGTTTTGATTTTGAGTTTTTGTGAGATTAAGAACTTCATCTGTAAATATGCCAGCAGACAATCAGGTTTTCTGTGATGCAGAAAAGCTCTAAAGAATAGACTGCTTTTAAAACATAATACCTGAAAATATGTATTTTACTTTGGGTACAGACATTTGGATGATGCTTTGACCTGAGGGCTTTGGATTATTACGAGCAGAAGCTGTAGCCAATCTTAGGAACAGTGCTTTGAGGACACAGCTTCTTGTATCGTTAATATGAGTGATGTTTTATTGCAGTACTATTAGGCAAGTTGTAATAGAGCTGCGCACCTAGTAAGGCACGGAAATGAAACCTGTAATTTTGTCACATTCCCACTCTGCTTTGGGTAAAATGACCCTTTATCTGACTATCATCTTCCGTTGTTTCAAAATATTGTCTCGTTCCACAGAGTCTGTAAATACGGCACTGAATGACCACAAGCCAGGATGAGACTTTTACCTCCCTACCCTGAGGTCCACAATTGCATCCTTATCATCTCCTGCCTTGATGAATGAAATTTATTCCTCCCTAGATTGTGTGGTATGCAAATCACAGCCCTCCAGCTTCCAGCACAATTGGGCTATTACAATTGTTCTGTGTACAAATTATTTTGTCTGTTTTCTGTTAGCTTTATATGGGCCCTCAGTAGAAAAAAATTCCATGCCTTAGAAGTTTAAAACACAGATTAGATTTCTGCAGTAATTCTTAATGCGTGTGTTCTTTTAGCATTGAAAACAATCTAACCTAAATATACATGCAAAACTTGTTTGTTATAACCCCAAAAGAATCAAATTCTGTTAGATAAGTAATCTAGTACATTTCTCTGCACAAAAATTTGAACAGCTGTACATAAACTATTTGACAGGTGTTTGTTTTACCTATTTAAAAAATTCCTTAGGATTTATTTACTTTACATTATGTGTGGGTCTCTTCAGAATTGTTCTCATTTCTGGCAGTACATCTGGAAGGGCTTTCTTCCTTTTTGCTTCTTTTTCTAGCATTAAGGCAAATTTAAATGTCCCTTAATGAAGAACAGGCTAATGGAGGAAGTGTTAATTGTTTGATTTCTTTAGAAGAGATCCACTGAGAAAAATCACAGTTAAAATTTTCTGAAAAAGAATAAATAGTATATAAATATGAGTAAATCTCTCTTCAAGAAAACCCCAGCAATTTACCTCTATTTCAAAGCAATTTATGCAATTCTTAGCTTTAAACTTGGACCATTCCGTCAGCTGTACTCTTCTTTCAAAAGTCTTTTCAGACATGTTGTACCTTTTTTTTGTGTGTTTAAACCAAGAAAACTCATGTCTTTTATTCTTTCTATGTTTTACCCAATTGGCAAAACCAGTTTTAATCTTTCCTCCATTTAAGTGCATTCTTCTGCCTTAGTCTTTTTATTTCCAGTGTAGGGAAAAGTGGGAACAGTCCTTTATGCTGTGCCATCTCTCTCAGCTTTGAAGCACTGCCAGACTTCTACTTCAAAGCTGTTTCAAGGCTTCAGCTTTCTCACAAAACCATCATGTGCAAAGCTTTTACCAACCCACACAACAGTTTAAAGTGTGCCTTTATTACTGAGGAAAGGTTAGCACTGGTGATTCCATAAATTATCTCTGCAAGTATAAACTTTTCTCCAATATATGGGAAATACCTACAGACATTACAGTTGAATGGAAAATGATTCATTATTAAATTAAATTACAAAAAATTGATGATGTTATATCCTGAAAATTATATTATCTTGTAATTTTCCATTTGACTAGTATTCTGTTTCTAAATATCTGAAAGTGATTTTGAAGATACGCTCTCAGTAGATACCATAAAAGTTTTGTGATATTGAGCTAAAATGCTAATTTGAGATTTTTAAAGTCATAACAATTCTTTTATATTTAAATTATTGTGTATATAAGGAATCACATCTATCAGGTTTAAAATATTCAAATTTGGTTTTATAAACATATTAATAATATTACTAAAGTTAATACAGAGGAAAAAAGATATTCTTTCTGGTGCAGGTACATCTAGGTAAGTAGGTGGACTATGATCAGTTTACCCTTGCTGGAGTAGGAATCCTCCATGATGGAAACTTTTATGTTCACATAACTAGACTCTACAGAGAGCAATAAAAGTAAAAGGGTCTCACCTAGAGGTCTGAATGCCTTACACTGCATATCCAGGTGGCATAACCTGCAGCTTGGCTTTGGGACATACCCTCAACACTCAAAACAAAATTAAATAGGATAGTCTGTGCTCTGACTGGGTCAGAAAAAGAGTTGAAAATTTAGAAAAAATACTATTCTTGATTGGGAATTTTATGATTCTTTAGTGGGTGGCTTGGTCATCTTTTTGGAAGTGGAATCCATTTTTAAATTTCTATTATTAAGGTGATTTGTCTTGTAGCTTTTTTAGTAATGTAATGAAAACCAGAAAATAAAGAAACGGTGAAAACTGCATCTTCTAGGATAATACGGTATCAATTGCAAAAGTCTTATCCCTCCTACTTATAGTACTTGAAATAAACTGTATTGGTCAGGTCCATAAAGCTCTTTTCTCTACCACTGAGTTAATGCATTCTGGGTTACTACAGTGGATCTGCTAGCATAAAATGAATGAATGCTACAGAAGATTTGCATGAAGTCTAGCACTCTGTCTAATGCTGAATGACCTTCTGTGGCTGATTAATTGGGCAGATTATTGGGAAAGTAAATGGGTAATTTTCAGTTTGCAGTTACATTTAAGTGAGTTATGCACAGGTTAAATCACACGCTAAATAGTCATCCTTACCTGCCTTGATCTAGTAAGTGAACCCAAATTTAAGGATCATGTCAAGTGTCTCATAAAATTGAAAAGATGTGCAAGCCAAGAGCTGTTTAGTTTCTTTTTTCTTTTTTTTTCCAAGTGTATTAAGCGGTCAAATATTACTGGTTTTATCTTTATAAATTTTTAAAGTCCATTACAAACTTTTAACTAATTCCTGAAATTTAATTTGTGAACACATGTGCCACGGCAATGAATATAGGAAGCTTTGTGACCAGATAAGCTTAGTAAAAGCTCTGCCAGTGACGTTAGACAGAATTGCAAATTCAGTGAAGCTAAATAACTGTCTAAATTGGGTGGTAAAGAAAATAATGAGGAATGCTTTCAGATCTTTAGCAGCTAATGGGAAAATCAAAAAACAACTTCAGTCTATGTGCCTGATGGGACAGGAAACAGTAAAACGTGCTGATTACTGGATCAGTGCAAAATATAAAGGACAGCTTAGTAGAAAACAGGAAAATCAGAGAAGTGTTCCAAATAAATCTGTTGGCAGCTATATCCATGCAACAGGGTTAACTGCACCCTCAGGACAGAGATGAGCCAAGCCATTATCTGGAAGAATACTGCTGTTCACAGGTCAGTCACTATTTCCAAAAGTGGAGAACTTCTACTTGATTTAGACTCACAGGAATACCATCTAGGTCTGATGTCCATTTATCCAGAGTGTTGTTAAACTAGAAAAACACAAAAATGCCACTTTTGAATGAAAGATGATTGCAGTGAAATATTAGCAATTCTGATCCTTTGAGATAATGGAAATAATGCTCAATGGTTTATAGTAAATCATTAAAAGTAGGTAGCAAATAATTTCTGCTTTTTCTTTTTAATTTTTTAACATTAGTTTTCTGCAATTACATTTAATACAACATTTGTATTTAAAACAAAAAGTTGCTTTGAGCAAAAACCCCACAAAATTAGCTTGAATTTACTTCTGCATATATTTGTGAACAATAGGCCTCGTGTATGAAAAAAAATCCACTTTAAATGTGCCATACTTTTAAACTAAAAAGGTCAGAAGCAATTTTCTCCATTCACAGTGTATTCCTAGGAAACTCTTAATTCAAAATATAATTCAGAATGTAAACACAAGCATAGACCTGTGAGGGTACTTTGACTTTTCACCCATATTAGAGAACAAGGAATTCTGAAATGCAGTAATTTCCTTCAGGATATAAATATTTGTTTGACTGTAATAAAATTCAGGATAGAATATATGTCTCCCTCATTCATTTGATGGGGAGGCTGTTTGGAAGGGCTGTTCATACTTCAGCACTATGCTGTTTGCATAATGAGTTGGAAAGGTCTTAGAATAATTGCATTTGGCTAATGAACAAGACATACATCTATTCACCTCAGCTCTGGTGCTTTTGTGGTTACCAAGAGATCTTCCTTTCTCTTCATATTTTTTACTTAATGTGAAACTCTGCATGACGTGTTAACACTTCATACAGGATGCATGACAACTTTAAACTTAATGCTGACAATTTAAATCCTTGTTGCCCAAGAGCTACTAATTTAATTAGAGACTGCTATGCTGGAATTAACAAGGAAGTAAAATATCCCTTCAGAGAAATTTCATTGAAGAAGATTAAGAATACAAGTGGAAGAAAGAAAATGACATACACAAGCCTGTTACTTTCCACTGAATACAAAAGCAGTTCAGGATGACTAGGAGAGTTGGACCTGCCTACTTGTAGACATCTGATGTTAGCTGAGGTGATCTCCCTTTTGTCATTCAAAGACTAATCTTTAGTCTCCCTAGTGGATAGCCACTGATTTTCCATGTAGATGCTTCCAAGTTTTCATTGGGTTTTTTTTTCTTTTTTGAGTTTTTGTTTTGTTTTGTTTGTTTGTTTTGTTTTGTTTGTTTGTTTGTTCATTTCTTTGATTTTTTTTTTTTTTTTGTTTTACTGGCAGGATTTTAATTTTTTTTCTTTTAATAAAAAAATACTTCAAATCATTGGGACACCTAATTCATTTTTTTCCCCTACTGTTTTCCATCTGTATTGAGATCTACCTGCATGATATCTAATTGAAAATAACCCTTGAAGTCACATTTGTGCTACTTGGAAGTCTGGCTTTTTACTTGCATGCCAGAAAACTGCCCAAGAAACTGTTATGCAGTCATTGAATAACAGAACCAAATAACATATTCTGAAGTTCACCATTATTTTTCCAGTTCTGAATACTCTGTTAAAACCATTTGTATTTAAGTTACAGTGTTAAGAATAATGTGGATGACTAATATTGCTTGATTACTGTGAACAAGTATAATTATGATGTTTCTTAATCAGTAAGATTACTAACTGAAAATAAAGAAAAAAATCTCTGGTATATCTGATAACTTGATTTTGATCTCATTTTTAATTTATTTAAAATACTGTGAATTTGCATTAACCCCACTGAAGTACTGTACTAGGGCAAAAGGATGAGTCTCCATATTCTAGGTTTAATGTTCCAGGAGAACTCTTTTGGATGTGGTGGGACTTAGGCCACTTCTCTTGAAAACTGTCTGAGCTCTGAAATATTATTGTATTTCATGTTTATAGAGAAGAAAAGAAACCTTACTAATCTGGTTAATTAATGATGCTGATTTAGATTATTATATTTTTTCATAAAAAGTAAATATCTACAATAATATTTTAAAAGATACAAGCAAAACCAATTTAAGTAGCTTGAGCTATTTGAATTAAGAATCTGAAGCTACTTAAATTCTTCCAATGGTCTCACCAGATCCTTTATAATTGTCTTGGTGAAATTAGGTTATCCTAACTAAACCCATTATATGTATCAAAGAATAATGCCTTTAGCCATGCATATGGAGTAGCTAAGTTAGTTGTAATATATTTAACATTTCGATAACTAGCCTTTTATTTCTCTAAATATGCAAATAAGATACCTGAACTGTCACAACCTCTATTCTCCAGCTACAGATGGTCTTAGTGTTGTCAGATCAGCAGGTCAGGGACTTCTCCCTCACCCCACCAGTGACCTACAACTGACCTGCAGTAAATTGTTAAATCAGTGTGTATTTTATTGCAGGTTCACTGGAGATCCCTATCCTTAGGCAAAACCTTTACACACCATAAATAGATTCTGAGTACCTCTTTCTTTTTGTTTCTGAACTGACTAGAGCTGCAGGAGATATGTATAGGCTAAACAGAAGCTGTGTTTGAACCCTTTTCCAGCTGCTGGCAGCTTGGGCATGGCAGCACAAAGCTCCTGATGGTGTTGCTGGTGAATTGTTGCAGGCCGTGCTGTCGCTGCAGCTACACAGACAAGAGCATTGTACCTGGTTTAAATTTAGCTGAGACACACGGACACACACACAGCATTAACTGCACTATGTGTGAGTGTAAGGCAAGACTGCCAAGCCAGTGGCAGCCCATCCACAGCATAATTTCATATTTCCTTTGCCAGTGCTTTGCAAGAGCTGCTGCTGTCAACATGTAAGTGATGTATAACAGTGACAGGGCGGGCACAGTGCCACTGTGTGTGGGCAGGGCTCAGTGCCAAAAGGCAGGAGTTAGCCTAGTGCAGAGCCTGTGGCCTGTTATTCACAATTACAGTGTTGTGTTTACTGGTCGGCAGGATTCTTATGGCAGCATGTCTGAGCTGACCAGCTGAGCAAAGGGCAGCTACCTGGCTTTTCCAGTGAAGTTCACTCTCACTTGATCAGTCTCGAGTACTAACAGCATGAAAGCCTGGTCATGCACATGTCTTTTTTGCCATGCATCATCCTGACTGCAGCATTGACTAATAATTATTAGAGTTCATAAAATCGTAGAGGGGTCTGGATTAGAAGGCAACTTAAAGATCACCCATTTTCAACCTCCCTCCCATGGAGAGGTACACCTTCCACTAGACCAGGTTGCTCAGACCTCCATGCAACCTAGCCTTCCAGGGATGGATAGGGCATCCATAACTTCTGTGGGCAACCTGTTCCAGTGCCCAACCACCCCCACAGTAAAAAATTGTATCCATCTAATCTAAACCTACTCTTTCAATTTGAAGCCATTCCCCCTTGTGCTCTCACTTCATGCCCATGTAAACAGTCTCTCTACATCATGCAGCTTCCCCTTCAGGTACTGAAAGGCCAGAATTAGGTCACCCCTGAGCCTTCTCTTTTCTAGGCTGAACAAACCCAATCCTCTAAGCTTTTCCTCATAGGAGAGGCGCTCTATCCTTCTAATCAAAAGTTAGCAAAACTTTCATCACTGAAAGAACTTGTTTATGATAATGTACCCTGCATGCATAAAAGTAACAAGATGGTGTGCAAAAATGTAATCAGAGATCTGTAGAGTGCCTGATTTTCCCAGCTTCCCTAAGCTCAAGGGTTCTGACTTTTTTTTGTAGAAATCAGGGGTTTTCTGCACAGAACCATTTGCTGTATTAGAGCTTGCATTTGGATAGCACTTTAAAAATCAATTTAAAGAATATATTTTGTCAGTGTCAAGAATTGACAATAGTATTGTTTTCAGTAGTTTCATAGAGCACCTGTCCAGTTATGAGTAGCTACATGGTGCTGGCCTGGAGCTGTAATGGCTACTTACAGATTTGTTCAAGAGACATATATATATATATATATATTATATATCAAACATAGTGAAGTTGACACAAAAAGTGATTATGACTGATCAGTTTACAGGCCCAGTGCAAAGTGCATCTAAGGTACAAGTTTAGTGATTTATATTTTATTTTAGGAGAGTCTGCTTTCCAGGGGATTGAAGAAGGATGAGCCTTGCACTTTTTAAAGCTTTTAGATAGATACATGGACTGGGAGAGAGTGTAAGCTGCCTATAACTTCTTACATCTTTGTTCTCCACGTATGGACTGGTTCCAACAGGAACAAAGCATAAAAATGTCTTTGAACATTTGATAATGTTATCTAAATGGGCTGCACAAAGAAACACCGTGTGCCTTTTCTGAGGAAATTCAGTGTCACTCTGCATAAACAATTGCAGAAGAGAAACACTTTGCACCAGAAGCTCACAGTTAGCTATGCTTTAAGTGTAATTCAAGCATTAGCTATTTATTCATAAGAAATTAACAAATTTGTTCTGTCAGCAAAGAGTTTGAAGGATATATACAGAGGTGAAAATTTTACTCCTTTGTGAAACCATGCAATATATAGTGAAAGACTGAAAGGGAATAAAGCAGAGCAAGGTGCGGTGGAGGAAAGGTGTTATTTCTACTAAAGATGCAGAGAAATAAACGGACAGTGAAAAGCAATTTACTGAGGGATAAGAAGACCAGAGAGTTTTCAACAGTAAAACAGAATTCACAAGGATTTAGGACTGTGTTTTTCTTCTTTCACATCCCCATGCTGAATTTTCATAATTCTGAGGCTGAATTGTCACAAGGAACTTGAATGAAAAACTGTTTTTTCCCTTATATATCTGTGAGACAAGCTAGGTTCATACTTGACTGTCATACCCTTATCTGTAAATTTGACATGGACTGAGCTGGCAACTATGAAATCTCTAGGGAACCTGAATAGAAAATCTCCTTGGAGAATTTCAGTTCAATTTATGCAAAATAGATTGTTTGGCACCAGCTACTGAAAACAGAGTTTAAGCACTTTGCGAGAGACAGATTGTTTTCCAAAATTTTGCCTTTTGAAGCAGGGCCAGCACTTATTATTGGAACTGCTATAATTCCTGAGATGATCTGAAGCAGCTTCTTCTATATGGGGGAGGTTTCAGAAAGACATCTGAGAATTCATGTTCTCTCCAAGTCACTGGTGAGAACAACAGAATGTCATCCAAAGACCATTGCTGTCAATGGGACTCTATTATCTTCACTGGACACCACAAGGAGCTCTCAGTCTCACATAATCTTTTGCAAATAAATTAAAAATAGGTTGGTAAATTAGTGATGCTGTGTAGTCATGGTAGTCTTTTGGGGCATTTTAAAAATACAGAATTTATATATTAAATAAAATAATGTTCTTTATTTTGCATTATGCACATGAAAATAGATGAACTAAGTATTGTGTAAACCACTACCAAGACTTAGTGTTAATGCAATTCAAAGTGAAAAAAAATCTAACTGCAGGAAGAATGTACAAATGTTTTTGAAAGAAATAAGGATGCTTCTGTCTTTTAAAATTAATTTATTTTAAATTACCAGTTTTCAATATTTTGACATTTTATTCCAATTGAAGATGAAAACAAAACCATAAAAATTTCACATTTGAAAGGAATATAAGTATCAAAATTCTTGTGCTTTCCTAGTTCTACTTTTCTTAATGACTATGAAAGTTATAAGAAAGCCAACTTAAATAAAAAATTACATACAGGCTAAACTCCCCACAAACATACCTCAGCTTCATATATAAATTGTTAAATTGTTGAAAAGTAATACAATATAAGTACAATAGCAATAACTGACGTATTATGTATTTTGCATTCTAATCAACAGTGATTTATTTCCATGTAGCGAAGAATTTCACAGAATTTATGTGGAGTTTCTTGTAAATCTGCTTTGGATTTTTTGTTGGTGGTGTTTTTGGGGTTTTTTTCTTTCTTTCTTAAAGGGCTGAATCAAGTTCATTGATACAAATTGAAAGTTCCTTTTGTTTTAAAAGGCTATTGGAACTGAGCACTCTCTCCCTTAAATTACTTACTGTATCTAAAATGCATTGTGAAAGGTAGGCAGTAAAGTGTTCAAGGTGCAGCACATCCTAAAGTATGTTTCCTACTGAAATCTCTGCTGCTAATTTAATGTGATACTCGTGCCCTTATGTTCTATCCTGAATCACATAAATGCCTTCAGCTGCCAGGCATTTTTTCACTGCAAAGTTTAACTGGGCTTTTAAATGAGTCCTATTCACTTACAAAAAATCTCATCTAAATGTATTATTGCCTTCATGCTGGCTTATCTTGGACTAAGGGCAAAGATACGAGTTCAACTTTTGGTCTTGTCTGATAACACCATGATTTGCAGGGAAATTGGAGTTTAAACCACTGTGATGCAGATAACAGTCCTTTAGTACATCCCTGCAAAGATCTTCAAACCGATCCTCCAAAAATCCAATAGAATGGAATTGAGGAGTAACTCAGCTTTTTACAGTCCAATTAATCATAGGGTGCTCTCCTGCAATGCCTGAGAAAAGCACAAGGGAGTGCAGTACAAGAGATGAAGAAAGGGAAATGCCCTTTTTAACAGTTTGCTTAGGAATGTGTCTTGCTGACACAGACTATGGGATCATTTTACCTACGCAGCTCAGTGCCATATAGGTAATTGTTCTAAGTGTTATCTGTCACTCACAGTGGGATCTGCTACCATTTAATCCATAAATATCTGGAGGGGTACATTACCATGAAAATGGAACAGGCATGAAAAGATCATGCAATATGTGATTTTTCCCCCACCCCCACCCCCTCGATATTGTTTATCAATAGTGTAAGTGCATTGTGGAGCAGATGGTATTCACCCCATAGAAAGAGGGAAATCTAGTAAGCACTGCTTTAATGTCTAGTGATAGGGAACAAAAATATCAGTAACATGCCCAGAACCTTCCCTCACATCCACAGAGTTTGGACTGTTTAATCTGTATGTGAGTCCAGGGTGAAAGAGTACAAAACAAGATTGGGACTCATTCTTAGTAAAGAATGCAACTTTCTGATCAGATTTGGCTCTGATAAAATGTAGTCCTAGAAGGTACTGGGCTAATGTAAAATTCATAGTTATTCTGTCTGACTTTCCAGTCTGATGGGAAATCTTGTGAAGGATGACAGTAAGGAACTGATGTGGAAATACTCTTCAGTAAAAACGAAAGTCTATATAGTAATGCTCAATTTTCTGAGTTTGTTCCTAGGTCAGTTTTGGTTCTCTGGGAAAAAAAAAAAAGAAAAGAAACAAAAAGGGAGATGAAAAAAGCTTCTTATATATCCAAACCAGTTCTTGAAATTGCTTTTTACATTCCTTCTTTCTTCTCTTTCCATGTCCCTTACATGCCCTCTGTATAGAACTGAGATATTGAAGATGGTTGTTTTGATATATTTCAAGATGAATACAAGATACACCATAACACTTAGTTTGCTAGGAAAGGGCACAGTTGTCTATCCTTGTCTTACAGTGCTGTTTGAAGAGACATGCACTGGGTAAAATTAACTATTTTAATACACTCAAAAGCAGGCATAGGTTTAAAAAGTCTAATACCTGATCTGATGGATGTGTTGTGCTTACTGATCACCCTAATCCATAATCAGTTTTGGATGTGCATTGACTCAAATGCTGCTTATTTAGGCTGTTGTTTTTTTTTGAGAAGGTTTCAGCCTGCATAGCTAATTATTCAGAAATCTATTGCACATTGTCAGACTGTGAAGGAGCTGGTAGACGTGTGCAAATTCTATATTCAAGGAAAGATTTAAAGGGTCATCAAAGCAGAAAGCACACAATATGCTGAATTTCTCAGACAAGAAGCAAATCAGAAAACATGGGAAGAAACCCCTTTAAAGTGTTTCCAGCATGTGGTGATGATTTCTTTCATACAATTATTGCAAAATTAGTATTAGATCTAGAGAGAGGGAGAAGACTCAGAAGGGAGAAGCAATGAGCACACAAAAAGAAGCCCAAAGGAGACCCCCAGAAGGAGAGGGTTTTGTTCTAGACACTTTGGCTGATTCATCTCTGTGGTGTTCTCACAACTGGTACAGTCTTTTAAGTATTTTTTTTTTAATTTAGTTCATGCAGCATTGCATTGTAAATATGAAACACTGCCGCTTTTAACTGACAGTTACTTTGAGTTTGGAGATGTCTTTGTCATATATTGATGGAAGGAAATATTTTAGAAAAAAATCTGAGTGAGTTTAGATTGAAGACTTGCATGCAGGGTAGTCAAACTGAAGTATAAAATAAAATAGTACTAAGTAGGGAAAAATATACCCAAGCCCATCAGGCTGCGGCTGCAGCTGCTCCTATTGCTCCAGCAAAAGAGAAATTGAAGCTGGAATGAGTTGTGGGAAGAAGAGAAAAGCCAAGATATGTTCACAGTTGGGACACGGAGCTAGAAGGTCAAGGCAGTGTGTGCTGGTTTTTGGTCTGCCTTTTAGTGCCACCTGTAAGCTGACAATGACTTCAGTCTTTTCTTCGTACATCTGATTCGTCAGAACTCACTGTGCTTTTTCTCCCTGTTTGGGTGTCTTATGTCCCTTACTCTGTTCATTAACTTCATTTTGGCATCTCATACTTTAATCTTATTAAATTAAATTAATCTTATTTAATTAAACAAAGTTTAATCTTTTATTTAATCTGAGTGTTGGCTTTTCCTGGTTTTAATTTGCCTTACATTTCCTAACCTTGTTGTCCCAAGGAGTTCTGGGACATTTGCTCATCATTTGTTCATCTAGATCCCATCAATACATGTCATTCTTATGGATTGTAGCCTCCAGTTTGTTCTTTCTGTTTTTTCCACATGCAGACGTTCCCATTCATTTTCCATATATACCAATTTTAGCATTGCTATTGCATATCTTTACAATAGCTCTTCAGCAGATTTTCTGTTGTTGGGATATTGCACTTCATAGTCAAAAATACAGTATGGCCCCCAGGCAGTGGAAGTTAAAATCAACAGGATCAGCTTTAGGGATCAGAGTAATCCTACATGTGAATACATCCGCACTAGCACAAACCACTTACTATGCTGGCAGAAATCTGGAGAGCTAGAAATTTAGAAAATTTAAAATTTTATATCCTGCTGCAGTTTAACACCATCTGACAATCAAGTACTACTCATTTTCTACATTCTGTGGTATGGAATATCTCTTTGGCCACTTCAGGTCTGCTCTCCTGGCCACGCTCCCTCCCAGCTTCTTGTGCAGATCCTCACAGCCAGAGTATGAGACTGAAAAGATCTTGATTCACAGTAATCACTACGTAACAACCACCAAAACATCAGCATTATCAACATTATTCACATGCTGAATCCAAACCAAAGCACTGTACCAGCTACTAAAAAGAAAATTAATTCTTTCACAGCCAAAACAAGGACATCGCATTAGACTACATATCTTCTAACTCAAAAACATAGTCTACCACAAATTCTTTCTCTGTTAGTCTCCCATCTCAAAAGAGAGATAGCATTTGAGGAATGAAATTTGCATTCAGTATGACTAAAAGTATCTGAATCTACACCTCACCGAAAAAGAAAAATTAAAAAGCTGAAGTAGTATCTTTGACTCTAAAATAAGAGTGTTACCTGAGAACTAAATAAAAGAGGATATGATTTTGGCACTGTAAAAGACAGCAGTGATCAAGACAACATTTGAAATACTATGTGCAGTTCTTAGCAGCTCATTATAATAGCGGTATTAAGGAAATGAGGCAATAAAGGAAAGGGCAGGAAAGAGCATTTAGAATTGAGACTCAAAGATTTCAGCTATTCAGAAAGTTAGATAATCAACATTTAAATACTCTAGAAAAAACAGATTAAGCAGTGAAGAGACTGCAGAGGACAACTGATAGAATATAATTCAAGCTGGTGTCATGTTAAAGAACTGGGTGGCAAAAGCTCAAGATCACCTATTTTTCATCTATTTTATAAATGAAACAGCAATAGAAGTCACTTTTTGTAAAGTACCAAAATGTGTGGTGCTTTCAGAGTTACTCTGCTTAATGGATTAATTGATAGGACTTTCTTAAAATAAACAGAACACAAATAAACAAAATCCTTCCTTTTTTGCAGAGAAAGCAATTTTTAGGAACCAGAGAAAGAAAAATAATATAAAAAATATTGTTGCTTCATAAGGTTCCACACAGGCCCTACACATAGACAAAAACTTCACTGCTCTCTGTGATTTCTCACTATGACCCTTTTCCTGCTCTTATTAACCTGGAAAAATATAATGGTATTATCTTTCAGTTTCATCATGTCTTGTTATGTTTAATTTTACGCTGTAGAATCCAGCAGTTACTATCTTTTAACAACATAGTAAACCTTCTGAATGATGAAGTCAAAATATGACCTGTGTTATAGGTTTTGGAAACTTACTTCATTTTTTTTTTTTTTACTGTTATGACTCTGGGGAGGTTTTATTCAGAATTTCTATACACTGAGGATTTGCAAGAATACAAAAATTTTGTTAATTTTAGTCACACCCCATTCAGTGGAAGAAAGTCAAGCTGCTTTAAGTCTCTCTGTGCAATAATAGGAGGGATAATAATGTTTATCCAGTGGTCTTTGCAAATGTAACAATATTCATTGGCAACAACTGAATGGATTTGAATTTGAGACCGAGCAAAACTTGCAGTCAACACTATCAAAACAACATACATTTGCTCTCATAGAAGGGAAGAGGAAAAGAGAAAGAAAGATAGTGGTAGGGACACAGAAAAAGAAAGATATCACCACCCTTGGATCCAGCAATGCTGGTCAGTCTATCATGGTTGTAATCCAGTGGTGGGGGTGCACCCCTCCTCCTGTGACTCAGTCTCTTTCTTAAAGATTTTGGTCCCCAGTTCTTTGTCCTCAGTTAGAGGTTCAGACCTGGCCTCAGAAGAGCACCACCTTGCTTTTGCAAGCTGCTGTGTGTCGGGGCATTAACCTTTTTAACTTTTCCTTCTCTCACAATTTTTTTTTAGAAAATATAACTGAAGTATTTAATTTATAATGATCTGTGCATGTGAAACCAGCTATGATGTTTGAAACACTAGTGAAACACACAGTGAGAAAATGTTAGATCTTTACCAGCTCCCTAATTCCCTTTATGTTCAGTGAGGGTTTTAGTTCTTTATTCTTCGACTCAGAAGAGCTTCTGTTATCTCTGTTTCCCTGAGTTGTTCAGAGGTCATTCAGCACCAAAGAATCTGGTGGAAAGTGGCTTCCTTCAGTTCTGCGTTCTTACTGATGCACTGTGCAAGATAAACCTCTGAACTTGAAGATCTTTCACAGTGCTATCAGTCACAAGTATTTATTTCCATGTACAGGTGTCTCTTTTTAACCAGCTGTATTTGGAGATGGTACATTTTCCTTGTCTCTTATCTACATAAGCTCTCCATGTCTAGGGAATTTGAAAAAGTGCCCTAAGAAGACTTTAGGTATGCACTGCAAATTCTTCCAACATATTGTTCAATATTTCAGTCAGGAACTTTTTGTGAACTACAAGGGCATTCAGTCTGAGATATCTGGAACACTTTGGAAGTCTTCATAGATGTACTTCATTTGTAATGGATGTGTGTGGGAGTTCCATATGTTCTTCAGCCTAATCACAGAAACTGTTTTCTGCCAAACTTTATGTCATCCATGTACTTCAGGAAAATATATAAAATACTATTTCTTTTTTTCCTTCCTCTCCTCTCATGACAGAATTGTAGGAAAGAGAAATGTTTGTGAAAAGTAGGATATTTTGTAACCCTGACTTATGTAAAGAAAGGATCAGTTAGCATCTTAATGCTTCCTACTTAATAAGATAGATCTTATGACCTAAATTATTTTAGTATTTATATATAGAAGGAAATAACCATGCTTCTTAGATTCAGTTGGCCCTAATAAAATTGTAATTGTAAAATTGTAAATCATATGCGTAAAATGTCAGCTAGGCTGCTATCTATGTTATATTTGGATAATATAATATGTAGAATTACTCCTCCAAAATTAAGTAAATGTTTTTATTATTAAAAGGTTTTTTCCCATGCCAGTCTTGTGGAGGCTTTGTGTTGTTATCTGGCTTTCCATGATAGATTCTTTGGTACTTCACTACTATAAAATAAGATGTGGATCTCAACAATTTAACATCTTTAACCTTTGTCCTTCATAAACAACTCAGCTAAGGGAAACTTTCTCGGTGCTTTTGGAAACTATTCCAACCCATTTGGTTTCTCTAATTCACATTTCCTACACTGATAGCACTGATGTTCACTGAGAATTATTTTTTTAATAGGCAGTTAACATAGACAACATTAAACTATCCTTTAAAAAATTGAGAAGTTTAAGTTCATTGCCATATTTAGCAAAACAGACTATCAAAAATACTTAACAGGAAAATAAGCTGAGAGAGTTGAGATTGTTCAGCCCGGAGGAGACTCCATGGAGATGTTATATCAGCTTCCAGTACCTTACAGGGGCCTAGAAGGAAGCTGGAATGGGACTTTTTGTAAGAGCATCTGGTAAGAAAATTGGTAAAAACTTTAAATTGAAAAAGAGTAGGTTTAGATTAGATATTAAGATGTTCTTTATTGTGAGGGTGGTGAGACACTGGAAGAGGTTACCCAGAGAAGTTGTGGATGCCCCATCCCTAGAAATATTCAAGGCCAGACTGGATGGAGCTCTGAACAACCCGCTCTAGTGATGCTGGTAGGCTGTCCACTAGCCCATGGGGCACAGCGTCCTTCCTACAGACAGCTTAGAGTGCAGGGCAGCTGCTGTCGGGGCTGCAGCGGTGCTGGCTCCTAAGTACAGAGAGCAGGCTCAACCGCAGGTGTACTGCAAGTGTCTCCCAAAGCAAAGGAAAAGAGAGGGACGTTTTATATGGGCTCTGGAAGGCTCTTTATTCCAGAGGATCCAGGCATAAAAGGTGAGGAAAAAAGATTGGGTTCAGGGTTTTATACACCAGAGAAAAGGGGCGGAGAGAAGGGGAACTGCCAATGGGGTACAACAAAGGGGGAGGAACAGCACAGACAACAGCAAATGGGAGTAACTTGGAGGCGGGAGCTAGAATTGGGGACCAATGGGGTATCAAAATAAAGAGAATTTTGTAGAGCTTATACATAGTCAGTAAGGGGAAATACATAAATGTAAACCTATACATAAAACAGGGTGGAAAACTCATTAACCAATAAACTCATAACATGCAAACTAGGAACAAGGAGAAATATGGGTACTCACTGTAACCTAATACGGGAACTAGACCTGGGTGTCTTGGAGGCCTGTCCACCAGCCCTCTGACTGGTCGGCAGCAGTGGCCATGGCCATATGCGCTGTAACAGTCTAGTGGAAGGTGTCCCTGTCCATGGCAAGGGGGTGGAACAAGCTGATCTTTAAGGTCCCTTTCAACCTAAAGCATTCTATAATTCTGTGTAATCGCCATTAAACCAATAGTTTATCAATTTTTAGATGTAATGGGAATGGATACTGTGCAGTGCAAACTCTCTTTCAAGTGGTGTATCTCCAGTAATTAATGTTAAAAACACCTTCCCTGGGCAGTTCTGACCTCGTTCTTCAATTAATTAATAGGATTTTGAGGAAGGGCAGGTGCACCCTGATCTTTTCAAATTGCAATGATCTACTACAGCTTTCTCTCTCTTTTTTAAAATTCGTATATGTAAATACAGACTATGATACTAATTATTCACGTGAGCTTAATGGGAAGTTGTAGAACGCTCAGATTGCAAAGATCTTCTGGAAGTCATTTATTCCCACATTCTGCCTAGAGCAAAATATTATCTGATTGCTCAAAGTCTTCCTATATGTAATGTTTTCCCTCTGTATGTGTAAATAAGCTGGTTGCCAAATAATTCAAATTTATTATGTGCAGTGGGTTGGAGCTGAGTTGATTGACGGGCTTTTGGACCAATGACGCTTCTCGTGATTTGCATATTTAAACCACGCAGAAGGGCGGGACCTTCCTTTTGTTCTGACTCTCTTGCCAGGGAAAGGCATTTGTTTTTGGGCCAGAATAACTCATCATTTAAAAAGACTAAAACTCTAGGTCTTTTAACTGTGAGATTTTATGGATGAGATGTTTTTTTTTCACTGTAACAGGTTTTTCAGGCAGGTCTCTTGCTAGTGGCAGTTTGGGAACCACATTCGGCAGAAGAAAACTCTTTTTTCTTCAAATATTGGAGGGACTCTTAAGAACTGCAACTCTGATCAAAACCCATGGTTTTTTATCCTTTGTGCAAGTTAGGTAAAAAGGGAGGAGGAATGCTGGAAGAGAGGGGATAGTGCTTTTACTTTAATTTCCCTTTTTTTTCTTTTAATTCTGTTAGCAATAAACTTTTCTTTATATGGCAGCTGTTTAAGTCTGGGCCTGTTTTGCCTTGCATAGTTTTCCTCAATATTTCCTTATTTTCCCCTTATGCAAACATCAGATTTCACGGGGCGTGGCACTTAGCTTGTCAAACCACAACATTATGACTCTTGTATTTACTAATTTGCTGGGTCAACTGTAAGCTTCTTAGTATTCTTCTAGTTAGACAGCTGCTTGTACTTCTTTTAAAGCTGATAATTTTTTAAGTACTTACTGAATTCTTTATCTGCCATCAGATAAAGAATAGAATTACTTTGATAACTAGAAATTACCAAATTGCAAATACAAACACTGAGCAGGAAATAAGTCAGAGAGATACATTCAGAGGCTCTATTGATTCAAGCAAATTGTTTTAATGTTTTTAGTATCATATTTCTGAGTGTTAGTCACTTATTGAGATCAGATTTTATTGCTGATGGTGTTAGAGAACCATAATTTTTTTTTTTGGATTTGCAGTATTGTTAATATATTTTAAATACTTAGTACTTGCTACTTAAAATCAATGAAAGTAATGGTCCAGATTTAAAAGACATAACATGAACTCTGTACAGCGTGCACAAAAGTAGCCATTGTAAGAACAAAAGTACTGCTGTCATGCTTGTGAATGTAAGACAGAGCCTGTCAAATCTTTTTTAGAATAACTCTGGTGCCAGTAGGGATCTTTCAAAATTTTAGATCATCACTTCTAGCAAATTTTTTTTAACTAATTGTTAAATAATCAAATTAATCGGCTTATGCATATGATTACCTTGCTGAGGGCATTTTGGGTTTGGCATTGTCATGTATCTAGCCCACTCTGAGCAGTTAAGAGCAACTAGGCTTTTTTTTGAACTTTACATACTGAATTGTTAACTATTCTTGACCAAACTGTTCAAAACCCTACACGACAAAATGAAAAATAACTATGTAAGCCCACGTTCTTTCATAATTATTGAAACCACTCCAGCCAGATAGAATAGCTTTATAGTCCCTTTACCCAAGGTGTAGAGTTGTAGAACAGATGTTCTCCTGCTGTTTCTTTTGATTCTAGGAGACATTAAACAACGTATTTGGTTTTCTCTGTGAGATCTCATAGTAAATATAGTAGCTACACACTCACTGCAATTCTTTTTACTCGACTGAAATGCCAGAAGAAAGAACAGCCTGGTAATATCCAGGTACATTTCTAACTTCTTGAAAGGAAAAGGGGTTTAGTGACAAGGTAGAGGAGATTTGACAGAAATAATGATCAGTGGTTCCTGAGGAAAATTATCTTGCCATTAAAAAATATGACAAGATTATTTTTTTTTTAATTGTATTAATTACATAATCAAATCTGATGATCAAAACTGGCATGGGTGTTACAGTAGCTGGGACATTGGAGTGCTTAGACAAAAATATGTATTCCCAGACCACAAATTTTCTGAAAGAGACAATTTTAGAAGGTTGCATTCAGATCAAACATTACCTTAAAGTTTTATCTGCCTGACTCATGAGCTTGCAGAGGATGACAAAACTCTCACAACAAAGTTCATATTGAATAGAACTATGTGCGTGTTGCTCTGTCTCAGTGACATTTCTTCTTTTTTTTTCATCTCTGAGAAGTGGAATTGCAGGTTAATTGACACTAACACAAGTGCTGGCTGCAGAACACAAAATAATGCTGAGTTCACAAAGGCATTGCAATTGCTTTTTGGAAACATTATGCATTCCTGTAGAAAATGCTGTTTTAATGTAGCATAAAAATACAATTTAATCTCTAAGCAGGTGTGACTGTAAATGGGGAGAAAGTGTAGTTACTGTGCTTTCTTGTCATCAATTCCTCTAATTATTTTGCCTCATCATAAAAATTATAGTTTTTATAGCGTCAGAGCTAATTCATGTACCTAAAATGGATGATTGTATTTATCTTTTTATGCAAAAATAATAGTTACACATTCTATACTAACAAGAAACACTACTGGTTAGAAATTTCATTTCTGAAGTTAAATAGCTAATATGTTAGATGTAGGATAGGACAGATGTTAAAGTGTGTAGAGCATCAAGTTACTGGGCCATGACGGTGATGCAATACTTAAAGAGGAAATGTTCCTCAATCTGGTCACCTATGAGCATATGTATTCCTTCTTTTGCCTTTTTTTCGGAAAGCAAAGACTAGTATTTGCAATTATGTACTTCTAAACCATTTCACTTTTTTCTTTATCTGCAATGCTTCGAAACTTGAGAAATAAGAGAATTAAAATGTACTCACTAACTTTTATTTATCTTGATGTAAATTAAGTACAGCAGTGCATGCTGATTTTATTATCATAGAAAATTTATTTACTTCGTCTCCTAAACTTTTCTTTGTACATTATATTATTATCATTATCTATTGGCCTAATTTAGTTGATCTTATCCATATCTCCAGCAACAGCAAATTTGTTATTGCAGTAAACACACTACATGGACTATCAGCAGAGATTTTTCTCCTTTGCACCTAATATTTTTTGAATTTTCATGGATACCTGAAGGATCAATTGTTATTACTAGTAATCTAGAAAACTCTTGGAGAACCAAGAAACAAATATTATGATAAAAGATTGTCAGAAATACTTGAGATTGAGATAACAATCTCAACACATTAGTATCTAGTTTTTCAAAACTGTATGTTTTTAAAACAATGAGATATTACATCAGTTTAAGGAATCTTTATATAGGCCACACCTGCCATTAAAAGTATGTAATATTATCTACGATGGGCAAATTAATGAGGAACATATAATAATTGACTTCCTAAAAATGTTCGATTTATGACTTTTAGCTATTTAGATATTGAAACCTTATCAGTTTAAGAAATCAGTGAGAATTAGACTGGAACTCAGGTTTTTAATTTTGAGTGTCTAGCATAAATATGAAATCTGTATTACTCTGGGCCTTGTGATAGGGAGAGAGGGAAAATCTGCTTATTCAGGATCATACTCAACTTCTAGAATGTGCTTTTTTCCTGGAATGTTCTGCCTCATTCATCATAAACTTTACACTATCTACAACACATGAAGTACAGATCTAACTGTAAACAGACACTTTCTATGCTTTTTTTTTTTTTTAATGCAAAGTAGTTTAATGAAGTAGTAGATTCCACTGGGAAATGGAATGAAATCTGTAACTATATGATAATATAGTCACAAAGTGATGGAAATAAAATTGCTTTAATTTTGATGAACATCACTTCATCCTCTTAATGCTGTTGCATCCGCTTCTTTCAATGTAATGTATGTGTTAATGCTCTTTGATTCCAAGACACTATTTGGGCTACCACAGTACATTGAAACATAAAGCATGAGATCTGCAGTGCTTAAGATTTCTGAAGAGAAGACCTGGGCAAGGCTTAATATAAAAAGACTAATTTTGACTGCTCTTTGCAGTGAATGAGTTAAAATTGATTCTTCTGGCCCAGTTTTTAAGGAGTGCCATACTCCTTTCCATGGGCTCAATGTCCACTTACACTGTCATTTCTCTGGAGAGATGAAAGTTGAAAGAGATAAAAAAGTCAACAGGATGGAAATATTATCCTAGTTTGGAAAAATTGGAATTTGTGGAGATAAAAAGACTGGTAAAGGATTTTAGAAGCAATCTGTTATAAAGCCAGAGATAGGAAACCAGATCCATTAAGTTCCAAAATGCATGAATTTAATCTATATAGTACAACTATCATCATCATGCTTTCCATTATATGAATTCTTAATTTTCTACAGAAACAAGAGAATCATTTTCTCATTTATGATGTCTTTCTTAGGAGAAACCTAGGAGATATTCTATAAGTGTATTCTATAAGAGGCTGTTCATCTTCTTCGTGACACGATTAGATGTGGAATCTTCTGTGATAGTGGCTCAAGCCCTATTACAACTCCAGTGAATTCACAGCAGCTATGGTAGAAAATTAATATGATGAATCTTTTATATTCACTGATAGGAAATATTTTTTAAAGAATTATAATAAAAAAACCTATAAAAATCCACACCCCAAAACTTGAAATCCTACTTCCATATGTTCCGAGTCTCTGTGCAGATTTGGGACTCAAAATCTTTGAACATCATTCTCCAATTGGAGCAAAACTAGTAGCAGCAGCAGCAAATTGTTATTCTTAGAGTGAGCAAAGGGCATGAAGAGGATGTGATGCCCCTCTGAGCAAACAATTTCAGAGTCATGAGACAAAAAAGATACTCTAAGAAGCATGATTTTGACTTTGTTATTCCTTGTGCTGGAGAGGGAGAAACTGCTTATAACCAGTACAACAGCTGTTAGTGCATTCAGCTTTGCTCAATTGTTCATAAGTAGCACAGAGAAATGCATAACTTGGTGCACTCAGCCTCAAAGTCAGTGGAGGTTTCTTCATATCTATGTTATACATTCTAAAAGAGGAAAATATGATATTTACCATCTTCCTAGCACAGCTCTCTGAAGCTTTGTTGTGTAATACAGACAGTAAAGAGAATGACATTGGAAAGCTTCCTCTGTTTGTCAGCCCTAAGCGTTACTATTTTTATCAATCTATTCCTGAGAATAGAAAAATATATTACATACTGTTTTATAATCAAATTCTCATTGGCATCAGCTGAAACTAGTGATTTTCCCCCAGAGATTTCACAGAAACATTAGGTTGGAAAAGACCTCTGAGATCATCGAATGCAGCCTATGACCTAACACCACCGTATCAGTAGACCACGGCACACAGTGCCAGTGCAAGTCTTTCCTTAAACACCTACAGGGATGGTGACTCCGCCACCACACTGGGAAGCCCATCCCAAAATCTAGTCACCTTTTCTGTGAATTTCTTCCTAATGTCCAACCTAAACCTCCCATGGTGCAGCTTAACACTGTGTCCTCTTTTCCTGTCACTTGTTGCCTGGGTGAAGAGACCAACCTCCACCTGGCTACAACCGCCTTTTGGGGAGTTCCAGAGAGGGATAAGGTCGCTCCTGAGCCTCCTCTTCTCAAAGCTAAACAACCCCAGCTCCCTCAGCTGCTCCATGTACCACTTGTGCTCCAGACCCTTTACCAGCTCTGTTGCCTTTTTCTGCACATGTTCCAGCATTTCAGTGTCCTTCCTGAATTGAGGGGCCCAGAAATGAACACAGCACTCGAGATGTGGTGTCACCAGTGCCAAGTACAGGAGGAACAATCACTGCCCTGGTCCTGCTGGCCACACTATTGCTGGTCCAAGCCAGGATGCCCTTGGCCTTCTTGGCCACCTGGGCACAGCTGGCTCATGTTCGACTGGTCCTTTTCCACTGGGCAGCTTTCCAGCCACTCTGCCCCCAGCCTGTAGCCCCACATGGGGTTATTGTGGCCAAAATGTAGGACCTGGCACTTTGTTTAAGCTTATGCTGTTGGTCTTGGCCCCTTGATCCAGCCTGTCCAGGTCCCTCTTGCAAGGCCTTCCTACACTCCAGGAGATCGACAGTCTGAGCCAGCTTGGTGTCAAATCTGCAAATTTGCTAGTGGGAGACTCAATTCCTTCATCCAGATAATCAAATAAAGATATTAAACATGACTGGCCCCAGCACTGATCCCTGGGGGACACCACTACTCACTGGTCACCAACCAGATGCCACACCATTCATCACATCTCTCTGGGCCTGGCCGGCCAGCCAGCTCTTAACCGAGCGAAGCGTGCACCTGTCCAGGCCATGGGCTGCCAGCTTTTCCAGGAGAATTCCATGGGACATGACACATGCTGGTGTTAAAGGCTTTGCTGAAGTCCAGGTAGACTACATCAATTTGTACGTAAATATAATAGGCTTAGGTGTGTGTTTCTTCTCCTCAAGGAACTTTGCTGTCTACAGAATCATTATAGGTCTTTTCTGTTCATCCTGTATTTGGAAATTTCATATTTGGTATTCTGTTTCTATTCTGTTTAATTTCTAAACAACATTTTTATGGAGAATGGCAGAACGCAGCAGCCTTACCCACTATGTAATATTTCCGAAATTGTACTGGGTGAGGAGTAGGTAGAGAAAATACTTACAGGTCATGAAAGGAAAAATAGAAGCATTACTTTTTTAAAAGCGATGTTGATATCGGATGGATTTTCAAGTCACTCTTTCGTACTGATTAATACCAAGCTAAATGGATGAGAATTGTAACTTATATTAAGTTTCACAGAAAACTGGGGGTTCCAAATAAAAATGCTTCAGTACTTAACCTAATTTCTGACAATGGGAACAGCTATGTAAATTGCTTAAGGATCTTTGAAAGTGTTGTACCTTTAGTAGAATTCAATTTATACAAAACCGGTGATACTCAAATTTGCAAGGTTACTATCCAGAGTTCTACTAGCATGGTAGGGTATTCACATAATTTTGTGTTCATGCTGGGATGAATCACACAACAGAAGTAAGAGCAACTGACTCACTGTGGTTATGACTTGGAGTATATTTAAGTATTTGTTCACTTGATCATGTGAACAATCCAGTTAATTTCAATTATACTACTGATTAGGATAAAATGTGGGTGTTTAAGTATTTGTATGACTTTGTTCTATAATAAGAGAAAATCTCGTATAAAAAAGATGGAGAATAGTGTTGAAATGGTTGAAGTTATTTATGGATGTTTATGAAAGATACAACAAATAATAAGATCAGGAGAACTTTTTGACATACAGCCCTTTATGTGTATCCATAACATAAATCTTTCTTAACACCTGTGGAGTTGTCTTACTGAAGTGAACGAATTTGCACTGCTGTGAAATTACCAAAGACATAGAGAGAATAAAGCCCTATTTGTGTCATTGAAATATCTGATAAGTATGCTGTTCAGCATACTTGTTATTTGATTTGCCCAGCCCTAATAACAAGTCCCATCTGTTTTGTGAGGCCTCTGAGTCATAGTGCCTCCTGCATAAGTCATCTCTCTGAGTATCTCTCATTTTTATTTTTAACTATAAAAGAAGCCACAGCAATAAAATGTAATAAATATATTTTGTGTTTCTTGTTTATTAGAATTGCCTGAAAATAATTTTTATATCATAACAATGCAGTAATTTCTTATACTATTTTATTTATTGAAAGAGTAATCAGATAAAGTGCACAAATTGCCATTAGACCTTCAGAGGTCCGTGTCACTTTTATTCTCTCTATAAAATAGACCAGATTAATGTCTCCTTACCCTTTTCCATTATTCAGTTGTGAACATAGTTAAGAAAATCTCTGTTGCAGAAATGCTGCTTCTCTGGAGTGACTTGAATGTTTATTTTATTGGTGTCCTTATCCATAGGCAGGTTGTCATTTGTCAGATGTTTGTCATTCTGGAGTAACAAAACCTGGTGACTCACCCAACAAAGAAACTTCCAAGTTAATCCCAAACTATTTTGCTGAAACTGAAAAGCCAGTAATTTAATGCATTTAAACTCCCAGCAAGGGACCCAGGTACTTCCTTGCATATGCCATCGCCCTTGAAATGGTAGCAGTAAGCCTAACTAAAGGTCACCTACAGAGCCATATAACGAGGAGAGGCAGAAAGAGGCAGATTCTGTACATTAAATCCACTTTGAGTAAATACATTTCCCACCTGTAATGTTAATGGAGCAGAAAGAGTAAAGATTTTTTTTCAGAGACAGCAAAACAACTTGCCAGAGCCCTAAAACTGGCTACATGATGGGGGAGGGGAGTGAGTGCTGGCAATACACAAGCAGAAAGGGGAAGGCTCCTTCATGTTCTCGTCCTTCTTCCCTCAAGCAAAATATTTTCTCATACGCTAGTGGCAAGAAGAATAGATAATATACCACTAGTATTTTTTAGTGTGACAGTTTAAAAACTGCAAGAACATAGTCTTGTGTTTTCAAAATTAACCTTTTAACTGACTTTTTTCATGTCATGTTTTTGGTGGGTTTTGGTGATTTTTTTAGAACGCAAGCATTTCTGTAACTTAGGGGAGATATTAAGTGTTTGCAGTGTTAATGTATGCTTGTATATGTGTTTCATGTAGGCTCCTGTTTTTCTTACCACACACTTCTGTAATATAAAGAATAAATAAAAAAAAACCCTATCCTATTTATCTAATTAATAGGATGACTTCACATTTGTTGCCAAGAATTTCTGTTAGGGGCAAAATTTGTTTATATCGTCCATATGTCTTCTTTAGGAGAAAACAGATTGTGAAATTCTACGGGTACGGTTTTCTGAATGTTTTCTCACAATCTCTAAAGATTTCATCTCAAAGTAAAATTCCTCAGGTTTGAATTCTGCCAAAATTCAGAGCCCATTTTCCCTTTTTTGTCGTTTGAAGAAAAAAAACCCCAGTATTTTTGCTATCTTTTGTGAGCTGTGATGGATCTTCTGTGAGCTTAGCTCATGTGTGCTCAAAGTCAGAGAACATCAGGATAAACTGCAAACACTTTCTCTGGGAAGAAGTAGGGTAGTAGTAGTAGACTGTTGAAATTGCACCTGCCTTTGCATGCCTGTCTGAGAGCCCAAACCTGCTGTTTCTGCCAGAGAATTTGAATTCAACAAAGAAGGGAGGTAAGAAGTATACTTCTTGCCTCTGTGCAATAATCTGTCTTTGGAGTAGCTGATGTTGTAGCTGATGGAGAAGGAAAAGAGGAAAGAGTGCCCTGACTAAACTATGCTTGCTCCTTTGAGCATATTTATATGCACACATGTGTGGAGAATTGGCTAATGAGGGAAGGAAAAAGGTTTTTATTCATACATAGTCTAACAGACCCCGAACAGATGCTGCTGCTACTGAGATTTACCAGTATAAAGAAGATTTCCAGTATATACCATTAATACCATTTATGGTATTAAAAGCATGTGGCTATTATATTTTCCTGTGTTGCTGAGCAGTTCTAACACTGTTTTTCATAAAATCATAGAATGGTTTGGGTTGGGAGGGACCACAAAGGTCATGTAGTGCCAACCCCCCTGCAGTGGGTAGGGACACCTTCCACTAGACCAGCTGCCCACCCAGTGTGCTCTTGAATACGTTAGAGGCTTAAATACAGATGACTCACTGACATATTTTACTCCTTTTCTAAGCCTGTAACCAAATGGCCGTGGTCTTAAAGTGAAAGAGGGTAGATTTAGACTGGACATGAGGATGAAGTTTTTTTTATGATGGTGATGGTGAGAGACTGTAACAGGTTATCCAGAGTTGTGGATGCCCCATCATTGGAAGTGTTCAAGGGCAGGTTGCTTAGGACTTTGAGCAACCTTGTAGGTACTGATAGATGTCCCTGTTCCTGGCAGGAGGGTAGACTACATGATCTTTAGAAGCCCCTTCTAACCCAAAACACTCTATAATCTAAATTTTTATTGTTTCTCATGGAAAAGACATTTTGAAAAGAAGGCAAGAAGTGTGAAGAGCTTTAAAAATTTGGAAACGAAACTGTTTACAGAGTCCACAAATACCTAAAGCATGGACCCCATCACTATAGCTCTCATGGATAAACCTGCATAGAGTATTTGTGAAATAGAGGCAAAACTAAGCATCAATAAGATAACAAATGCATGTTTCATCAAATAAGCTTCCCAGAGAAAGTGCATTGAATGAAATTACTTGTGCCTTCCTGAAAATGAGTTTATATGTATTTACCTATCTTTTCATCACTCTATAAATATTTTAATTTGGAAAAATCTAACTAAGCCAATTTCAGAGGGCTGAAAAACACAAGTCTTTCGTTCTGGGCAAAAAGAAAATTGTTTGCCTCAGCTGAATGTTTATTTATGCAATGTCTATGGCCAAAAATAAGCAGCAAAATACAAAAGAACTTTTTTGGATCTCTCACTCTACATTTATAATTCTCTGAATGCTGATTGATATTGATCCTGTAACATAGCCATTGCATCTCTTATGACTTTAAATAATAGGAGGAATAAATTATTCTGAGCACATGCTCAGGTTTATTGATGAGTAGTATTTTATTGTCTCTCTAATTTTGAAATTGCTCTTTTTTTTTTTAGATGGGGATAATCCAATGAAATTTTTGAGTGAAACATATAAACCCATTTTTCATTAACTGGTGACTTAAAATGTTTGTTCAGATTCCTAAAATAATTACTATAATGAAACTCATATGGAAGCAAGTAAAATGCATTCTATCTAATTAAAACCTTACAAAATATATTTGGACATTGTATTGAATTGAATACAACAAATAACAAAAAATCATTAGAGACAAAACTAACATCTATTTAAGCTTAATTGCATTTTTGATCTCATTGCTTGCTAATGCCCTCTCTACTTGACATTTGTTTTATACTAACATTTTACACAGTTTAAGTAAATATAGCTTGAGACAGTTTTCATCATTGCTTATGGAAGGACATAGAAATGATTTAAGCCAAAAGATTTGCATTCTAGATTTGCCTTTCAAACATTCCTATAGTCTGAATGCAATCAAATGTGGAACCATCATTTTAGTTTAATTCCTGCTTAGAGTCAGTGCCAAAATACAGCCTCTGTGCTCAGTAACAAAAAGAATAGCTACAATCCTTGAGCTGCATATGACTCCCATTTTTACATCTCGCTGCCTGCCCAGTCAACAAATTTTCTGAAAAACTGGGCCCTCATCCTCTCCCCCCTTGTATCTTCTGCTGTCAGCCTTCAAGGCTGTACCAGAAAGGCTGGTGTTTATATGGGTCTTGACTTTGATGGAAAAGTCAAGAAGGACCTTAAGCTCCTGCTCCTCCTCTGTCTCTTTGTCACTGACGCAACATTTGCCTTCTTTTCAAAATGTCTCTTTGTCACTGACGCAACATTTGTGTTAATGTTACTCTGTATAGGCTGGTACACACCATACTACTGAAAAGGTCCATCTAAAATATAACCCTAAAGGTGAGTTCTTTTAATTGCCTTTTTTCCCCCCCACAATATGACCTCAATAACATCTGTACTAGCACAGAGGAGGGTGCAAATGAGGTATAAATATTGTACCAGAAAGCATGTTACCAGAAGTGACAGGATTTTGTGTTTTCTTTATGGATTTTCTTTTTTTTTTAATTTTAACTTTTATTTTTCTCTTTTGATTATTTATATAGTTTTTGGCCAGAAGTCCCATTCAAGCCTTCAGCTCTAGAAGTCTATATCAAAGCAAGTCTTTCTGAGAGCATGTGTTAGAGCATCATGCTAGGCTAGGTTAGGTTAGGTTATGTTCATCAGGAAGCATAAAATGTCCAGGTGGTGTTGGATGACTAGAGATAGTAGGGGACTGGTTTTTTCAGCTCTGAGTCACTGATGCAAACCTCAAATAAGCTTTCAAATAAAGTCAATTTTGGCCAGTTATGAACTCACAAAATATTTCAAAGGTTTACACTGAAAATTCTGTGGTATGTGGTACATATGTGGTAGTTCCAGACCAAAATTAAACTCCAAATAAGCCACCCCCCTCCCCCCACACCCTCCAACAAGAGAGGGACAAAGGCAGAGACTGTGGGTTGGGATAACAATTTAATGAAAACAAAAAGCAATGGAGTAAGAAACACACAGTAATAGCAGCAATATTAATGGGAAAAAAAGTGCACAGAAAGAGAAGGTGCTTTACCCACAATAAAGTGTTCATCACCTCAGCTTGGTTGCGTGTGGCTGCTGGGACAAAGGTAGCAGCTGTTCCCGTGAGCAGCAGCACATGGTTTCCCAGACAAAGAGAAGATGGAGGGTGCTCCTTGCAGCTGGCACTCCCATCCCTGGGCCTCAGACAATGACAAGCCATGACTGACAAATCCCAAGAAGGCTGGATTGTCTGCACTGTACTGCCCATT
>VXBT01009353.1:0-74260 GCA_013400235.1 Oriolus oriolus | reverse complement strand
AAACACAACCCCATACCAGCCACAGTGAAAAAAATTAACCTTACCCTACAAACACATCACATCAAGCAGGACCTGCCTCTCATAAACCCATGCTAGCTGGGCCTCATCCCTTGGCTGTCATGTAAGTGCTGTGTGGTAGTACTCAAGATGATCTGCTCCATGACCTTCCCTGGCATCAAGGTCAGGCTGACAGGGCTATAGCTCTTTGGATCCTCCTTAGGGCCCTTCCCATAGATAGCAGGTCTGCTGATAATGATGGAAAGTGAGCACTTCCACCAGCTCCCTCAGTGGTGGGTGAATCCCATCTGGCCGCACAGATTTGAATATGTCTAAGTGGCGTAGCAGGTCACTGAGCATTTACCACTGGATTTGGGGTCTTCTTCCTGCTCCCTCTTCCTGTATTCCAGCTCAGGGGACTGGTTACCAAGAGAACAACTGGTGTCTATATTTAAGTCTGAGGCAAAGAAGGCATTAAGTGCCTCAGCCTTTTCCTCATCCCTGTTTTTCTCTGCATCAAGTAAAGGATGAAGATTCTCCTTAGCCCTCTTTTTGTTGCTGAGGTATTTATAGAAACATATTTTATAGTCTTTTATGACAGTAGTGAGATTAAGTTCTAGTTGGGCTTTGGCCCTTTTAATTTTCTCCCTTTATAACCTCACAACATCCTTGTAGTCCTCCTGAGTGGCCTTTTTCCAAAAGTAATAATCTTTCCTCTTTTTCTCCTGAGTTCCAGACAAAGCTCTGTTCAGTCAGGCTGGTCTTTTTCCCCTCTGGCTCAACTTTGGGCCTATGGGGACAGCCTGCTCCTGTGCCTTCAGGGTTTCCTCCTTGAAGAATGATCAGCCTTCCTGGACTCCTTTGCCCTGCAGGACTGCCTCCCAAGGGACTCTCTCAACCAGTCTCCTAAACAGGCCAAAGTCTGCCCTCTGGACATCAAAGCAGACTGGAGTTTTTAACCTTTATCCATGAACAGATCCACAGGCTTTAGCCTGGACTGGCACTTCACTCCTCTGCAGGATGAGAGAAACACAGGCTCCGCTCCCTGAGACATGGGTCAGCGCTGTCACAAAAAAGGATGAGCACGAGTTTCTCTCTCATCCACATTTGGGCAGCTGACTATGGCCTGAAATGATGAGGTCAGGTTAAACAAGCAGAGGTAGCAGAGGCTTAGCACAGTTTCCCAAAGCACTATACATTTATTTGTGTCTGAGTATGAATACACAAGGCTAACTTTAGTTCCTGTTTTTGAAAATGTTGGCCCTAATCTACATAGACCATCATTTATTCCCTGCCCTGCCCCCTCCACTCCCTCCTATTTTTTAACAGATGGAAATTTAATTTTCCAGTGCTAGTTTTTTCCAGGTGAAATGCCTCCAAACTATAAAAGTGAATTTCTCACAATCATCTATGGACAGAATTAAAAACAGGACTTTAAATGAATTGGAATTTGCTGTCAGAAAATTCCAGTTACATGCATTTAGCTTTTTTGTTGTTGCTATTCAGAAAGCTCAGCAAAAAGAAAAAATGGAAAAACAGTGGCCCCACTCCAGCTTTGCCCCTTTTGCATAGGAAGTTAGTCCTTAATTATAGCACAGGGCACAGGCTACACCTCCAAAAGTTCAGCTACATATTCTAATAACTTTCAAGCTGAAACCATGTTCAGAAAAATATTGCTTAGGCACAGCCCTGTAATTCATTCTGCCGTGTACAGACACCTGCAGAGTCACCAGAAGATTACTCCTAATGCAAATAATCCAGCCCGTGGCATGGAGTATATCACAGAGATTTAGTTACCACCATCGGTGGGGAAACCAGAGATCTGTGGCCAGAAATATCACACAGATGGGCCTGTTTGAAAATCCGCTGCATACTGGGCTTTCAAACCTTAAAAACAGATGAAGTGATTCCAGCATGACCCCTGCTGTGATATAATGGATCCTGTCTGTGCGTGCAGTGTTTGTCATGATTTACCTCTTGCAATTCCTGGCTTGTGAAACAGACGGCAATTCTGAAAATGAATTACTATTGATTAGACATCCTGCGCTATTGAGTTCTAGGCAATTTTATGAATTTATTTATTTGAATAAAAGCTTTTAATGACCCCACTAATTCCAAATGGCTCTAGCAAAACAGCAATTCTTCTTTCCCTTTTTCCTGTTTGCCAGTGGCAGATACATAGTTTTAGGCCCTGTTTATGCCAGCTATGACTTGTCACCCTTACACAGACAGAACTACCTGATTAAAATGACAGCGTGAGTTTCAGGGGAAGCAGGAGAGATCCTCTCCAGAGGACAGAGTGTGCACTCAGAGCGCAGGGGGAGCTCTTGCCTTTCTGTGGCAGGTGGAAGGGGGGTTGAGCCCCAGTCCCAGAGCATCGCTGGGGCAGCGCATCCCTCGGGCAGAGCATCCCTCCTTCTGCTGAGCACAGCAGCAGCAGGCTGCAAATAAAGGACTACCAACAATACAGCTGGGGGCTGGGCCCCTTCATTACTCCTCACACCCTCCTGCCAAAAAGAATGTTCTGCTGAGAAAGGAGAGGATTAGGTGCTGCTCCACTAAAGACGGGCTGTACCAAAATGGGTGAAGATCCTAAATAGGCAGCCTAGGGTTTGGAATGGGCTGTGATTTAAAGCCTAAATCTTATGTCTTATTAGACATATCTGCTTACTGTAGAAATAAACACTGTGGTAAAATGTAATCTGGCACTGAATTGTGCTTCGATGGAAACAAATGACAAAACACTCTGAGGAATCAGGCTCTCCATGCTGTCTTTAAAAGCCTAGGAGACTTCTGCAAAGGTGTTTCCAGAGCATGTACATTAATGGTCTTTTTGTAGGATTTTTACTGAATAACCTAGTGCGTGCGAATAGCATGCACATTTCAAAAATCAACAGCTCACTTCCTCCCATCAGAGGAAATGGATTAAGCAGTGTTTTCAGTAGTACAATGGACTTGAATGAAGGAATAACATAGCTTTTGATATATGAGAGTTTCAGGAGACTGACACAAAAATAGGCCAAGAAAGTCCTCTAAGGCACCTATGCAGAACATTTCCAAGCCTTGGAAAAAGCTTGTATACAGAACATTCTGCTTTCATTCAAGCAAAAAGAATGTACTTACATGGCAGAAAGGACAAGGAGTGGGAGTTATGCATGACTTCCTGAGATTATTTTCAACCCTAATCAATGCAGTACTAATGTAGCAAGGTATCAGTACGGTAAACAGCCTTGAGTATGCTGGCTATGGAATGATAAAATTTTAAAAAGAGGGAGAGAGAATGAGAGAGGCAGAAAAGGAGGAAGTAAAGGAACTCACGAAGGGTTGCTCTATAACAAGCAGAAAAACAGGTTTCTGTAAGATGGATCTGGGCTCAGGCAGGCACTTAAAGCCTTTAAACAAGCTCTGCAGGGAATTAAATTCTCTACCTTACTCTGAAAACACGTAGCAATAAAACAGCCTGTTTATGACACAGAATGTCTATTTCTTTAATTGAAATTTGTCAAAAATATGTATCTCCATGAATGGATGCCGAATTTAACTGCTCCAAATGAAAAAAAAAAAGCAAGCTAGATGGTACAATGCAGTCAGTCTTCCAGAAGTCTGTGAAAATTTCATTTACTTATTAGGTAAGTATTTAATACCCTAAAGGCAGATCACTTCCCCAAGAATCAGAGTAAGTTTTGACTGTAAGGATGGATTTGAATATGGGCGCCTGCAGTGCCTCCCTTAATTCCTGAATGATCATAAACAAGGCAAGTGGGAAACCAGTGGCTTTCCTGGTACCTTAGCAAGCTGTTTTTCACTCCATGATGGTGGGTGCTGTCACCACCACAAGGTGATGGTCCAGTCCCTCCTACTTCCTTCCCTCCTCTCCCCACTGTCTTTCCCCCTCCTTTCCCCAGCATTCAGAGTCTGGCATTCAAATCAAAGGTTTGCTTTGAAGTTATAACCTAAAATGGGAAGCTGATAACTGTTTTCCTCCCAGTTCTTTAGTGATGATGAATTGCTGATCACGAAAAGGAAATGACTTCTTTTTTTTTTTCCCCTTCTTTTTTTCATTTACATTCAAGCAGTAAAAGTCAAGGCTCGGCACTGCAAATATGTGCAAATTCATCCACTGGCTGTGTGTGCTACAGCAAATCCTATGGAGATAAGGAGCTAAAGCAGCAGGGGTGCAGCAACATAAGCTTCAAAGCTAGACATGCAATTTACTAGGCAACAAACTTAACAAAGGGCAAAGGGATATTTAACAGGGAGGTGAAATCTTCCAACCATTAAACACAGCAAACTGTAGTGATGGTCAGAGTGTGCTGCACCTCAGTATAGAATGTGTATGTGGGAAGAAATATAGAGTTTTACCCAGGAATTAGCTTAGCTAATGATTATTTTTTTTCAAGCAAAGGGATATTCTGAGGGATTGAAAATGTTCCTGTTGTTATGAACAGAATTAAGTAAAATAATATTTCGAGGGTGTGAGGTGGGGTAAGAGAAGGTTTAGTAATTGGTGCTGAATGCTTAAAGTAATCACCCTGTTCATCATAAATTATTGTGTTTAACCATAAGCAAATTAGACCGTGTCAATCTTTTAGGAAGCAATTAAAGCAATAGATTTTCTGTGGCCTGTTTTCACACACATGGGGCCTGATCCAACTCCCACTGCCTCTCTTGGGCATAAGCATATCTTTTGTATTCACACAGCTATGGCTGACTTTTACCACTGTCAGTGGTAACTGGGTCAAGCCCATATTACAGGGCAGAAATGTTCTTCAAAAAGAAAAAAAAGCGCAAATTCTCTTCTGAAAAAGTAGCTGAAAATTATGTTATTAAAAAAACAGCTCCAGTAAAGAATTGATTCTGATACAGATTCTTCACACTTAATGATGGAAATTCTGGAAGGCATTTAGGTTTGCTGAGCACTTGCAGTAATAGCAGTTGATTGGCCTTTTTTCCACAGCCACCTGGGTCTTCAGTTAGACATATTAAAGGACTGCACCTACATTGCAAACTGGCCTTTTTCCTTCAATTTCTGCAGTTCATTTGTGTCCAATCAGGTTGCATCAGGATTCATTGCATTTAATGGGAAATGCACTCTTCTGGATCAGATACCTGTTTTCAATTTGGAGAGTATCTGATTCCAATGGCAGAGGTGACAGGAATAAAGAGGAAAGGAGAAGTAAGTGCCTATAGTATAGATTTCTGCCACACTAACAGAGCTGCCAGCTTCTGAATCACTGAGACCTTAGAATTTACCTACATTTTTCCAAATTGCAATGGTGAAACAAGTGAGAAACTTACTATGTCTTTCTTTGAGCTTATTTGAAAATTAGCTATTGTCTTTCTCTAACCGTAACTGGGTTTTGACATAAAAGTTCCCTTACCACAGTGTTTCCCCAGAGCCACAGCTGTCTACGCAGACTGCTACTCTGCAGTGATGGTCTGCAGAAGTATTCCTGACATACTGCCTAAGTCAGCATCAGGCTCACTACTGGTTAGAGTGGGATGCACTTTAGTCTCCCTATAACTTGCTGTTATCTTTCAAGAGTCAGCTTGAGGGTTCAACAGGGAATGATGAACAATGTTGCTGTGTGGACTTTTTTTTTTAATTAAAAAACCTCTGCCTCAAAAAAATTCCAAAATCATGTCATGGAGACAGCATATTTTATGTGCCAAGCTTTGATGTAATTCATATTAGAAAGGACACCCAGGCCGATTTATCTATGGCAGAAACGTCAGTGCACCTTTTTCCTAACAAGCAGAAGGAACAATTTTGTGGCATCACAGCATTAATACTGTAGGTCTCTGCTTCAGTTCAAAAACAGTCTGCTGAGATTTATTTGATCAACCTGAATTATGGAGAAGCTAGATCTGTGCAGATTACCATTTTCAGCTTGCTTACAGGCATTTGGAAGATGTTCCTATACAGAAAGAAAATGATAAGGAAAATTTGGGATCAGCTTTGGCTCGTTTGCACCTCAGCATTGCAGGCATCCCTCCTTGAAGGTCTAACAGAAGTCACAGTTGGAGGAGAGAAGCAGGGGGGCAGGAAGGAAGGTGTTAAGATGAATGTGAAAGAATAAGCCAAGAGAGGCTTCTCGTTGACCTCTAAAGAAAATATCGAATCCTGCCCCAGATTGCTGAACACCTTGAAAAAATACTTAATCAGACTTGGATGGCCATGGCACGTAACCAAGCTGAGTTCTAGGCAAAGGCCACTTCTACCTTGCCAATAAGATCATGCATATTCAGGGAGATTTCCAAGCTGCGCAGACCAGCTCCTTCCCACTCAGCAATGAGCAGCCCACCTGTGTTGTCTGAATTCAGTACTTTCGTCCAGCTCAGTTGGTAACAGACACCCTCAAGGAGCCACAACTTGAGCCCCAAGAAGTGGCCTATGCCCCTCCTCAGGCTGGGAAAGAAAATGCTCAACAGCTGGTGCCACTCCTGAGGGCAGCTGCCTGTGCAACACTCAAACAGAGGGGCCTCCTCTTTCTGACCATCTGTTAGTCCAGTGCTGAGGAAATCTACATTGTAGACCTCATTTCTGGCCAGCTGGCATCCAGCCTTATAGCTCAGAGTTTATCCAGAAGCTAGCAAAAGCCAGCTTCAGGTCTGATGGAGGTAGCATCACAGAAGTGGTTGGGCCAAAATAGAGGTAGATGGATATCTTAAAAATAAAGCTCTATTTCATTAGAGAACACCCTATAACTAAACCTGATATATTCTATGAAAAGAGAACAAACTTGGCCAAACTTTGTGTGAATAGTCAGTAGGCTTGCTAGGAGCTACACTTGATGGGGTGCATTTGGTTCTAAAGAGCCCACAATTCCAGCCCTACCTAAATGTGCTTCCTAAACTCTGCCACCTAAAAGCCAGAGTTTTTGTCTGGATCCCATTGGCTCCAGGGCATGGACATCCCAGTTTCCATGAGGGAGCCTGTAAGCACTAAAAGGCTGTGGCTGCTCCTGAGGATATTGGCCCTGCAGCCGTACTTCCATCTGGGAGATGGTAGAGCAACCACTTTTGATGTGCTAAAATGTCCTCAGTTTGCTTGGAGGATAGGCAAAGGCTGGAGCCAGGGTGGTTGGGAGAAAGGCCATTGCCTGGGCAGGGGTTCTACTGGCACCAAAGTGACCACAGCCATGCTGCCCACTCTGTCTGTGCCACACCTGTGGGGAGTCAGAGCTGGTGCCAGAGAGTGAGGTCAGCAATTGCTCTCTGTTCCCCTGATGTTCCCCTGACACCTCTCCCTGAGGAGACACGCCAGCCCTCTGAGGCCTCCCTTGCATCTGCTTTCCGACTCTGCCCTCCCCGCCTTCCTTTCCCGCACCTGGAGCAGCCCAGCTCTGACAATGCCGCTCCAGCAGAGAAACACAAAATTTTGCATGTGCTGCCAAGAGGGTTTGAGTCAGCCCTGCCCACAGCAGGCTCCCCAGGAGAAAACAGACTACCATAACCTCACCACCATGGCTGGCAGGGAAAGGTGCACTTTCACCTGCCTCCTCAGACACAAATACCTGGCAGCACACGCATTTGCAAAAATCAAACTGAAACAACACTCCTTCCCTGGGGAGACAAGGAAGATACAAAGAGCCTGTGACAGATGCTAGCTGTGTTGCTCAAGGCTTTACTAAATGGTACTTGCAAAACGGGGGATTGTCACAATATGAAAACCTACATAAAAGAGAAGAATTAGCCACTTCATTGGAAAATGAAAAATAAATCCCAAACAAACAAACTAAGGAAGCAAATGGAGTTACGGTCTATCATCTCAACATGTCCAGTTTAGAGCATTTTTGAGCTGACATAGCTGAGACAACTGAGGGAGAAAGGCCTTTTTGTTAAGACACTGGAATGAGAGACTTAGGAGGTGTAGATCTGAAGAACAGCTTAAATGGGCCTTCCTGACTGCCTCAAGTTTCTTACATTTCCTTAGGCAAGCGTTTAATCTCTCTATAGTGGATTCCGCATTTGTAAAATAAGGGTAATACTTCCTTCCTCCCT
The DNA here is from genome assembly GCA_013400235.1 of Oriolus oriolus. NCBI lineage: Eukaryota > Metazoa > Chordata > Aves > Passeriformes > Corvidae > Oriolus > Oriolus oriolus. The sequence continues at coordinate 66,259 of VXBT01009353.1, read as the reverse complement.
CTTGTGCAATTAGTCAACCAGGGCCAAAGCCATAAAAGAAATGAGCTACTTGAAGTGATATTTAAGTGATGGAATTAAAATATAGGTCCTCAGCATGTTCTTCTGCCTAGAGCTGGAGACATCTGAAATCTGCATACATGTACTCCCATGCTCCCACCTTGGCAACAGAATACTGAATCTCTGGGGCACCTGAATTTCCTTGCACATTTAGCCCTCACCCCTTTGAAGTTATTGTTTGAGGATTTATTGTAGTGACCATCATAACTGTGATCACTTTGGAGACAGTGGAGTTGAAAACTTTTGGTTTTTTGAGGAACAATCATTACATCTGACAGAAAGAGATGTCAAAGAGGTAGGGTTTAGTGTAATTTAGTGCTGAATGAAAGATGCTGTGTGATCACAAAGACTTTGAAAGAGCAGGAGCATGCTTATCCTGTTTGACAGCATTACCCACAATGTGTCATTATAGATATTGATGATTATATAGCCATAATTAAAGTGTTGTGCTTAAATAGCTAAATGTAGAAAGATGTGTCAGATCATTAACACAAGTTTAAGTTTAATGATGTCTGGTTACAGAGCCGAGACAAATATATAAGGTTCCTTGCTAAAAGAAGAGTTACTATGTCTAATCATCAAAGCAGAGCTGCTTGCCAAGAGCATAAAAATCTAATGGGTTTTGCAAGAAAATTATGTCACCTTCAAATTAACATTCATAATACAGATGGCATTTATAAAAGGTAAAGTCATTCATATTGACACAGTCTATCTCCAGTGACTGTCATAAGAGATTATGAGCCCTCTGTCCAGAAAGACATTTTGCCAAAGCAGGGTTTTATTAGAATAAGACAGGCTGGCAAATCTGGGTGACTTTATCTTCTTCCTGATAATTTCTTCATTTGGACTTAAACAGTGACATGGATGCCTCATTTTGTGCAAATAATCAGGATCATTCTGGCACCTACTGCTGGCATACACATGATTTTTCTTGTGGTGCTCACTGGATCAGCACTGACTCCGTGCATGAATGCAGGAAAGGACTTCATAAAACTTGCAGGGAAAAAATGGCTTTTTTCAACATAACATTTGCTATGAAGGATGAAAAAATTTCTAGGAAAACATCATTCCCACCAAGTTTACAAGTCTAGATGACATTATGGCTTAGCATAACAATAGAACTACCTAATAATGCTGCTACCTAAATATCAACTACTCTTGAAATAAACATGGGATGGAGAACATTCAAAAACCTTGAGCAGAGTGGTACATATAACAGTTATTTTTAAAAAGTAAAATTAAGAGGGATCCTTGAAAATGCTTCACATCTCCAAAAAGAAGAAATTATAATAATAAAAAAGATCAGTTTAACTATAGAACTTTCATTGCCTTATTTGGATGAGCTTACATTTGTCTGAATTCTTCACAATATATTTCCTGAAATCTTTTTCTAAAACCTATCTGAGATATTTTTACACAAGAAAGTGTAGCATCTATCAAAAGTTGTAAAAGACAACAGTAAAGTGTAATGATGAATAATGAAATAGGGAGTTATTAACATCCTTCATTACACTACTCAACATAGAGAAAGACCCTGTCCATGAAAATTATGTGATGTGATTGCTATTACAAATATGCATTACTTCATACTGGGAAATCTAGTCAGAAAAAAATGAGCATAAATTGTGACAGTTTAGAAAATATATGACCTGATGGACGCTGGGAGATATGATTCCAAACACAGAAGGAAAGAGGACTGGGGCCTGGTGTTGATGCCAGACACTCATTGGTGAGACTGGGCAGAGAAATAAGGCATGCACTTCAAGTGCGAGGTGGCATGAGTTAAACAAAACCACCCTCAACATTCAATGTGTTGCAGAGGGGAAATATCTTATGCATCAGAGTTGTGTGAGAGCCATCATCTGGAATATTGGATCATACACCAGATACACTGCGTATGGGAAAGGTGCCCAGGGAGGATCAACATAATTTAAGAAGGGCCTGAATTGAAAAAAAAAAAAAAAATTGTAATAAAACCCATTCTGGCAAAACAATGATAAAGACAGGATATTGTGACATTCCATCAGCATTTTAAAAGCAAAGCTGAATTTTTTAGTATAGCTAAAAATCAATATACAACTAAGTAAATGGAAAGAAATTAAGAGTGAAATTTTAAGTGGAATTTCAAGAAAAACTTCTTGACAGTGAAATATATTGGATTGTGGAGTAGTGTCCTCAGGGAAATAATGAAAGCACTGTCACTTGGGACTTTTAAAATTGCACTGAAAAAAACCACAATAGAGTATCTAGGAGAGAGAACAGTCTTTGAATTGGCCTCAGGGAGTCAAATGGAATGACTTAATTGGTCTTCTCAGTCTCTAATTTCTTCAGGACAGACCATGCCCTATGTGTTTTCCACACAAGGGAAAAACAAGCTTTGGCAGTCCCCAGTCAGGGTATTGAGTTTCCCACTGCCTGTACTGAGTGGAGAGGGGACTGAGCTCCCTAGCATGGCCGTGGTGGCTGGAATCCTCCCATTCACCCACTAAGCCCCCCATTACTTCCCCTGTCACATCCCCATAGCTCACTGAGAAGCAACAGTGGGGCCCAGATTAATTCATTTCCGTGTTGCAGTCTCCCATCTGGGGGAGTGGTGACAGGTATTTTTTTTTTTCAAGAGACCTTTTTGCCCCATGTTCTTTCTATTTAGAGGATTCTTCTGTATGCAGATATTTGCTACGGAGAAATAATAAACAAAAGCATCTGTGACTCTTGGGTCCTACCTTTTGTCTAATTGATCAGAAGATCCTTCTCTGTGAGCCCAGCATCTGATTTTCTTCTCCCTGTCTCTCATCATGACTTTTCTCATCGTTTGGTCATCTAGAGAAAGGTTCAGTTCATGTTTCAAGTTTCTGTATTCCTTTTTTATTTTCTCAACAGAAACAGCAAAAAGAAAAAAGGAAATAAGAAAAACAGTGACTTAAGACAATAAAGCTATAACCATGGGAAAGTTTTTGTAGTGTAAAATCAGTAACCTCAATTCTCTGCTGTAACATGACAGTTTTCTAAGAAGTGCCAGCGTAGTAAGGGAGGTTCAGCTTGTGATTTGGGATTTGATGGAGAAAAAGAAGTGTGACTGGAGCACAGGATAGACTTGATATGTGTGTAAAATGCTTTGTTGAATTCAATCAATCCTATATTCATAAGCATAAATTCAAGCAATCTTAAATTGCACTGGATTTATACTAAGGCCACAGAGAAGAAAGGGAAATGACACCCCAGATGAAACTTCTGCCTCAGTTCATTTTGCATGCAATGGCAACTCAGCAAACTAATAACAGATAGCAAATTTTAAGCACATGAGCAACCAAAACAAAACCATTCTGCCTCAGCAAATGTTTAATTAGTCTTCATTTACAGAATGGATACCAGCACATCAACATGATCTGGCCATTATGGAAAGTATTAGCATTTTTTATAAATTAAAAAGACAGTCTGTTCCTCAGAGGGATTTGATTCCTTCTGACTCAGCACCATCAAATATAACCATGTAGCAGATGCCTAGCAATGGGCACATTGCTGTCCACCTGAGCTCCCCCATTTTAAATAAGAGGAACAGGCTTTTCTGACAAGACAACACAACCACCCCCTCCGCCCACCCCCAGCTGAAAGTCAGGTTCTTTTCCTGCTTGGTGTTTCACAGACTTTTTGCTGTCTTTTTTAGGTTTCTTCCTGCTTATATGTTACAGGTCTTATTCTGGGTAATCCCATTTTCTTCTTTGACTGATGTAACACTAAAGTGCTTAGCACCTGGGTCTGGATCCCACAGGAGGAACAAAGTGTCCAGGTGCTGCAGGAATAACCCTTAAGCTGTCAAGTCTGAACTTTGAGGGAAATCTTCAAATAACAGTAAGGGTACGTTTGACACATACTGACCTTGTGTTGGAAATTGCCACTGACTTTGTGCATCTTGTAGCAGACATTTTTGATCTGCATACCAGCACTTTGTTATCTTGGTGCAACAGGCTCTGCTGGTCTTGTCTTACGCTGTTTCAAATCATTGGAAGCCCTTTCCTTAGTTTCAGTCTCCTTTCAGTCTCTCCTCCTCTATATGTTAACAAGCATGCTAAAAATATGGGATCAAAGTAGTGCTTGCAGTCAGATCATCTGGTTCATTCTTTTTTCACCATCAAATATGTTTTAAATGGCTCATTTATACTCAGTTTTCTTTTTTCCCTTTCTACCCATTTCTCATGCTGAAGGACATCGATGCTGTAAAGTGCCTGAACTTACTGCTGAGTTTATGGATGCAGATAGAAAGGTTACTTGGCTTTTACGGGCCCTTTTTTAGGCACCTAACACTGTACAAAGGAGGAAAGTGCTGCTTCCCATATTTTACAGGTGGGGAATTGTGGTACTTGCACTGTGGAATGATTGAGCTGGGAAGAGTAGTAAAGCCTCCAGCAGGTATACTGCATTTCCAGTGATTTCTGTGAGCATATTCATGTGCTTGTAGTTAAGTAAAAGCATTACCATTTCCCCTGATCTGAAACAATCTCCCCTCCTCCTTTCCTCCTCCTAAAGCCCAAATCAAAAACGCTTACCCCAGATTGTTTGCTGAAACTAGACTGATAAAATAAAATTAATAGAAAAAGAGCATGAATGAACATGTGAAACGGGCTGTGGAGTATTAGCAGAGCCTGTCTTTGTGGGCCTGAAAAGCCCATGATAATGAGCTCCTCCACTGCAAGTGGAGAGGAACACACATGCTAAGGAGGATCTTGGGCTTCGTGTTTCATTAAAGGAAGGTTTCAGCCTTTTCTCTGGGAAAAAAAACAGCTTTGAAAATGGAAAGCAACACAAACTGATCATTATGGTTGAAAGCGCCATCATTAAAAAATCTCTCCTCATTCACTGGCTGCTGACAGCTGGTCGCTGGGGCCTGAATAAACACAGCCAGCACCACGTGAATTTTGGGGAAGACGCTCCATGTTCCCCTAGCTGCAGGGGGGCTGTGCCTCCAGGGCCACCTTGGGCCCCCCAGGCTACCTTCCAGCTGGCCACCTCCGGGGGAAGCAGCCCCTGCCCCCCACTGCCGGCGAGACCCCCGCCTGGGGACAATGCCCTATTGAGGGGTTTAGAATGCCTTGAATACCCACCAGCCTGCTTTGTCCTGCTCCCCTTCCCCGCCTCCTTCTCCCCTTTCTGCCCTCTCCCAACCTCTCCCTTTTCTCTGACAGAGTATTTCCCAGTCCAAAAGCCTTTCCCTTCAGCCGGTCCCCTTGTCCTGCCATCACGCCTGGCTGAGCCCGCTGTCCCAGCAGAAGCCTCGCCCCTTGGAGACTGAGGGGAGATGCTGAGCTGTATTCAGAGTGCGGCAGAAAATAAACCACAAAGGCAATAACAACACCCAAATGCTTAATAGGCTCTTAACACAAGAATGGAGACCCGTGTCCTGTAACCCACCTGTTTATGGAGTAGATTTCTAGACAAGGGCACCCACTTTTCCCTTCCGTGTGTCCTTGGCTTTTCTTCAAAGGGATTTTAACTCTCCCATCAGCTGCGTAACCCTATCTATCCCGTGTGGAGCCAGATTATCTGTCACTGTTATTCCAAGGTATCTGCAGGCATTTAAATTGCCAGCAAACTGAATATTGCAAATGCTTTGCACAGAAGAAGGGAAAGGGAAAGAGAAAGAGAGGAGGGAGTGAAAATGGAAGGGAAATCAGCAGCGGAATGGTTTTCCTTGCATGTTGCTTGCTAGTAAGCAGAGGCTGGAAGTTAGAAAGAGGAGGGAGAGATGGGAAGAAACAGGGAAAGTGGGGTTGGAAGGAAGCCAGTCCTATAGTCAACATTTAAAAGAGCCTGTAAACAAACATCTGCTTTGAGATACTTAAGGAGAAAAACAGGATTTGGGCAGTTGAGAAAGGCAAGACTGTTTTTTATGTATTTAGTGTTTTAGGCACACTGGGTCTGGGAAAAGTTACTGAGAGCATTTAATGTGTTATGGAAACAACAAAAGACAGGAGATGTAACTGCTGAGTTATTGTATCCTAAAAAAAAAAAAAAAAAAAAAAAAACCAAAGGAGAAAGTCAAAGGCTTTGGTTTCTTTTTAAAATAAGTGTTTGCAATAATTCAGAGGTAAATGCATACTTACCAGAGTTAGAAATAGATTTTTCTGGGAATTTCTGCATGGCAAGAGTCACTATCCAGCAGGTTTACTGCTACTGTGAAACGACTGTTGAGATGGCATATCAGTGACACTAATGTGACACCATTGTCATGCAGAATAGAAACAGAGAGGCAGGTTTACACTGCAAGGTTACAACAACCTCTACCTCTCATTAAAAGGCTGTGGATTATGGCAGGGAAATGAGGGGAAACCAAGACCAGGTGCTGGGCACAATCTGCACCACAAATTCTGTTCTCAAGCTGCTTTCATGCTTTATAAAATTACAGCCTCTCTGATATTGTTCCTCTTTTCTTTTTCTTCTTCTTCTTCCTTAATAATTGTATGGTGATTTAGAGTTTTTCTGGTTAATATTCATACTACAAAATTAAATCAGACTTCCTCACAGCACATTCTTCATTTTATAAGTTACTTCCCATTTAGAATATTTTCTTTGATCTGAGAGAAGTGAACTGTGATTAAAATGAAATATTTCATTATTTATTTAATGCTTTATAATGGCAGGAATCATGACTGCTGTTCTCAGTGTTGCCCTGAATTTCTTTCCCAGTGGCAGGCTCTGAGCAAACCCACAGGACTTTGCAATTTTCATCATGGGTGGAAGGATGGAATAAAGGAGATGGAGGCCAAGAGACATGGAGGAATGTGTGCAGGATGGGTTAAAAGTGATCAGCCATGCTGAGATGAGACTCTAGAGGTGAGATCTTGTATTCCTGAATAGAGGAGGTTTAGCTGACAGAGTCAGTGAAGCTTATTCAGAATCACTGCCTCCCAAACCCAAGTCAGCTAATATTTGATCCACATCAAGTGCCCTCCTGCTCAGACCAGGGCGTTTCTCAGAAGAGTCATCTTTCCACAAGGAGAAATAAATCACCATTTATTTTTGAGTATTAACAGCCATTAATTAATATTTTCAAACATTTACACTGTTTATTACATATATTTAAAGATAAATGCACACTTATCTTGGAATAATAAACTGCAGAGAAATACTTTGATGGTTCTTAGATTCTGCAGAAACTTGTCTTCTAAAAATTCAGTTTATATGTGAAGTTTGACCCAACAGTTATTGTTTATAACACTGTACAACTCAAGTCACGAATTAGTGCCAGAATTAAATTGAAAGAATTGGTTCTAAAAATGAATGCTGGCCAATGGATCAAATTAATTCCTAAATATATGCATGACAGTTTTGCGCGATAGGTCTGGGGATCACCTCAGCAATTTACAGTGAGGAAAAGAAGAAGCGCTTGCGATAATGTTAGGTTGTATTTTCCTACGAGCTCAGCGTGTAAGTAACCATAACTGGTGGCATTACAGACCTGTCATGTAACTTGCTTTTTAGAAGTGAGTAACATATATTGATGTATAGACAAGGCAAGTCCCCTCATTCTGCCCAGAAGCAATGAAGGCAGAGCAAAAAAACACTCTGTAGAGAAAAAAAAGCTCAGCACCTGCAAAATAAAGACCATATGTTCCAAAGTACAATGAGAACTGTATTTAAGAAAAATGAGGAGAACAGTCTCCTCTTTAAAAAAATGAAACCACACTGTTTTTGCAGTCTCACAATGAGCTATGGACACATTTTGCATTCAGATAGCAGATTAGAGAGCTCTGGGGCTATGGGATCAATATCCGCTGATACAGTAAAATGTAGAGCCCTAAAACGCGATGTCAGAAAAGTACATAACTAAAGAACCACCAGAGGCAGACGACAGGGTGAGATTTCTAGCTAGTGATAAATCACCATGTCTGCTCTTAACATGATGACATCAGCTCATCCCCTGTGAAAACACTTCCAAATTTTGCCTCAGTAGCACCCAATGTATAACCAGCTATATCTGGTTCTCCAGTTACTCTGCCATAAGAACTCCATGACTACTTCATATTGTTCCTTTTTACTTGCCCACAGGTAATAACCAAGATGTAGGGTTTCTCTCTTTTGTTGAGTTTCCCAGTTTTTATGGAAATCTCTGAGGAACTCAAACTCCTTCCAAGTCAGTGGTCAGTTCTCAGTACTATTACTGCTACTAATAAACAAGCAAGTAATGTTACAGCTTTACAGAGGGCCTGCTGAAGCCAAGTACAGACTATTAATAGTGTTGACTTAGTAGTCAGATGTAATGAAAAACCTGTGCTCTTCTCCCATGATGGTGATGCTACCTCTGCAAATGCAGGATTTTTGTTTGCTGAATGTCTCTGAATGCCCATCCCACTGCTGTGTGGGAAGCCCAGATTTCTGCTGTGGGTGCATGGCTCTTCAGCTTCCCAGAGCGGAGTCTCTCTCTGAGCTGGATTTCACCATGGAAGGATTGTCTGTCACTCAAACGAGAGGAAAGGGAAATTAAAACTACTTGTGATCTGCCAGCTCCTGTGGGCTTTTCGGTTGCTGCTTGCCAGGGAAAGCCCTACACTCAGAGACTCGAAGTTGTGTGGGGGGAACATTTGGCAGAGAAGCTGCCAGCAGCTCCAGAAGTGCAGAATTATTTCTCAAAGACCACTCCTGCTGCTGAGCTTCGATAAAACATTTGGAGTTTGGCAAGAATATTGTGTTATTAAAGCATCACTACTACAGTTTTTCTGCAGGGGAGGGAACATGGAGGTTTGCTGTCTTCAGCCAGCATGCAGAAGTTTGCTGATGCCTCTATCTCAGTCACAGGGCAAAGAAAACAGCAGGCACCGCTGGATCTGTGCTGATGCCAGGCTCAGCTGCTCCAGAGTGCATGGCATGGCACTCAAGGGCAATGTCTTCAGAGGCACAGCATTCACTGAAAGGGGAATGAGACTCCAAAGACATAAAAAAAAAAATAAAGTGCTAGGCGTCTGGGAATTCAGTGGCTCTCATAAAAAAACCCCTCAGACAAACAAAATTCTTGTCATAATTTCAGTGGGCCTGCAGGGAAACAAACAAACACACACCCAACAATAAGTAGAAAAGGCAAAAATAAGGCCTCACTGGTAAACAGCCAATTTGTGACTACAGCAAAGTTGCTAATTTTTGATGCACTGCCCTTTGCTGCTGTTGTACAACAATTATTCACGCAGGTCTGGGGCTTGCCCTAGTTCATGACACATCTGTGTCTAATTATACCTAAGGTGGAGGGTTGGGTTAATTTGGTAGACATAAACAAAGTAATTTTTGTTCCAGCTCTGCAGGTCTGTGAGAACATGTGTGAGTGTGATGGATGGGATGGCAGTGGGAGTGCACACATGCACCTCCCAGCTGCCTGAAGATGGGGCTCTGGAAGTTGGTCCAGGGTTTCTGTCCTGCCCATTTCTGTGATAAATGCACACAAGCTCCTCGCCTGGTAATATAGCAGAAGTACTTCTTGCTGCCCCTTGGAGCTCCTGCATGTCAGCCCAGCCAGGAGGGCATGCTGGGCATCCCGATGAGTTTCCTAAACCTGCTCAGGACATCCTGCTTGAAGGCAGGGTGGGAAAAATGATAGCCAGCGACCACCAGTGTCCAGCCAGCACAAAGCCACCTCTTGTTTCTGCCAGGACTGAAAGTACTTGGTGAACTTTAGCTTCTGTGTTGTCAGAAGGAGGTGGTATGAGAAGTACCATGAAGCTTAGTGAATGTTTGTAAAGTGCTCCATAGCATTGAAAAAAATTCTTCCATTTTAAACACACTTGTCAAATGTCAGGCTGTCAGCGTCAGTCAAGCGTGTGCCACCCTTCTTCTGCTACTTGAATGCATTACAGCCTCCTGTGCCTTATCTGACAGTGACACGACATTTCCCTGGCTTCAGGCACAGGATGGTATCGGGGCAGCAGGGGAAGAGGCAGCCCTGACGCTGGATGGCACATGGCAAGCATAAACTGCCTCACCTTGGGATGCAACCTTCATGAAAGACCCTGTGTTCCCCTCCAGAATCAATTAGCCATTTCCCACATGGAGTGCTAGACTTCTCAACTCCATGCCCTGAAATACTCAGGTTGACTGAGAGGTTGCCAATCACCAGCTGCCTTGCCATCCAGCTAGCAGGCAGAGCTTCAAATCCTTACTGTGGTATGAAGGGAGTTATGGGGGGGAAGTCACCAGTTTCATCACTGACTCTTCTTGAAACAGCAGAGAAGCCACTCAGTGAGGCTTCAGAAAGTTGTCCCAGAAACAGATTTCAAGGGCCACTTACAGGTATCAGAGGTGAACACTCATGGGGCACGTCTCATCCATGCAGGCCACGCATAAAAAGTTCTCAAGGGAAGTAATTTGGATGGTGTGTGATGTGTAGAGGTTGTGACTGACCAGAGGCTGCACTAATATCACTTGCCAGAGAATCTTACAGCATCCTAGGCCATCTAGTAAAGCCCTGTCCTAAGGAAGGATTGATGTATCTGTTTTTATTCTTAATCAATGTTTGTCTAAGGTATCCTCAAAATTCTCCAATGGTGACAATTCTCTGAGAGCAATCTAGCCCACTGGTACCCTGTCCCTGCTGTCAGAAAATATTTTTAACCCTTTTGCTTTAATTATTGTCCTATTTCATCTCCTATCCTATTCCTCTTTGCTGCAATTGTCCTCCTGTCTGGAGATTGTTCTCATGCTATTTCTCCAGTTTTCTCTTTAGACTTAATAACTTCAACTTGAGCAATTTTATCCACAGGTCATGTTATCAAGACTACCAAATAATTTGAGTTCTGCTCAATTGACCACATCTTTCTTGAAGGAGCAGAGATCTCAGCTGAGGCTGTGGGAGGGCTGGGGAGAGCAATAAGATTGTTTCATGTGTTCCATAGGCAAGACTTCACTCCTTGTCTTGTCATGACTTTTCCCTTTTCCACAACAACATCTCATCTCAGGATCATGGTCCAGAACACTTGCCAGAGCAAAGCTGGATGTACACGACATTAATATGTATATCATTACCTGCAGTGGGTTGTTGCACAGACACATTTAATTCTCAGCTCTGGGAATGACCCAAAGGCTAGGCTGGTTTTAGCTTGTGTGTCAAAGTGATCTTTTTCATCTGTTTTCTGGCAGGAGCTACCTTGAATGACATTTTTGAGAGGGCCAGTTCTCTGTAAAGTTATGCTGAAAATTATGTACTTCTTTTGTACTCAGATCTGTTAATGAGACTTCAAAGATTTTACCAGTGGTATCCCAGAAAATAAAATAGTCTGTGCATTCTGTCAAGAAGAAATAGTCAGCTTAGAAAGTCAATATAATCTTGCAGTAAAATAAAGAAAAAAAAATACAAGTTTCCTGAAACCCCTAGCAGTAAATTTACTTAAAATAATCCTGCTGTGGATACACTGAATGACAGATTCCTGCCACTCTGGGTAGGCAGAGCTGCATGTAAAAGATCCCTTTCTATAGGATCCCCCAGTTGTTAATAATATTTCTGAATTTAGTGACTGAAGGAAGATAAAGAGATAATTTTGGGAAAGTTCCATTGCAGTGATGTAATTCATCATTTGTACCTTTTGCTTTGAACAAGAAAATTGATTGCCTCAGGAGAATAGAAAGGTTGCTGGTATAAAGGTTACTACAGCAGAAAAAAAATGGAGAATAAAAGAATGAAAGGGATCTATCTCTTCTTTCTCTCTCTTTTTGTTGCCTGGAAATGCTCTATTTTATCAGTAGGGGAGAAAAAAAAGAAGGTATCAGTAGCTTTTCATTCAGATATTTTCTTACCATGGCTTTGATAATGCTGGAACAGGATAATGGGAAACTCTGACCTTTGACTGAGTGTCGGATTGTCATAGAAAGCATGAAAAAACATTATTAATATGATATATTTTCTCAACCTTTCAGTCCTGAAATAGATTTCCTCTCTTCCCTTCTCCCTCTGGTCCAAAGCCCATTCCCCAGAGCATCAAATGCAGCATGAAAAGCAGTAATGACACCTTTGCCCCAGAGGAAAGAAGCCTCAGAGGACAGAGGCCATAACAAAGTACTTGGTGTAACATCTCTCTCTGCTGCATCTCAGGGTGGTCAGAGTGCTAAGGACAGGGGAGACCCAGGGATAAGTGCGTGTCACTCTTTGTTTCTTGGGCAGGTGGCAAGAGGTAGGGATGCATCTCTCACGCTGTTGGGACGTATCTCTCCAGCTAATGGATCCCACTGTAGCCCCCACAGGCTTTCCACTCTTTCTACAAGTAGTGAGCTTATTTTTCTAAGAGAAGTCCTTTTCTTTCTCACAGACAGACAGGGTGGGGAGAGAGGGAACATTACATCCTTCCTCTTCTTCCCATGTGGAATTTTTTTTTTTTCCCCATGATTCGTACTAAATTTGTAGTTATTTCCCACATGAGTAATACCTGGATAAGTTATGGCTTACATAGGCTTGACACTTGAAATGAAAAGCAGATTGCCGTGCAGATTTGAATTATCCCCCAATATTTCATTACATACATTCCATCTTCGTGGGTTAGTATTTCACAGTTATCATTTCCATGGCATCAAACTTCTCTTTATCTGCCAGTGCTATCCAGCTATAAATGCCAAAGTCTCCAGCAGCCAGTGTGTCCTTTTTCAGACTTATATTTCTATGTTCTGTGGATATTCAGTGTTTAATGGCACTGAATAAAACAGAATTGCCATCATGCTCTTGCAGAAACCCCAGCCAGGCTATTGACAGTGCAAGTTTCATTTAATTCCTTGATTCAACAGCCATTTCTAGATGTTTCCTGAGCAAAGCAATAAACACAAAATGCAGTGCTCAAATTGAATATTTAAAAGTCAATCAGGCTTGAAATTTAATTTTATCTAATTGGTTTGCTACATTCACACACAACTGAATGACATTTAGAAAAACCCAACTATCCTACATAATTTCATGTTTACTCCAGTCACAAGATGGATTTTTTTTTAACTTCTTTTAATCTCATTTTAATGCTTTAGCCAAATGACTACCTCTCTGCTACAGGTTTAATACATTGTTTTGGAATCCCTCTTTGTTCTACTGATACATGATGCTTTCAAAGCAATCTCAAGTCTTATTTGTCTTCCATTGCTGGTTGCCTAAGGGAGACTCATACATGCTTTTGGGGATCACATTTTATAAGTTGGGGAAGGGGTTTGGTAATTCTGTGACATTTACAGATAAGTGTGGTGTAAGGAATTACACACAAAGCAGTGTGAAGTTTACTGGCCCTGTAGAAAACCAGGAGCTGGTACTTCATATTCTGTAATTTCCTTTACAGTGTCCTTGTTAATGAATTTCATACACACACAAGAAGACACATCAGTCCCATTTATAGCCAGTGGGTAGCATCATTGCAGATTTCCAATATTCATCTCTGAAAAAGGGGACACAAGCTACGACAGTGGTGCAGCCTTGTGCAGAATCATGGGTGCGGTGCATGTCATCTCAACACAAACATGAACTTTAGAATGGTTTCTGAAAAGCACAAGGAAAATTACAAAGGGGTGGCACATAACATATCGGGTAAGTGTGCAATGAAAATTCTCTTGGCCATAGAAGAGGTCACTGTGATAAACTGAATGACAAAGATCTCTCTATGTCTAATGACATAGAACTGAATCACATACATCTTTCATAACCCCAGATTCCAGAGGACCTTCAGGGATGGAAACTTGATATCCTGGGAAGATGCCTCAGGACTCATTGCTGCAAGAGCCTCACCTACAAGGCACACTGCAGGGCCCCAGGGGAGCAGCTCCATGTGAGTGCCTCCCCCCGGGCCAGGTAAGTGGTCAGACATTGTGCTTTGCTCTCCTCCTAATGCATGGCTATGTTAGTGAAAGCTTTTAAAAGGTGCATCAGAAGGTAGATAAAAGATAAAAGGGTGTGGTGTCTTTGACTGCTGGAGAAGACATTTATAGAAAGACATTTGTTTGGAGACGACATTTATAGGGCCACCATTGCCCACTGGAAAAGGCTGAGCCAGGGGTTTCTTGCTTCTTCCCCATAACAGCAAAGGTCAGACATTTCTGCAACTAGCATGCTGGACAAAGCAAACAGCATTTTGGATCCCAGACCTCATTTGTTCTGTCCCTTAAAGCATTACAAACCTCTGGGGACATTTCACACAGTATCATTCCAATTCCAGCCAAGATCCCCCTTCAGTGGGTACCTACTTTTTATTTATTTCATGTAAGAAAACCTGAGAAGCCAGCAGCATGGAATTATTTTATTTTTATTTGAGCACTATTTTTCTTGATTCCCCTTTCCTTCATGCTAATAGCTACACAAAAGATATGAATGCCTCCTAGGAAAACATACCTTGGACATAAATTCTCCTGAGCATAAATATTATTTTTGGCATACAACATCAAAGCAGATATTTACCCTTAAACTTAGTAAGAACTATTATCTCACCTTGATGTGTGAAGCTTTATACATTTAACTCACAATATAATCAGGTGGCAATAGAGCTCCCTCTGTTTCTGGAAGCTTTACAATTTTGTCATATTATACACAGATGGACGTTACCTCTTACTTTAAGGAATAACCTTGGTGTTTGAAAGAGGTAGCAGACAGTCACGAGCAATACTTTCTAGAGAAGTGTTAACAACTTCATTTGTCTCAGAAGAGCATTGGTTCTGACACCTAATGATGACAATTTAATATCACTATTAACTGTTCCAGACAAAGTAATTTGAACAGAAGCATCCAGCTTTGCCTTTAATCAAGTGCTGATGGTTGTAATAAAGATTAGGGATGACAAATACCCAGTGCATCATCTTTTCCATATCCTGAAAGGCCAGCCTAGGTGGCTTACACTTCAAATATTGCCACATGGAGTTTTAATTCAAAGACTTCTCTTCCATAGGTTCTCCTACCAACACAACCTCTAAGAAAAAAACCTGCAGAATCTGCTGGGGATTTTCAAGGTTGTGCTGGGACTGTGATAGCCCTTTGAGTTTGACAGGTGCAAACTGCACCTCCCCCTTTTGGGACAGATGTAGCCCACCCAGGATGGGGCTTTGAGACTAGAGAGGCTGTGGTTAAGTAAATGAAGAGTGTGACCCTAAACACAGATGGCTCTTGTCTGGGTGCTTTGCTTGATTACCCCAAGCATAAGTAGCATGGAGGAAAAGTGCAGCAAGTGCTTTCCCACCTCCCTGGGTGCTGTGGCACGGTCGTGCCTCTCCGCAGCACGGTGCTGATCAAATATCCAGTCAGGGTACAGCAGCATTTGATGTACTTTGAAATGTAGTCCAGAGTCAGTCTCTCGGAAACCTGATATGCTTTTAAACTCCTTGGGCCTCCCATTAGTAAACTCAAGAGATATAAGTAATGACTTTCCTTAATCAATTAGCTTGTCTGGAGAATGTTTAAGTCTACACCTGCACTACATGTTGAACCCATGATCCACTGGCCTGTTTAAAACTGCCTTTTAGTTGTTTAAGAAAAAAATACCTTTGGTATTCAGTGTTCAGCTGCCAGATCCTAGGGGTAAAATGGTTTTCTTGACACTGCTTCTGTGTTGTCTCACATCTGTGTATCTGGCTCTTTAACACCTAATAAAGTAAAAACCTTGCCTCAACTCCTCATGTGAAATTCCAAATGTCAGTCGATTACAGCTCTGGCTGTTTGAGCATCTGCACTTGGGTGGATATTGCTCTTTGGCTTATTGACTCCATACCTTGAATCTAGCCTGAAGGAACAGAGGCACAGTTTTCAGACAATGAAGTTTTCTGCAGCTTATGAGAAATAAAGACACAAATTTGATGTGAACATGGAAAATTTAGAAGGAACAGTAATCCTGAGAAAGTTTAAGAGCAGATTAAGCTTCCAGTCAAACTCTCCCAGAGCTAGCTGTGCATTTGTGAGTATTCTTTCCCTTCTGCTTGTCAGTAAAAAGTCCACATTCTGAAGTATAATTGTCATGAAGGAAATTAATATATATTTGTTCATTAGATTAGGAGATTCTTCTACAAATTTTTGTGGGTGGTCTTTGTGCTCTTTGGCTGACCTGGCAAGAATCAAAGCTGTTCAGTGGCAGGAATCTCTACTGTACTCTTAGGCTGAAAAGGGTGCTCCAAAGGCAGCACAAATGGGGAGCCCTTCCAGAGAAAGCAAGGAGCATGCTGAGGGAAAATGACTCCCATCTCCTGAAGCTCCCACCACAATGCAGGACCACGCAGCTGCTTCTTTTGGGAAGGGCAAGTCAGGAGCAGCCTGACCATTCTGCAGCATGACACAAGACACTGTGTGGACTGAAAACTCTAGCAAAGCCTCCACCATAGTGTTTGAGAAAATGAATCATATGTATCTTATACAGACTAAGAAATGAAGCAGAAGCTCAAATATTTTTCTTACATTTTCTCCTATGTTGTAAGGGTGAAAACCTTTATTTCTAATTTCTTTGACTAGCATTAGCATATCTGTCTATAGCAAAACTCAGCAAAGAGGACTGATGCCCTTAGTAGAGGGACTAACCACAGCTATGTTTTATTTTCATTGGCTTAATTTCACTAGGTTAATTTTGTTTAAGAGTGTCTAGATAAAGCACTGATAAATAAAAGAGAAGACTGATGTAATCATCAGGAAATGATTGAGAAAAATAAGAATAACTAAGAATATCTAATAAGAGATCAGAAGATACCAGGGTTACAATTGAAGGTGCTGTGAGCCCTTAAATTGCTATCTCTTTTCTCAGCTGAGTCAAAAACATGCATTATCTGCTTGAGTGATTTAATCTGACTAGTTCTAGTATGAGAGTGGACATTTAGATCCTATGAGCATTTCCATCCTATAGATATGAATGCCCTTCATCAGAGAGATCAATCAACTGTAACGATGACTCTGCAGTGCTGGAGAGCCTTCCATGGCTTTTAACCAGACTCCCCCCTACAGTTTATCCTGCACAAAGTGAAAGCACAATTATTTCTCCTAGAGACAACCTCTTAATTGGGCCTAATTACCTGTTGTATTAATCTGACAATAGATCCTGTTTGCTCAAAGATTTATTATGACTTAAGACCTAAGCTTAGGCAGTTTGTGAAACAAACAGCAATATATTTGCTACGCATATATATATATATTTATATTTTGCAGCTTACTCTTTTTAATAAAATCCATAAAAAGCAGACAGAATAGGTGTTTATTCCATTAAGCAGCAGCACGGCTCATGAACTTTGAAGGCACAAACATCCTTAGGTTAGAAATCTTCAAGGTATTGGATTTTGCTTCCAAATTAATATCAAGACCCTTCACAGAATGTTAAAGCCATTCATGACACTGCTATCACTCAGCCATTTGATGGGTTATGGATTTGGGAAACTAATTTAGTGTTTTGCGACAGAATCATCAAAGTTTAATATGATTTTTTTTTCCTCCTTAACACAAGCAAATCAGAAGCACTCAGATTTGCTTGATTTTAAATGCAAACTATGTGGAGAAAAGCATTGTGAGGAAAATGGAAAAAAAATCATGAGAAAAAATCATGGGTCTGAATTTAAAATGGATGCAACCCTCAAAGATCTAACTATTAGTAAATTTATTTCTCCATAGTGAAAGGGTCAAGAAGGAAGAGCCAAGACATTTTAAACATATCAAAAACAAAATGCCATTTTGTTATGAAAAAGAATGAAGAAAATCCCTTCACATAGTGTAAACCACGTGGCATACCATCTAGGGTGTCCTGAGGGCTAGATGAAATAACCATATGGATGATTCAGAGCACCTAAGGTTTACAGTGAACCCTAAGATGCACTCCTGAGTGACCTACACTGCGTGTCCCTCCAATTTGGCATGTCACAAGTCTGCCAACATACTTCTCACAAGTGTGGAATGGCCCTCTCTGTTACCCTCCAAACACACACACAACAGAATGAAAATTTTCCAGTAAGAGCAATCTTGTGATCTCCACAGTGAATGCTGGGTGGGCTGATAGCATGGGTGAACATGCTGTGTGTCCTGAATGCAGCCATGATACCTCTGTGGCTTAATGGCAGTATGGTCCTCTCCACGAAAGCAGTGAGCTTATGCAATCGCTAAGCAATCACCCTGTGGGTTTCTGGCACAAAAACTTTCTGAAGTCTGACTCGCAAGGAATAACTATGCAGGTGTTGTCTGAGGGCACAGAAGTTTCACAGTTTTGAGAGTTTCTCTGTAACCTGATCTTCTCCTTCTTTCTCCACTTTACCCTCACATTTTTGCACCTTTTCAATCTACTTTGATGTGTAGCTTAAACTACCAGCTTCATGACCCAGCAGTTGTATAATTTGATGATGCACATTGTGATGGGGGAGTCACTCAGTACATTGCAAGACATCTGCTTTATTCTAACTCAGCATCAAGCAGCCAGTGGTTGACTACAGGCAGGAACTTCACAGCTTCACCAGTCTTTGCATCTCAGAGGTTCAACCCCTACTGACTTAATCCTCTATAATAGACAATATGTATTGTATGTGATATATAGTGCAAGAGAGAACTGGTAATTAGGGATTATAATAAGAAGAAACCAGGATGAATATTTTAAGTACCAGCTCTATTGCAATTCCATTTTGGTTCAAGCAAGTCTGAGTGCTGTAGGAGAAGGTGGTCCTTACCAGTTAGGAAAAAATGAAGATCTGATGTAGCTATCTGCTATCTGTGTGAATGACTTAATATTCAAATAGTAAATTATCACACCCCCAGTAGATGTTCCATAACATTTCCATCTACGCCTAATGCTTCATTTTCATCATTTCACCCTACACATTAAGAGCTGATTTGTCCATAGGGATAGTTAAAAACAGAAACAGGATCAAAAGACAGTGTCAGCCACAAAAAGATGAAAAAACAATATCAAGAGCTGCAAAAAAAACCCTATCTGGAAGTATGTGCTCTTTTTTTTCCCTCTATCTGCAATAATCCAAAAATACGATAATATAGGAAAGGAGTTTCAGTGTTTGATATGAAGAGGTCTGTGAAGCCCCTGATATGAAGAGGTGTGGCTCAGTTGTTTGTGTTATCCCCAGTCCTCTCCTCCATGAAGATGTTATTCCCAATTAAGTCATAGATACAGACATTTTTTGAGTGGCCGTAATTCAAAGCACTCTTGTGCTTGTTTGCAGACACTCGGTTTGTATGATCAATGGGGTTTTTGCGTGTCTGATATCGCCCCATTGACTTTTTTTTTTGGCTCACATGCATCTTGTATCACACTGTCTTGTGCAGCAAATAATGGTGGAATGCAATATCACAGCTGTAACATGATGCAATAACCAAAAAAAGACAAGTAATTTTCTGATCAATAAGCCAATCCATTTGGTGAGATAGAAGAGGTCAGTTTGGAAACATGATTTATTTTTCCTTTAGGCAATGCATGAAGGCTCCTACAATTATGGGTCTCCTTTATCTGACTTACCAGAAATCTGTGTGTAGAAGACATGTAGTAACAACTGATTGAGGCCTGATGTTTTTCCTTGGTGCTGTCTGTGGGCACACTCTGCAGAATGTAAGGAACCTGTGGAGGGGTTAGTTTCCCAGACGCTAAAAGTATCGTCTTTATCTCTTCTTACTGTAGAGGCTGTGTTTTCATTTGCAGAAGACTTGGCTGCATTAACATTAACTTGCCTATTTGACATCACCCTGGGCTTAGGGGGCCCCAGATGATGAAACAGAGTCCACACATCAGATAGAGCTCACTAAGACAATTTCTGACCAAAAGCAAAATAAATCTGGGAGGTTTCACATGCAGGCCTTAGTTAGAGCTACTGTCGTGGTTTGAACATGAGTTGATTGACAAAGTTTTGGGCCAATTGCTTCTCACAATTTTGCATATAAAAAGCAGGACAGGAGTGGGAAAGTCAGGCTTCTCTTCTGGTTATTTCACCGGAGGGGTGGAGGAGCTGGCCCGACCGGGCCCCTGCGAGGCCAGGCCAGGGCCCTGCGCCCCCTCTCCGGTGCTGAGGTGCTGCGGGAGAACGCCTCCAACCCACGGGCAGCTAAGAGACACCAAAACTGCTGCATGGCCCAGACCACCCAGAGCAGTTCCTGCTTTAAAGAGCTGATGTGCTCCCCTCCGCCTCCTACAAGGCCCGTGCAGAGATGTGGCGGGAGCCGATATCCAGAGAAATCGAACCAGCTAGCAGCATGAAGGAGACGAGGCTTTTCTCCAATGTAAAAACCCGAGAAGAAAGTCAGCTCTTCAAACATGGAGGCTTCAAGGTCAGAGGGAAAGAGAAACTGCGTCACGTGAGGTGGAGCCCAAGATGGTGACTGGAAAAAGAGGGCGCAGCGTGTTTTCTGCGCGCAGCTTTAAAAGATTTCGTGCATGCTGTGGTAGAGATTGTAATGTCACAGACTGTTCTATATCTCCCTAAGACACGGGGGAAAGGAAATTCTGTGTGCAGCCCGCGGGAAAACAAATGTGGCCACACCAGGCCATCTGGGAGCTGTAAAAGACTTTTAAAGATTTTGTGAAGAAAAGGAGCCGTTGCTTTTCAGGTTGGAATTTGCTTATCCTTAAAAAGTTACCCCATGTGTGACTCGTCATAGCAGTGTGGGAAGACTGCAATATTCAGGAGAGAGAGAGATGTTTACACAGCAGCAGAGTATTTCTCCGGGTGGGATTCTGTTTGCTGGTAGCAGTTTGGAAACCACGAAAGTAGAAGAGACCTCTTTTCCCTCAAATATGAAAGAGACTTTTAAAACTGCATCTGACCTGAATTATATGTTGTTATCCTTTGTGCAATTGAGTAAAGTGGGAGATACTGGAGGGAGAAAAGGGGTTTTTTGCTTTAATTTCTTATTATCTCTTTTTGCTTTTAATTCTGTTAGTAATAAACTTCTTTATATTCTTTAAGGTTTGAGCCTGCTTTTCCCTACTTCTAATTCTTATCTCACAAAGGGTTAAAGATGTGAACAAAACCGCTACAGCTACCTAACTAAAACCTAGTGATTCCAAGCAAAATATTGGCTCAAAAGGGCCAAAGGAGCCCTTCTCACCATAAAGTCCTTTTCTGTTCTCCTTTTATGGGGATGGTCCCTTCTACCACCTGCATAGCCTTCTGTCTGAGGGGCAACACTGTCCATCAGCCTGCACAGCCAGAGAACCGACCCCACATCTGCCTGGGGTACAAGGTGCTTCTCCATACAGTACCTGGGGTAGTCTCTAGTTGTCCTTCGCCTTGGTAACATCACCAGTCCCTATACACTGCTTCCAAGGCATTCCTGTACTTGAGAAATGGTTTTACTGGGGGCAGGGAAATAGTTTTCAATAAATATCAAGGGACTGTAGGTCACTGTGTGTGTCAATGACACTTGTGCTTACATTCTGCAATGAGTGAAGGAGTGTGTATAGTGGGAGAAAGACTTCTTCCCCCTCTCTCTTTACTCTCCAGGAGCCTCAGTGCATCCTGTCTCTCCTCCAAAAGATTTATTGGCATTCATTACATTAAAAAGGGGTGAGTTCTCTAAAGTGTTTTTTAAGGGAGCTTCTGAGATTATACCTGGTAGGAGAAGTGATCAACACCAGAGACCAAGAATTCACCCCAGTTTCTCACTCTTGTTTAGTGGCAGACTATTACCAGAAGCACTGAGGATCCCCTGTTAGCACAGCACTATTTTAATGGCTGTCAGGTGGTAATCAGTCTGATTATTTGTCTGGGAGAATTTAAATTCCTCATTTCAAATTTCAAAAGAATGGGCAGCAATTTGTTTCCAGCACCTTTGTTCTTTCTTCTTCACAGCCACATGCTAAAAACCGTATGTTTTACTGTCAGCTATTAGTACTTGGAATAAGATTCTTCAACCTGCCTTTCCCTCTTCTGTTCCCTTTTTCTTTGTCTGAGAGTATAGAGCTGACAGAAACTGAGTTATTTCAGTGCCTCAAAGAAAAGTTAAACATCACTGCCATGAGACACAGCTTGACTGCATATTAACAAATACTCAAGCCATTTGCAAATCTCCTAAGTTTGATCCTCTTTATGTTTTCTGATGTTTAACAAGTCAAGATTTAAAGCGAGAAATGAGCAATTAAAAAAAGGTGAAAACAAAAGCTACAATCATAAAAATCTGGTAATGACTTATCCCATGGGCTAGATGCTAACTATTGCCTTTAGAAGTTTACACACAAACTTTTGTCTCTTCCCTCCTCTAAGCTGCTGTGACCCTTCATAGTATCCAGATGTTTCCTCTTCTTTCTTCAGTATCTCATCACTTTCTGAGGCATTCACCTTTTAAGAGGCATTTTTCAGTGTTGTTCCCTGCCTGCAGATGAATATTTTTTGTTATATTGTTAAAAAAGTTATTAAAAAGGGTAGTTAAGAAAAACATTCTTTCCCTCTTGAGTAAAAAATCCAGGTTATATTTTAACAATTACAGAATCCTAAGGAGATAATGGAAACAGTCAGTGTGGAAACAATCCAGGGGGTAAGGTGCTATTGAATCTTCCATTGGAAAATCACAACGAATAGAGCATTTACCAAAAATAGTTGTAAGCATGTGAATGATTATGGCTATGAAGCTAATGCATGCTTGACAGGTAAATTTTAACATGGGACGGACAGAACATGATCTCTAAAAGTGACCTTTATTGTTTCACAGTCTTATTCGTAAAGCCAAATCACCACCAAATCCTCTGTAGGCTTGGAGCTGGCAAGGCAGGGAATTGTTTCTGTGCACTTTGTCAGCCGACACTCAGCAATGATTATCCGCTGATTTAGAGGATGAATCTTTTTGTCACTTTCTCCTCAACTGCACACACACTCATGCCACAATTTTTCCCGCCCTCTTCCTCTTTGCAACCTTCAGCTGCAGCATCTCTTGCTCTCCTTGCTTCTGGATGCATCACTGGGCTTCGTCTTTCTGCTTCCAGACATTCCCTTCCCTCTGAGTCCTTCCCAAATGAAAGTTTCCGCTGTTGTTCCCTTCTTGGACATATTTTGTTACCCCCACCTTTTGGAGAGCAAGGGAGAAGAAAGTCAATGTTTTGGCCACATTTTACCTTAATGCTTGTTATATGTCTGTTTACGAATAATGCTGCACCATACACTTTCTAGACAGCTCATTTTGATTAATGGACATCTTGATGATAGATAGGTGGATAGACAGCAAGACAGATATAATAATGAAACAGCTAGATTTAACTCTTCCTCTGGCAGGGCATGTTGTTTATTCAAAACAAAGAACAGTGCTGTCAGATTGCTAAGGCTGGAGTGGTCTCTTAGTGCTTCAGGCTAGGTTTTACATTAAGGTAAATCCTGACCATTAGAAGTCCCTTGTTAACAGCAAGTAGGTTTGGTGACACATCAAATATTGTCTATAGGCCTGGTGAAGTCATCACCCAAATTTGGGTCTAGGACATCTGGCAAGTGTAGCCTTATCTCAACATTAGACCTATAGAGGGCTTTTTAGCTAATTAAGTGCTAATGAGTGCTTTAAAGTAGAAGTTTAGAACTGATGAGTGCTGGCATCAGTCTGTGTTCTCAGAGAAAACATCTTCCCACGCAAGACTCCAAAGAGAGACAATGGCTGATAAAGGCAATAAAGAGCTTACAGATACTACAGAAGAATATAATTACACAATACATTGTTATGCATATATATTTTTTAAAAGAGTTAATGATAGTTTGGGATGTTTCTTCTATTGATTCCACGATTTCTGCTTTGGCAATAAAATATTTTATAACAGAACAGTTGCACGCCTTCATCACTTCACAGCAGCACTAATGAAAATAATCAATCTTTATATTGATAATATGTAACTGCATATAATCATCACTACCCATGTATAGAAGACAGAAAGCAGAGTCTAAAGGATTGGAATATTTTTTGCAACAAGGCCCTTCAAAGATGAATGTGTGAAGGTCAGGTAGAGTTTTCAGCGCCAGATTCTGGAGGTGCTTAATCTCATTATTCAATGTTGCCATCATTTCAGTCCCACATTGAACAGTAAAGCCTGGACTGTTTTAGAACTGATTCAGAATTGCTTGTTAGATTTAGTGAAGAAGTCAATTCTGATTGTAGTTATCATTCCTGTGGAAGAAAAACACACTAAGTATGGCAAACACATGAGGATCTGGTTCTCGCAGGTGTATTTGAAGAAATGACAGAAGCACGAATAGTTGTGTGCCATTTACATTCCCTACATCTCCTACATCTTTCTCTTTGAAGAACTTATCACTGCTTTTCTGGGGCTTTTCACAAGGTGCTGTTAACAGTATTACACACTGCCATGGCTTTAACTCCCCTGTGGGAAGGCAGAGTACAAGGGCATCACCAAAACCCACATGGTGGCAGTGAGCTAGCTACAGCCAGAAAACCCTGCATTCCATATCCTTCACACAAACATAAGATGGAGCTTAGAGCAATTGATTATCTGGCTCACCTTCCAACTCATCACCTGGTTTACAAGGATGGCTTAGAAAATAGCTCAGCTCCCACATCACCGTAACCTCTGTCAATTCTTCATCTGCTCCTTGTTGTTTCCCTGCCTCTTATTGCCCATGTCCCATCCTCTCAACATCAGTAAAGACAAGAGAGCTGGTGTGGCTTTTCCTCGCAAAGGGCATGTGTATGGGCACGGCACAGTGTTTGCAGGACTGAAACCAGTGAAACAAGGACGATTTGTTCTAAGGAGCCAGAACTATGCTTAGGTGAGACTTGTTGTGCACCTTGCTACATGGTCAAGTGCCATACCTTGCCTGCTTAGGATCTAAGTGTGTGAAGGAAGCCATCTGTAATGCACAAGGACGACAAGTGCAGTAGTCCTACAGCAGCAATGCAAACACAGCTGGTCTCTCCTGGCACACATGTTCTTTAACTCTTTACAGAGCTTTGATACATAAAAAGCAGCTCATACCGATTTCTTCTTGCTGCAGAGGTGCAACCCGCAGTCCTCTTGTCTGTGGAGCAAGAAACCTACATGGGCCATGACACTGTATTCTGGTTCTTGTGAATCCCTCCTTGCTGAGGGGAGGTATGAAACAGTGCTGTTCAAAGATCCGTGAAGAAATGAGGGCTAAGAGAGGTAAGGTCTTAAGCATGTAAGAAAATGCAGCCATACCACTGAGGTTATGGTATAGCAGCAAGTGGGTGGATCACACAAGTATGCTGAAAGGAACTGGGTACCTGAGGGAGGAAAGATATGGATGGGAAATCCATATCACAATCCAGTGTGGCCATCTGGGGTAGCCGTACCTAGGCAGTCAAAATGAGATGGAATAAAAGACCAGAAATTCTTTTCATAGAGGAGGTTTTCAGACCTGCCACCCTTCCCCTTGCTGGCATTTCCAGTGGGTAAGTGCTTATTAAGTGACAGTGGGGCTCCTCAGTCCAATTTTAAATGAACACTGTAAAGAGGGCTTTTGACAACTTATTAAAAATTTAAGTATAATAGCAAACCCTTGGGTTAGTTGATTTTATAGTTAACATTTCTCTGTCGGAATACCAGCACATGATGTCTGTCAGCAAGCCAGCCACAATAGCCTTAGGCTGATATTCCAAAAATAAAATAGCAGTCTATATCTGTCAGGGCTGTGCCAGTGCCATGTTCTACATGAACACGTCTTTAACCTGATAATTCACACAGCTGAAGCATGTCTAAGAATCAGCTGGAGTGTTCTTGCAATCTGAAAGAAACTCTGTTCTTGTCCCCAGTGTGGCATAACTGGAGCCACTAGCAGCAGCAAGCTTCCAAAAGAGTCCACAGGTTGTGTCAGAAGAGCACTGACAAGTCACAACAAAGTTAAACAGGTACATTAGAAATAAACATAGAAGAGGGAGGCTTGTCCATTTTAAAAATGAAAGGAGAGTTATAGTGATTTTTAAGGGAAGTAAGATCAAGGAAACAATGTGCTTCAAAAGATCACTAACCCGGATTGCAACAGAGACCTAAATTTGACCAAATTCATGAATGACCTGGTAGTTGACAGCTGGCATAAATGTAACCTGACTGAGTTTGTTTCCTCCATTTATAAAAAGGCTAGTATTGTTCCAAATACAGGTTTTGTTTGCAATTGCAGTTGTGTGTGTACAAGCACACATATAAAATCTGCATAAAATGCAAATATGCTCACTGAGAATTACAGAGGTTAATTTTTTGCTTTGTTTTAATATAGACCAGTGTCAATTGTGCTGAAATATTTTAGTGGAAAAGACAAACCACTCCAGAGAACCTGATAGATTTGGAGGCTAACAAGGGACCCACGTGCAAATCCCTATGTTGACTGACTTGGAGTGACAACTTTTGCCTTCCTCTTCCTAAACTGACATCTTAACCTAATGGACATGGAGTCAAGCTCTCTTTGGAAGCTAGTTTTTACAAGAGGAGATAGGTCTATCTGGTAATATTGGGAACTGGAGGAAGAAAAAGAGTAAAGGTTCAAATGCAGATAAATGTGGGCTTAGCATGGGACCCAGGTACATTCCAAAGTACTAGACTGTTCTGTAGTAATGGACTGTGCAATATTTCCCTCAGTTATAACTTTGCAAACTCCAACATTTAATCCCTATAATTTTTATTTCAGTAAATTTGCATTTTCTGTCCCTCTCTCCCAGTTACAATTTGCCCAACTCACATATGAATGTGCAGTATTTGAATATTTAATAATGTGCGTATGTCTTTGTACATATTTCAGCACACACACACACAACTTCCAATTACAGTAGGACTGATAACTGGACTGGGGGATGTTCTTCAGGAAAGAGAAAAAGCAGAAATAATTAGCATTTACTCTGTGAGTTTTTCTAGTTTTGACAATTTGGAGGCCTTTTTAATCACTCACATTGCATGTTTATAGTACTTACATTTGTGAGTATTACAAGGGCACCACAGGAAAGGATTAATTTAAAATTTCTTTTTTGTATTTAAAACAGCAACTACTTGTGGCAAAGTTTGAATGTGGGAAATTATATGGAATCTTCCCATTTTTGCTGCAAAAGTGATTGCTTAATACTCTTTTTTTTCCTTACAAAATGGAGATCCATAAGGACACTACTGTCTCCATTTTAACTAAGAAAACATATGAAAAGCCAAAACATGAGACTATGTAATACAGATCCGTTTTAGACATGATGAAGCAACAGTTCAATTCGTCATTGCATTGAATGCAGCTGACCACAGAGGAAAATGGATCCTCTGTCTACAGTGGTCATGTTCTGAAATGAATTCTTTCACTGTATCTCACTGTTAATAAGATTTATACATTCTGTGGAAAGCAAGGCATTCCCATCAAAACTGATCAAATTTAATATAAGTTCCATCTTTTGCCCACATTTGTGGTAATAGGATTCTGCTCTAGAACTTAATTAATTTCTGGGATGGGACTTGTGTTTTCAATTTCAACCCCAAATTCATTGAGCAGCCTGTATTTAGTTATTTTTTTGCCACCATTACGTCTTCTCTTAGGTCTCATTTCACTAGGACAAAACAAGCCAAGTGGGTTAGGCTTTCTAACCATTGCCCTATTCATTCTATCAGCTCTTCTTCTGCATCTATTACTCTTTTATTTCAGTACTTTCCTCCTCATGGACCATCATAATTGTACACATTGTCTCATATGGAGTCTTGCCATATTGTCTTGAAGGCTATTGACAATACTCTAAGAAATACTCTCAGTTCAACGACATTTGATTTTTTTCTCTTCTACAACCTCTTATCTTACTGAGCCTTAGGTGCTGGGCCTTTGTTTCCTCTCCATTAAGTCAGGCCTGAGAGTCAGCAGGACTATAATTACTGTACAACAGTAGAGGTTACTACAATTGCAAATGGATGAAGAAAAAGAGGTACAAAATTATGTCTACAAGATAAAACAGAAGCAAAAAAAAAAAAAAAAAAGGAAACTGCCATCAAAGATTTCTTACCTTTTTTCAGAGAAATACTGAGTATTGCACTTATTGCTCCAGCACACAGAGATATATATATGTCATTGTCCAGTTTATGAATGTAGCTGCCATATCTATTATGGCCTTTATCTATCTTGCATTATGTCAGAAGGGGTGGTTTTAGGTTCAGTAACATGATCTCCTGCTATGACAAGGTGACTTGTCATAGTCAGGGTGGGGAAAAGGTTGTGGATGTTGTCTACTTGGACTTTAGCAAAGCCTTTGTCACCATTTTCCACAGCATTCTCCAGGAGGAACTGGCTTGGACAGGTGCAATCTTCAGTGGGTAAAAAGCTGTCTGCAGGCCAGGCCCAGAGAGTGGTGGTGAAGAAGTCGCATCCAACTGGCAGCTGGTCACAAGTGCTGTTCCCCTGGGCTCAGAACTGAGGCCAGTCCTGTTTAATACCTTTATCAATGATCTGGTCAAGGGGATCAAGTACACCCTCAGTCAGTTTGCAGACAACACCAAACCAACTGGATGGGAGTCTTGATCTGGGGGAGGGTAGGAAGTCTCTTCAGAAGGATCTGGACAGGCTGGAATAATGACAGAGGCAAACTGTATGAGGGTCAGNCAGGCCCAGAGAGTGGTGGTGAAGAAGTCGCATCCAACTGGCAGCTGGTCACAAGTGCTGTTCCCCTGGGCTCAGAACTGAGGCCAGTCCTGTTTAATACCTTTATCAATGATCTGGTCAAGGGGATCAAGTACACCCTCAGTCAGTTTGCAGACAACACCAAACCAACTGGATGGGAGTCTTGATCTGGGGGAGGGTAGGAAGTCTCTTCAGAAGGATCTGGACAGGCTGGAATAATGACAGAGGCAAACTGTATGAGGGTCAGCAAGGCCAAGTCCCAGGTCCTGCACTTCAGTCAGAACAACCCCAGGCAGTGCTACAGGCTGGGGCGGAGTGGCTGGAATGTGGCCCAGGAGAAAAGGACCTGGGAGTGCTGGCTGAACAGGAGTGGCTGAACATGAGCCAGAGTCTGCCCAGGTGGCCAAGAAGACCAATGGCATCCTGGCCTTTACCAGCAATAATGTGGCCAGCAGGACCAGGGCAGTGATTGTCCCCCTGTACTCAGCACTGCTGGATCCTTGAAAATGTCTTTTTAATTAGAAAATGTGGAAAAAATGTCTGAAGCACTTAGGTTAAACTACAAGTGCAAACATGGGATACACAGATACAGAGGATTTGTTTATGAGTTATATGAAGTAACAAAAGAGTCATGCACAATGAATACCTTCAGTCTTTCAAGTGTTGCACAAGGAATATGTATATGCACTCTCACTTCCCTTTGTTGAGCTCCTTCACCACTCTGCTGTAATTCTCAAAGCAAGGAAAAGAATTAGTGTGACAGCACAGGACATATCCACAATGATGTTCAAAGGTTTCAGAGACTTTTGCTATTTTTCTAGAGATAGCAGACATACCAGTTTACCTCAGGACAGAGCAACCTTCAGAGCCAGCACTTGAAAATGCACTGGGACTGGTGTGATAACTCACACAACTGAGTTTGGGGATGTAGATATTCAAAGATGCTAACATCAAGAAATGAAATCTTGGCCTCACTGGAGTTAGTGCAGACTCAGGCTTTGATCTCAGCGCAACTGTGATTTTAATAGTGATTTTAGAAATGTCAGGCATGGCTCATAAGCCTAACTGACAGAAACAGTTTCATGAATGTCAAATTTAAAAATGCCATTTTTACCTCAAGCACGTGACTTGCTTCCGTACTGATCCTAGGCGCAGCTTTTTACAACACAATATAGGACACACCACACTTCTATTATCACACACACAGCTCTCATAGTGAGATCCTTGATTGCTGTAGTTATTTGCTAGCATGTGGAACAACACTGAGAAGCTCCAGCTTTGTGCCTGAATAGCTGTTGACAATTCTGAGCCATGCAATTGTAATTTCACTAGTTAACTAGGAAAACAAAAAAACCCTTTTATGTCATTAAGGCTTCTACTCAGGTACCCAGCATTTCTGCAGTGCATATACAGCACCTTATGGAAACCAAACTAAAATGAGCTCTTCTACTGCATCTACATTTCCTTCTGGAGGCCCTAAAAAAACAGCCTCCAGTCAATTACTCAGATTGGAGAGCAATATAAATTATTCTTCTTCCTCCAGCCTCCATCAAGTGCTTTGCTATCAAATAATGCCGGAGCCAGAATATAAATGAGGCTAGAAAATATCCATATAAAATATACATATACTTGTATACACATGCCATATGCATTATTTCAGGTGCATATAGCACTCTGAACTGCTAAACAGCTTCCTGCATGGGCTTCACAGGAACAGAGACCCTGTTACAAACTACTCCCTCCCTATTTTTTTCCATACACTCAGGCAATTGTGACATCTTCTCTCCCAGCAGTGCTTTCTTCGTCTTGAACTTTTTCCCTCTCTGCTTCAGACCTTCTATGAATGGCAATGAAACAAAAGGGAAGAAAAATCAAGAGAAGAGTGATTAACAAGAAGATGACTACTCCAGCTCCTCAGAAGTATCCTTTACAGAGGGAGTCTCTGAGCTATTCAGTTTAACAGAAGATACCAGTGTCAGGGATAAACAGGAATGGACAGAACTGGGAAAAAACCAAACAGATAAGCTAGAGATTGCCTCAGTTATTTTTTGGCCTCATTTTATTGGCAGAATATGACATCAGTGAAATTGAGGCAGTATGCAGTTTAGTCTGGCATTATGTTTTTATGCCACAGCCGTTCAAGTGGACTGTGTGTTTAAAACCATACTTCAGCTCCTCGAAATCTTAAAGCATCAGTGACAGTACCAAAAATGTAATTTTGTGAGAAAGGTCTGTTAATGGTCAGTTATTCAGTGCAGTATTGCCAAATTACCTGGAGAGATGATGTAGAACTTGAGTAATACAAGACCTAAAACAGATCAGAGAATTTCAAACGTATGCCACAAGCATGCACTTATATATTACAGCAGTAAAACCCAGTGGTAAACCTGCTCCTTAGGCATTGTTAATAGGATTTGGATAATCACAGAAAAAAGCCCTTGGTGCTGAAATTATATTCTTTTTGTTGACAACACGTTACCTAATGGAATTGTGTGAAGCTGAAAAGAAAACAACTGATTGACATGAATATTACAGTAGGAAAACACTGGTAACTTCAGTGAGGCCTCCCTGCAAGTTAATAATTTGTTTTACTTTATCCCCCCCTTGCTCATCCCAAGGAATATTTTCAAATGAAAATCACATGCTTGTACCTGCTAGCTGCAGTTAAGTGCTAAGACAGCAGGCTTTAAAATGTTCATTGTGGGGATTAGAAGCCCCCCTACCAGGAGTGCCTGGTGCACACCTCACATGGGGCCACTCTGAGAATGCTTCTTCTCAGTTATTTTCTTCATCACAAAATCCATCAGTGACATTTCACGTGTCCTTTCCTGCTGGAAGCTGTCCTATCCTGGCCCTTGGCCAACGAGATAAAATTGTATATTTCATAAAATTACTGAATATTGCATTTCTAGTTCCAGCCTCCATTTAATACCATTGCTACAGTGTGCTGAGGAAAGACAGATCAAGTCAGTAAAGAGATGCTGCAGACAAACTAATTATTAACAGGATAGTTAGAAAGAGAGATCCCTCACAGGGGTAGGGTGTCCCTTGGCTGTCCAACATGCTTTTCTCCGTGTCATCCCTGGACATCTCCTTACATGAAGTCAGGTTCATTCTCTCATGCAATAAGTTGGAAGGCAAGGCAGATTCTGCTTTTCCCATTTTTCTGGTTTCTGTTTTTTGCCAGTCAGCACAAAGTCCAATGAAAGGATGAGAGAAAAGCAGGCACAAGTAAAATTCACTTTCAAGGGGGATTTTACCAGTGCCAGACTTCTGTGCCATGTTATTAGTTACACACAACAAACTTTTATTTCTCTGCTTGCTTTGGTACATTGTACCAAAACTCCCTGCTGGCCAAGAAGGCAGATGCCGGCTGCTGGTACATGGCCAAAGGAAAAAGGAGGCTGTGAGTCTCCTTGGGCTATTATGTGGCCATTTTCCTAAGCAATCTTTGGCTGATGAAGTTCTGTACCCTCTCATAAAGGCTGTCACGTGGTGGGGGTAGAAGTGGGGGGCTGATTCCTTATTTCTATGATTTGTGAAAAGGTAAATGTTTATCTCAGTTTTGGCACTGAGAAGAAGAGCAGAGAGGGTTTTAAAGGCACTTTGCATGTAAGTACTCATGAAACAACACTGTTATTCTCCCACAGCAGGCGGTAAGCAGCAGAAACAGAGACATAACAACTTAGCAATGCTAAATGATCTCCAGGCATCTGGTAATTGTGCCGTTTTTTTTTTGCTTTTAAACCCCTCACAACACTGAATTGCATGGGGTCAGTCTGACCTTTTCTTGGCAATGTTTGCAGTGGCAGGAAGTCTTTGTGACTTTCAATCAGAAGAACATTTTAGATTATTCAGGTATAGAGGGAAAGAAGCACAACAACAAACTGTTTATTTGCACCTATTTTGTGACCCTAAAGGGCTCAATTTTTCATGATTTGTACTGAAGTCGGGATGTTTTAAAAGTATTTATCTAAAAGATGTGATTTCATCATACAGACTCCAAAACAGTTTTATTTAGTTCCATTATATGTGACCTACCTTTCCACCTTTCTTTTAAAATATAAAATACTATGGATAGGTAGAAGCATGTGATTCAGAGAACCAATGAAACATGCCAAATGTTGGAAATTCAAAGGTACTGGCAGTTCCCTGGGGCAGGTATCTCAGTGTCATGAATACCAGAACCCTCTGTAATGAACATGGTGACTCTGGATGGTTCAGAAGCAGCTTCTGAATGGCAAGGGAGCTGATGAAGGGTCTGGAGCACAATTCCTCTGAGGGAGCTGGGGGTGTTTAGCCTGGAGAAAAGGAGTCTCTGGGGAGACTTTATTGTTCTTTACAACTGCCTGAAAGGAGGTTGTAGCAAGGTGGCGTTTGTTCTCTTCTGCCAAGAAATAAGTGATAAGACAAGAGGAAATGGTTCCAGGGGAAGTTTAAATTGGACATTAAGAAAAATTTCTTCACCAGTCAGGTTGCCAAAACTGGAACAGGTTGCCCAGAGTAGTGATTGAGTTCCCATCCCTGGAGATATTTAAAAGAGATGTAGACGTGGAGTTTAGGGTCATGTTGTAGTGGTGGACTTGGCAGTGCTGGGGTAACGGTTGGACTTGATGATCTTAAAGGTCTTTTCTAACCTAAATGATTCATGATTCTCTGTGTTTTTATCAGCTGGTTCCTCATGCAGCATCTACAAGCCTGTGTTCCATAACTGGTGTTTCTGTGGGGAGGGTGGAGAGAGATGAGCACTTATTCAAAAACCAAGCATGTGGTCAACAGGAAAGGCCATCCTTCCTGGCACTACAAGAGATGACTACAGCCAAGCACCTGAAGAAACAAGCCACACATCCTCCACTGGGAATGCAAGCAGTGACATTGTCCTTCAGGTGCTCCTCTGCTCCACCAACACCAGATCCCAGGTCAGAGTCAGAGGCTGACCATCATCTCTGATGAGTAACCTCTGCAAAGCATTGTGCCCAAACAGCTGGAAGCACCAACAAAGCAGCCCTGTCCCTAGCAAATGTACCACCCTCCATCTTTGAAAAATTGGTGTATGTAGTGATTTGGTCAAAATCAGCAATCTTCCTCAAGCTGAGTAATGTGTATTCTTTTGTCATATGATTTAAGTGTGCAGTCCCATGCAGTAGGTTAATGCCTAAGGATTTAGCCAAAAAAGTCTTACTGACAAATGCATGTAAAGCAATTGCAGGTGCCTGTAGAAAATTTTCATCTATCCATAAACTACCTTATAGTTAAAAATACAAACAATATTAAAAAATGTGGGGGGGGAAATGTTTAGCTCTCATCACTAATTCTGCTAATTGCAATTAAGTATAACCCATAAATACTAAGTGATTACTCATTCTGACTGGATTATGTGTTCCAATTGTTAGAAAAGAAAAATTATTACTTTTCTGCCATGCATTAAATTTAATATCAGCTACCATGTTGGAAAGAAAAATGGGAAAAACCTTTCCCTGGGTTATCAGAAGGTGAAAGCTAATATCTGCCGGTTAATCCCATTATGATTATTATATATGACTCTAGGTTGGATTCATTCATAGATTGCACAGATATTACTAAATAGGGCTTCAGGCAACTATACATGAATTTCTGTAAATTGTGATCAGGCCTCAGTGCAGTGGCCATCAGGTGATGGATTAACGAGCTGTCAGTATTAAATTCATTTATTTCTCCTTATCATTTAAAGAGCAGGTGGTCTCTAACTCCACTAGTCTGAACACACAGCTCTGAAAAGACTCATAGCTTTATGCAGAGAAATGGAAGGAAAGGTCGCAGATTTCATTTATCAGGAATAACATTCTGTTACTGACCTTTCATCTCCAGCACCTAGGTAGCCTTACTCTGCTGGTGCTATTGACCCTGCACATTTTGTGCACACTGGTATGGTATGATGATAAATATAATGAAATAGGATAGACTTGCTGTAACTTGAAATTAAGCAAGGCCTTAAGAGAAAAATCTTCAAAGGACTAAAAATGTGTGTGGATACTAAAAAGCTCCTGGGCAGAGGATTTTTCCTTCTCCTTCCTTTCTGTGGGAAACTTTTACTTTGCTATGCAAACTGTGTAAATAGTAAGATAGGTTTTTTGTAAATAATCTCGTATCTGGTATTTTTCACTTATGTTATGGTGTTGTAACAATAATAAAGATTCATTCTCTCTCTGGACTCGCTTGTGGCTGCATCTCTGAATTCCCCTAAGCCTGCTACAAATGTGTACATGCATGCATGTATTTGATCAAAGAAAGCACATAGTGATTGACTGGACTGTGTTCTGTAGATATGCACATATATTGGTTTCAGTGGAATTGTAAGGTGTGTTAATTCAGTGCAAAATTTGTCTTATCCTTCTCCAAAACCAAGTCGGTCCTGGGTGCCTCTGTCACATAAACAGTTTAAATTCAGATACAATTAAAATATGTGAATTAACTTGATTGATTTATTAAAAAGTAAAACTAAAAGTGCTGGAAATGTCTCATATTTATTTAAAATGAGGGATAACCCTTATTTAAGTCAGGTTATATTGTCACTTTTTTACCCTTTCCTTTCACTGTACTAGAGCAAATAAAATATTTGGCTTGAAAAAATGAAAAAGGGTGAGAAAGAGTTCTATTTTGACCTTTAACTAAGCAGCTCATCTGATTGAATCTCTGTATGCTGAAAAAAATGAAGACGAGCAAACAGGAGAATTTTCTTTCAGTAGGCAGGGTGTCAGTGGGGCTACATTTCCTATCATCTCACTTGTTTACACAGCGTCTTTGTGAGAATTACTGCAGCTCCCCATCTATTACTGCAGTATTCCAGTTAGAAGCTAAAAGGGTACTGAGGACTCACTTGGAGGGGATTAGTGATCATGAAACAAAGTGAAATATCCACCTGCTTCATACCAGCAGGCAGCTTTTCTGCAGGTGAAGATAAAGAGGAGTAGCACAAGATTTGTTCAAAGAGTTTTTTAATGCTTCTTATCTTGTCTTACTATGGTGGTAAGTGTTGTCAAGGAGTGCTTTCATCAAGAAGTTGAATTGCAGTCATTACAAAGAACGAGGTCGTGCTATTGTCAGCAAGACTGCTGATGGCATAATACAATGCTGTGTGCAATGAAAATTTGAAAGACAGGCTAGATCTGCCATTAAAGGTAGATTTTTCTTGTCTGGAAGAGGGTTTTACCCTCTCTTTTTATAAGGTGACATTTTAATTGAAAACAAACAAACAAACAACGCACAAGGAGTAAAGGAATTCTTAAAGCAGTCCATAAGAAAAGTCATCCTGAACACATATGTCATTATTTGGGGAGTAAATTAAAGGTATGAATTAAGGGTGGGTATCTTTGAAAACAAAAAAACCAAAAAAATAATAATAAAAGCAAATAAGAAAAATCATTTCCAAAGAATTTCTAGCTTACATTTGTGAGCCCTAAACATGTGCTAAACTGCCTCTCTTTTCATTCCCAAAGCACTACTGCTTTGAATGGTATTTGGCAAGGATTCAGAAATGCTATACTTGAGCAGTGCAGCATTGAGAAGGAAGGTATAATGTAAAACCATTTCATTAAAAGCAGGTCACTCAGGACCCATCAGAAAAACAGTTTCTCCTGAAATTAAATAATGTATATATATATATTCTCTTTTGCCATCATCTTCTCCAAAACCTTACTAAACCTAACCAAACCTTAAAATTGTGCTCCAAAAGGTTATTGGGACAACAATGTTGCCCAGATAAGTATGAAATCAGCTGATGTCCATTCTTAATTCTCAGGCAGTGGCACCACAGAGAAGTCCATTTTTACAATTGTTTGCAAATAGTATCTTCTTTTGTACCTGCATATGAATGAACATATTCACACTTGACAGGCACACCCTTTGCTGGGTTAAGTACTGGCTGGGTGGCCAGGCCCAGAGAGTGGTGGGGAGTGGTGCCACCTCCAGTCAGTGAACAGTCACTAGTGGGGCTCCCCGGGGCTCAGTTTTGGGGCCAGTCCTGTTTAATACCTTTATTGATGATAACAAATACCTCAAAGGAGGGTGTAACTAGGTGGGGGTTGGTCTCTTCTCCCAAGCAACCAGCAACAGGACAAGAGGACATAGTCTCAAGATGCACCAGGGAAGGTTCAGGATAAACATCAGGAAGAATTTCTTCAGTGGAAGGGATATTAAGCATTGCCATGGATTGTCCAGGGAGGTGGTGAAGTCACCATCCCTGGAGGTGGTTAAAAAATGACAGGACGTGGCACTCAGTGCCGTTATCTAGCTGACCAGGTGGTGACTGATCAAAGATTGGCCTCGATGATCTTGGAATTCTTTTCCAGCCTTAATAATTCTGTGGTCCTATATCCTCACTTCACTCCATTTATATATATAATTGAAATTCTATAGAAGTTGAATTGATATTTGAAAAACAAAAGGACAGCTACAGATTTTAGAAAGTTACTTACAGTGGACAATAAATCCATTTTCAGCTTTTTGGCATACAGATGTCCTTTCTCCCTGAAAATATGAAAATTAGGCCTTCATAGGACAAATCACCTAAATGTTTCCTCAATGAATCATAAAATAGATGTTTCTCTCCTGAAAAAATCCAAAATTAATACTTAAAATGACACTCAGATGTAATTATATCTTTTTGCTTTTTTTCTCTCTCTTCTTCCTCATTATTCCATCAGGTTAATGTTCTCCATGTGAAATTTTGAACAAGTTGACAAAAGAAATTGGTGAGATTATCCTGTCTTTATCTGGCTTCTTATTATGAACTACTGTGTGTACTACTTTATGCATGAATAACTATATATATGCTATATTTTTTTTTAAAGTTTTCCCATAAGTTTTTGGGGGTTTTTTAACTTCCATGGGCAGGACTGACCTTTTTCCCCTACTTCTAAAAGAAATACTTGCTCCAAAAAGATGATAACCATCTAGTGTTTTGTTTGCACTCTATTAAGGGGCTTGCTTAAATATTCAAGATATTCAAGAGAATGAAAGGAGCAAAATGCCTGATATTCTACTTTACATTACTGGAATTCTTCACGAGACTGAAACAAACCCTTAGCCATGCTTGTCTCACACACTTTTACAGGCAACTATTGGCAAGCCATGTGAATCCTGGAGGCTGGAACTTTTCTCTTTTAATCTGCCCTCTTTCAGTACATTTCAGTATATCATTTTCTCCTTACTGAATATCACCCACCTACGCAGCACTCTGCCCTTCCGCACAGCTTGTGCCGCTGACAGCATGCCAGCCTGCTCTCATTCCAGTTCCACCTTCACATCACTTGTCCAGGCCTTCCCCAGCCTGCCTGCAGCATCTCCCTTTGCCTCATAGGCCCTTCCTGTCTCTTTTCCGTTACTGGTGTGCTCGTTGTAATTCCCTGACCAGCTACTTTTTCCCAGTGTTTCTATATGAAAGGGTAATGTGTGTAAAACGCTCTCAGTTTGCCAGCTCAGTAGTGTTATGCAAGTGAGAACACTTGTTCATTGCTTATCAGATTAATGAATATTTTGATAAATAAGACTTTCTGCAAGCAGCCAACTTAAGTGTGTGCAGGAAAGCAAATTGCAAGGTAGGGAAGGTAAAGGCTTGGTACTTTGAGTAACCAAACAGATACCCAGAATTGAAGTCAACCTCTCTGAGACGATGTCTTTTACATCCCTCTGCTGACAGAGACCCACACGTCACATAACAAAACAAAATACCTATATTTTCGAACTGTTCACATTAGTCAATATGCTGAAGTTTTCTCTTGGTTTTCTAGGGAGTCAGATCCTACACAGCTGCACTGTCTCTGTTTCTACCCACAAGCACCTAGGAGCTGCTTTGGCATTATTTCTTGATAGCGTATTTTCTGCTTTCTTGTGCTCCCAGCTACCAGTGAGGACTCAGACCTACTGCAAAAACAGACAGCACAAAGGTTTAAAACGTATTGTAATGTAACCCATTCCCAGGCACTGTGAGTGCAGAAACAGAGGATACTCTGTACCTGTCAGGAAAGTAACCTAGTGAAGTTTTCAGGAACCTCTCTCACCTTTGAAAGCCCTTTGCATCAGCCCTGTGAGAAGTTCTTCTAGTGCAAGCCTCTCTCTGTTCTCCCATTTGCAACGTGTTCTAGTCCAAAAGAGTCCCAAAGCTGAGGTCTTAAAAGGATACAAAGAGATTTAGGAACATAACATTCCTGAAGGTGAATGGCATTTTCCTAACCTACTCAAGCTACTTCTAAAAAGGCTTGTTCAACAGTTCAGTGAGGGGTTTTTTTTAATTGCCCTTGCTTTTGGTTCCCTTTTGGATTGTAAATCAAAAGGAATCAATTATCTATTCATATAGCAGTTTGTATGAAACTTATTCAGCTTAAACCATATGCAAAATTTAGCCACAATTCATCATGGAATTTAAACACCATCATGAAAATAACAGGGGGCAATAGTCTATCACTAAAATTTCAAGGCGTTAGCTTTACCACATTTTGAATATAGACAGTCTTCCAGAATAAGTTAATACCAGCACATTTTTGTTACACTCAGTCAGAAGTACCTGATCTCCTCTCTAGACACTTTTTCTCGGAAAGCAATTGACAATTTGTAATACTTACTGAATTTAAGAAGTTAATTGCTGTCTGACTGAAGTAGCTTATTATACAAGTACTGGGATTATGTCTGTCTACCAATGGAATACACTAAAGCATTCCATTTAAGCAATTTAAATTAAAATATGATTTTATAAAGTTGTTTTGATTTTGATTGCATATTGAGATTTTAAATAATTTTGCTTTAATTTCAAGGGAGATGGATTGCTTTTGTATATTATCAAATTGTAATAATTTCTGTGTGATTAACATTTAATTTATGTCTACACTCTTAGCACATTCTTTCCCTATAGCCACAGTTGTATTATACTTTTTAAAGAAGCTGAGTGTTCTGAGCAGTGCACAATGGCAATGAAGCAGCAAAAGGAATGGTGAAAAAATTCTCTATCTGGACATCTACAAGCAATCCCACAGCAGCATGCCACCATCACATTCCATCATACAGCTCAAAAGACAGTTCTGTAATGGCAAGAAGACCTCGTAATAGACAAAACTAAAATTATCACTGTGTATTCTATAGTGTGCTATAGTCACTTGCTAGCCAACACAAGATGACTAGAAGCTCTAGATTAGGCTTTAGCCCAAATTTTTACATTTGAGAGACAGTAATACAGCAACATTTTACTCTGCAGCACAGACGGGTGATCTCTTCTCTGTCCTTCTTCAATGTCTGCTTCAGGACTCACACACCCATTTGAGAAATTATGAGATAGTAGATGCTCCACTCAAATGTATTTATTCATGAGTGGCAGTGTGCATTTCTTTTCCATTTTGGTGGCTGCTATAACCTTTTTTGAAGAGAGAGTATGAAAAATAGTCAAATTGTCAGAAAAGTGAATACTCTACTTTGACTTTGGTGAATGGCTTTAGCCACATTCGATGAGGCAGGAAAAATAAATGTCAGGAGCAGAAAGACAAAGCATTCTGACATTTTTTAAATCAAACTTTCTAACTTTTCAACTAAGTTCACCAGGGGACAGATTCTGTAGTCTTTAAGCAGCAGGTAAATTGCCTGGAACAGTCCAGTTCAAATAACTTGGATTCCTTAAGGAAGGATGTGAGAAAATATATGTCTCTGAATACACTTTCAAAGTGTATTTACTGCTGTAAATTCCCTGAGCTGTTAGCAAACTGGTGAAGAAACAATATGGACTGAGAATTTAGCTTTTGATTTACAGTGAATTTCACCCAGACAAATATTTTGTAATTTACACAGTAAGAGTTATGGTCAGTAGCACTTTAAACTGAAGTATCCTAGGTAATTGAACAACTCCCCTATATCTTTTTTGAAGGAAGTGCTGCTAGCAGCAATCTGATTGAGCTCATTGGAAACAAGTACCAAGCAGGAATTTACATCCTGTCTTTGTCTCAGGACCTCATCTTGAGTTTACAGATTTGCTTTCCTGCTAAGGTTTATAAAGGAATCCATGGGTGATTAGTCAATGCACACTGTATATTATTTCTTCCTACTGTCAGCTCTTTGCTTTGGAAAGCTGATATGACAGACTCCTACTACTAGCTTTTTTGAGTGTTCTGTTAATATGTTGTAAACCAAAATGCACACACAAAATAGAAAAAGGAAAAAAATATCTGTAAGATAACAGCACCAGGACAGCAGCTGAATGCATTTAGAAAATTACAGTCTAAGTAAGATACAGTAAAAGCAGAAGAACTCAATCCAAAGGACAAGTTTTTAAAAACTGCATATGCAAGTTACAGCAATGTATTGGGTTTGCAGACTAAAAAAAAAAAAATTGTAGAAAACTACAATGGGACAGTTTGTTGTTTTTTTTTTAATGAAAGAAATTATGTCATCCATAAGCAAGGTATAGAAGAGATAGCTTTAAGGACATTATTTGAGAATAAAGTTTTGAATATCTAAGTCAGGAATATCAAGGAATATCCTGGTAAACTCACCGAGAATAAAAGGAGATTGGCTTGCTGTGAATTTAGATACTCTATCTGAGCTGCTCTCAAGTTCACAAGGTTAAAATAACTGTCACATAATTTTAAACAGATTTTCTCTCCTAGGGAAAGGACAGAGAGTCGTGGGTCCTCTCCCAACCAAGACAAGAAACAATCCAGGAACAGGGTGCAACAGCCAAAGCTGGATCATCTGTTGAAGGTGGCCCATCAGCCATCTCAATATCAGCTTCTCTGTTCAACTGTGCCATCAGCTGATGGATCTCTGTAACTCTGATCCCAGTGGAGGCACAGTACTTCTGCTCAGGGCACAAACATGGCTAAAGAGCAGCTGAAGACACATCCTGTCCCTTAACTGTACATGGATAATATCATGTATTGGGTGTTGGTCTGAGGGGTCTTAATTTTTTATTACAGATGGTTTTGCTCATAATTTCCATATTAAAAGTGTAGCAGGATGTTGTAATGCAGAGAGTTGGAATTTCCAAAATTTTTAATTCTTCTAGTGTATAGGACATACGAGATAATTGCACCTAGTTTTTGTTAATAAGTTTTAGATTGAGAAGGACTGAAACTGAAAACTTTCATCTGAACCTTTTTGAATCTTATGAAAAAAGATGAAGTCTTGATTTTCATCCTTGGGTTTTTTGCAGATCTACATCTGTCAAATATTCTAGGTCTTCATCAGATCTACAGTTACACCCTACTCCCTTCTCTGTTATAAGCTCAGCTTCTTCAGAAGTTCCTTTATCAAAATTTAGGAAAAAAATTTCCTTCAGAAAATTGCATAATTTCTGTCAATGAAGAAGGAAAGAACAACTGCTTAACTCCACTGCAAAAACACTCAATCTACTTCCCTTAGTCCAGGCTGCAGAACCTGAGATGAAAAAATAGCAGGAATGTAGAAAAAACCTATTTTAAGATTAA
The DNA here is from genome assembly GCA_013400235.1 of Oriolus oriolus. Classification (NCBI taxonomy): domain Eukaryota; kingdom Metazoa; phylum Chordata; class Aves; order Passeriformes; family Corvidae; genus Oriolus; species Oriolus oriolus. Next base: position 24,308 of record VXBT01009353.1, on the reverse strand, counting down.
CAGGTATCTTTAAACACAAATTCTATCTCACCAGCCTAAAACTTCGATTTGCACTTAAAAAGGCAAATCTACAGGATTAGATTTTTCAGTCTTCTCTACCTTCAAACAAATTTTACTTTAAAAAGCCTGTCTAGTGGTCCTAACAAAATAACAATGTTCAGCAAATCTTTTTTATTTGCTTTGCAACACTTTCCAATAAAGTTCCAATTGCTTAAATGGCTGTGCATTGAAAACAAAAGGTTAGTTTAACCAATTTCAGTGAACAAGCCTCTCCTGAGATTTTTGAGTTTATCTAAATGTAGCCACTTCAATCAGTGTGGGCTGAGAGGAGGAGAATGAAGCTAATGGCTGCACAAACAGGAAAAAAAAGGTACAAAACATCCTGAGATACTTTAAGCATCCACAGAGCTGCAAAATTTGCTGAAGATGCTGGCATTTGGCAGCTCTGAGAATTTGCATCTAACAGAAAATCTACCTGTTCTCATGTTGCATTTAACCACATGACTTATTGCCATATTCTGTGCTTCTGTGCTCCACAGCTTTGCTGTCCCTTTTACAGGCAGGATTTTATTCCAATTCTTGGTCTTCTGGGTGACTCCACATTCAAAATGACAGAAAAACCTATAAAGTATTTGATTTTTTGCATAGCATCTGGCATTTGATGTTTCTACAGAAATCACATGCCTGAAATATCTAAATAGATAACAAAGTTTTAAAAATGTTACTAAATTAAATACCTTCATCCCTTCCCTTCTTGTACATTATCAGACAAATTACTGTAGAGCTCCTTACAAGGCTATAACACTAGCTTTGCAACCTGCAAGGCTATTATGCACAACAGGATTTAGTGTTTCATGTGACAAGCTTCTGCCTTGATTTCCAAGTGCTTTATAAGGCTGTCTGAGTTGCTCATCAGATAGGACACCTTCAGGAGGTCACTCTTATTACTCACTTCAGGGACCACCTAAAGGCGTCTGAAGAGCTCGCAGCTAGGTGGAGTCTCATAAAAGAGCTGAGAGTTGAGACTGAATCACAGAATCACGGATAACTGAGTCAGTACAGCAAGAAATTAAGCACAAAAAGTTCCACGTATTCTTCTAGTAAAGACAACAGAAAAGTCCTACAGCACCACTCCATGCAAGGTTTTTTGAGAAGTTACTATTACCTTACTAGACATTCTTGAACAATGATGTCCATGTCATAGTTGTGTATTAATCTTATTACTTACCACTTTCATCATGGCCATTCATTTTCTTATTAATAAAGGCAGTGTGCTATCCGCTACATTTTATAGTCACAGAGATTAAAGCCTTACGGATTTGGGTCAAAATTAATGCTTTCCTATCTCTGACTTTTCTTGACACATTGTGAGGAGTGTCACCTGAAAGACTTATACTCCAAATAATTTTTTTTACAATCCCAACCCCAAAAACTCTTGAATTTAATATATCCTTTTTTCCTTCACCACATGTTAAGTTTTCCAAAAATGTCTCTAATACAAATATGTGTGTGTGTGTGTGTGTACACACACCCTTTACTATCTTGGCAAGGAACCAAGGACAAAGAAGACTTAGTAGCCAATCACCTAGATAAGAGCTAAAAATCCCTAAAAGACTGAAAAGCCATCTTGCTCATGTTCTTTTTTCCTCCTTAAGACATTGCTATTCCACAGGAGTGTGAAAGAGGAGCTTTGGGAAATGAACCCCTTCCTACAATCACAGAAGAGGATCAGAATGGGTTATCAGTGCCACCAGCATGTATCTCAGTCCTGTCCTCTCATCCTTGTGTGACTGTGACTTCCCTAACCCACTGCCAGCTAGGTTAGCCAAAGTAGCAAGAATTACCAAGAATTTGCAAGTAGCAAGAACACACCCATCTGTCCGTTAGAAATGACGATGAAATGCAAACATGCCTGTTTCAGATAGACTAAAAAGTGGCTATCAAATTATCATCACTTTTAGCCCCTGCAGGATGGGATCGAGAGCAGTGGAAGGTCTCCTGTTGACAAGGCCTCTTACACAACCTGTGCTGCAAAAAGCAGCAATGAAGGTGAGGCCTAATACGCAGAGTGTAATGAACTGCATTACGTGAAAGGACTGAGGAACGGAGAGGGAGAAGGAGAAGAAACCAAGTGAGATATCTGTCTCTCAGGTGAAGGTGCCCAATGCCAGCATGCACACACGCAGCCTCTGGAAGGAGGGCGGCTCAGAGAGCATGTCCTATGTCTTGCTTTCTGCCCAGGGAGCCTGTGAGGCTTTCTGTCCGAGCATCTGCTTAACGTGACCTCCAGGATATGCCCTAGATGGTGAAGCTGTAATTGGAGTAAGGGCTAATGACCGTGGTGGTGACCCCTAGCTGGCAGACAAGTGTGACCAGGCTGGGCAGAGACCAGTTCTTCCAACAGGGATCAAGGTCAACCTCCAAGGCAGTGAGGAAAAACACAGGTGTGAGAAAAAACTTTGGGTCTCTAGGTGAGGTGGCCATGCATGCTTGCCCTGCCCTCCCTTCCTCCAGCTGTGCCACCTGCATCGGCACTGACAAGCTTTGCCCTGCTCCCCCAAGGCAGGGGGGGAGGGGGGGAGGGGGGAAATATATCAAGTTTCCCAATTTTCAAAACAATGTTGTAACAATAGGCTGCTGCTGCACCTGCTTCCTCAGCGCTGAGTGAGTGGCCGCAGCTCACCTCCCGCCACAAAGGGGGGCCTGGTCAGGGATGATTAACTCCAGGAGAACACAATAGTCAACATTTGAGCTGCCTGTGTGCCAAGGAGCATGTTTTCCTTGTTTATCTTGCACAGTAGGTTTTTAGCATCGCTTTTTTTACAAAGGCCATGCCTACTCCAGATTCCCAGACGGTGAGTCAGCCGTGGTCCCGGGTGAACCTGTGGACCCACGTGGAAATTTCACCCCATGAGGGGTCAGGCAGGCTTGCCACGGGAGCACGTTCAGATTACAAAAAACAAACCTGTTTCCTACCACCACGCTTTAGCCTTGGCCAGCATGTAAACAACTCGTGGAGGGCTGGCTGTCTGCACTAGCTGTGCTTCTCTTGTTGCCTGCCTATCTTTTCAGCCTCGGGACTGCAGCAGCAGTGTCTGCTTTCCACCAGTGCTTGGTATTTTATCCTTATGGTTTGCAAGCATTATTACCCTATTTTATTTTTTAATCAAGGTTGAGTAATCTGTGTACATTACAGGGCTGTCGTTTTAATTCTTAAGCCTTCCAAGCTCTCAGTATGACGTAGAAGGCGAGGATGTGCTGTCTCCAGCAAAACTCAACAACAAGAACAGGCCTCTGAGGTCATGAGCAGACAGTTGGAAATTAGAGCAGCCCTGAGGCTAAGGAAATTCAGAGGCAGTAGAAAGTTTCAGCTAAGCAAGAAAAAAGTCCAACATGTAAAGGGTGTACTACAAGGACATTTGTATCCCACAGCATTTGCCATCCTAATAAGTGGCTTGTTAGAAGTGAAGAATATGTAGGTGATATTTTGCACCACCTTCCCACTTTTCTAGCATATTGCCACAAAATATATAATTCCCTCTTGTTAGAACAATGTGGAAAACATTCTTTAAGGGTATCACATTTTTCTATGAAATGGGGAACTGTTGTCATGAAAATGGAACTTATTATCACTGTTAAAATGGCCCCAAAGTGCTATTTACATCTGACAAGTAACCTTTGTAAGATGCAAGGCAGATCAGAATGTGAGATTGTTTGTTCTTCTGCTTATGCTGTAATGGGCTTTTGCTCTATGCTTCAGCCTGGATATGTGTTATCTTCATAGCACTGCTGTGTTATGCGTCTAACTGTGTGCAATACCAAGTAAGCCAAACCTGGGTACCAATGCCATCTCTGTGTCTGTGATATTGCTATAGTGCAACCCCATGAAGTCCAGCCCAGGTCCGCTCAGTGCTATTTGGCCTCAGTGTCCTTCTACCTTTGTTCTCTGACTCCTTGTATGTCTTTTCAGAGCTTGCCCTATGTTATGAGCTGGGTTGAGGAAAGTGGTGATATGGTGGGAATGGGTCCCTGGGAATAGGAAGGGCTAGAGTGCCTGGGAGAAGGGTAATGTGAAGGAATCAGCCTCCTTGGGGCATGCATGCATTTCATAGTCCCACCATTCACATTTTCTGACCTACCTTCCCTTACCACCTCCTCCCCAAAGCTAGCCGAATGCTGTGCTGGCCTCCATGCCAGGATGATTTCCTTCGTGGGTCTGGCCCCAGTTTAAATTTCATGCAAGTGAAAGACAAAGCGGCAGGAGAAATCTTCCTACCATAACTCCTATGGACTTTGAAGTATGCATGGTTAAGAGGGAAGATGTGGAGACCAAGCTTGCGCAGCATTTAAATTGTTGTTTGTTGATTTACCCTCCTTCTAATTCCACATCAGTTTTATAATTTCTATTTATTAAAGAACTGAATATAGTGAAAGTTTTGTCTGAGCTCAGTGAAATTTTGTTTGTTTTCTTTCCACCATCTCCTCTTGCAGGAGAGGTTAGTCTTGACCTTGGTGAAAGGTGTGAGCTGCAGGCTGGGATTGCCAGAGATTTTCCACGCAATGCCCACGAAGTCTCTGAGACTGATTATGTCGCAGCTTGTTTTTAAATAATGTCAAAATGGAAAAACTCAAGCCCTCAGTCCACATACTGAGCCCTTCTTTGCAAACAGAGGACCTTTATGAGGAAGCCAACAGAAGTGGCACAGTATCACAGGTGTCCAGCTACTTGTGTGATGGGCATACAGATCACCCAAGGTTTCCCCTGTAGAAAATCACGATTTCCATCTCCAAGGCTCATTCACCCCAGAAGTTTTTCATTTTATAAATGAACATATGGTTTAATTTGAAGTCATGGTGTGGAGCCTAGCTTGTTGAATGGCTGTTTTTAGAAAGCATTGGTAACATATGTGGGATAGTGGAGTTTTGTTTTGGTTAGAGGTTTTATGGAGGATTTTTTTTTCTTGACAAGTACAGCAACACAAGCTGGATGGATTAGAGCACCTCAGACATGTCATCGTTTATATTGTCATGGACTGTCACAATGATTGGTGTTGAGAAAGGATGTGATGAAATGTTTATGTGGAAAGCTAATCATTGTTTTGTATTTTTTATTGACACTTTGCATGGTATATGCTATGCTGTTTTTGTGGGGGTGGGAGAGTGGGTAATTTTGCTTTTAACTGTCTAGCTCTTACAGTTGGTCTGATTCTGCTCTTGCTGCAAACTTTGGGCATTTTACCACACTGGTGAGCAGGCCTGGAGCCAATATGTCTATGAATGCAATAACAGAAGCCCCAAGTCTACAGCAAGCTCTGAGCAGGAGAAATTCCATCTCCATATATGAGATCTTGCTCTGCTGCAAAGCATGCCAGCATTAAGCCAGATTTTGTGCAGAGCAGCTATATAAGAGCAAAGCTTCTTTAATTTTGAGGTACTGCTGTAATACCACTATGTCATCTGCTGTCTTCCAGCCTGGGAAGCACATCTGGGCTCTTGGTATGGTTTGCCTCACTAGACAGTGGCATTAGGCTCTAGCTCCACCTCTTTTCTTTGGAGAAAACAATTTTCTACGTTCTCCACTGTGAATGCATGGGTTAAGGGTCAGCAGACCACTGGGCCTATACTAAACTCTAAGAAAATATAAAGGAGATATATTTCATTTATAGAAAAAAGTGAAACTGCATTTTTCCCCCATGCCAATCTGATCACAAACTGGTTGTGCTCCACATTAAAGAAAGGTGAGTGAGTGTTTTAAAAACAACAAGAGTAATGATAATCACCCCAGACAGAGATCTGTCATCCCAGATATGGTACCACACAAAAAACCCAAACTGTTTTCCCAGTGTTGGTCCTTTGCCCATCTCACCTGGTTAACCATGCCAGCAAATGCACTAATCAGAGGATGTGGGAGCAGACTCTTAGGCTTGGGAGGGTGAATTTCCTTTGCAGCATTTGGCTGGAGGGATGATGCTTACTCTAAAGAATTTTTTTTCACAGAAGGCTGTTAAGGCAGTCCCTGGGGTGTGAGAAAACAGGAGGTGAAACCCAGCACAAAGGAACAATGACAACTGCACACAGCTTCTGCCTTCTTTCATGGAGAAGAAGGTGGGGGGAGGGGGAGGGAAGAAGGAAAAAGTGCTTGACTTTCACATAACTTCCACCTCCTGGCTTTCCCTCAGCAGTTCCCCAGGCAGTGGAGAAGGCTGAATTTAAAATGGAGGTTAAGAGATGCCCTGGAGCATATTTAAGCCTTGTTACTTGTTCTTGTGAAGCTCTGTACTTTGTAACATGTAAGAGGCAGTGGACATACCATTGGCCCCTCTCTTCCCCCATCTCATCCTACATTAAGGGGATACAGCTTCAGATACATGTCATTTTATACCTAGAAAAGAAATAGGGGCTGAAATTATGCCTTCATCAAGCACAGAGAGGTCAGACTAGCCTGTGAGTTAATGTCCAGGATTACTGGAAACACTGCCTAAAATAATGGTTTTGTAAAACCCACTTATCAAAGGATAGATGCCTGCAGCTGAGACATTGCCGAAGATTAGACTCCAACACTGATGCATCCTACTGTGAGGAAGCAGTGGGACAACAATCAGGAAAGTGAGCTGGCAGTGAGTACAAGCCATGTCACAACCATGTTTCTGCAAGTTAGTTTGTCCAGCTAGCCTGAAGCCTCAGTCAAAGTAGCCTTCTTTGATAAGACAAAAGAAGAGTCAACTTGGTGTCTGTTTCAAATTATGCAGTATTTCTTCATAACAGCTTCCTAATATAAATGGAAATAAGCATTTTTTCATAGGTATGGTTTCTCATTAGCTGTCTTGGCATGGAGTAGTTCTCTATGCCCACTTTGTTTTAGTATGTCTACGTGGGTATCATTTTTCACATCTGGCGTTTAGATTTCTGTAAGTATGTGTATAGAAATTTTGTTTAGAGCCTAGACTAAAATTCAGCATTGAAACAGGAAAAAAAAAGTTCTAACTGCATTTTCTCCTCTGCCCCACCTCTTCAATTGCACTGCTCAGACAGTGAATACTTCTGCTCAGTGTGAGTTTTTCACTTCTTGCTGTTCCTTTGCTTCCAGTGAGATGAACCTGATGAAGACCTCAGGTCCACAGATCCCCAAAATTATATTATTTTATTTACAAATAAATTTTGCACCATTTATAATTTCTCTGGCATGTTTAGTCCTAGTTTAGCTGATAAAAGGGATTTACCAGCATGACGCAATGAAGGAAACACAGCTGTGCACCCAGGTTTTCCTTTATGCATCACTCTGAGGATGAGTAACACTTGCAAGCATAGTGGCAAATACAGAAGGCTACCTTGAAGGGTGTGCAATTATGTTAGCAACAAGGGATATGCTATAGATAAGGCAGAGTTTTGTAATTAACTTTTTATGGCTTAATGCCAAACAAATAAAGCATTTTTAGGATACAACGTTTTATTTAGTTACCGTGTTACCCACCAGAACCTCCTAATCAAATAGCAGCATACTGAACCTCTCAAAGGAAGAGTAAGGCTATGTGTCTCCAAGCATATGTGTCTGTGCTCACTGGATTAAACTTGGCAATTACAAAGAAATACTTTGGCTTCAGAGACGGCTCTGATACTGGAGAGATTTGCACAGCATTTAGGAAAATCATGAGGAGTTGCAAATCATTCTGTAACGTGTTCATGAGTGCATGGATAAGAGTGTTCTTTGGTTTGAGTATCTAAGACTCGAAAGCCAGAAACAATTGCCATGTTTGTTGGAGTCACAAAACATAGATTAAATTTCCAGAGCGCTCTTCTGCCAAAGCACTTCACTAAGTATGAAGCAAGGATAAACTCCCCAGTACACTGCGATAAGGCTCTGAGTTGTCCAGAACAGAAGGTGTTTAGGTGGCCATGGGAACACCTGGTGCTCAGAACCTTTCATAAGAAGCATACATTTATGTGGGAACTGTGTTTCCTTTTTAACGAGTGCAACAGTCAGCAAAGACAGGAACTGAATATCCAGCTCATTCAGAGCAACATCTCATTTGTCTATTACGTTATAGATATCTCCTGCATTTATGATTCAATTCAGGAGATAATTTCAATGAAATTGAACGTTGTGACTGGATAATAGACAGCTGCTGAAAGATAAATGCTGAAGAGGAGAGCTATATTTTCAGAGGAAAAAAATGGGGTTTTTTAATGATGTAAGTTTTGTTCCCTTACAGACATTACTATTATACCATCTGAGATAGTATTATTTGTGCAATGTGATAAATTATTTTCTTCTATCCATAATAAGTGAAAGAACATGCTTGAATTTATAATTCATTTTTTTAATTAAAACCCAACATTCTGTTAGCCAACAAATGGAGCAAGTCACTGAAGATTTGGTCTGCATTGCAGTTCTCCAGATATTATAATCGGCCTGCTCCCTCTTCTTTTATAATTAAGTATACAACAGTCATACAGAACAACATCTTGAACTGTCAGAACCAGGGAATCAGAAATGTTCAGTTCAGGATCTGGACATGACTTTTGATGGCTAACACTGAGTTTATATGGTATACTTACTGCAGATTGTATTAAAGGAAAAAAGGGTTAAACATCAAGCAGTGGGGTTTCAAATTTCCAGCACTTAAAACAATAAAAACTAAAATAGATTTGGGAAATTTAATTCAGGCCCTTTCTGCACCATAACTCTGTGTTTTGTTTTGTGTTATAACAACTTGACCTCACACTGTCATTTGCCATCTTTTCTCCTTTCCCTTTCTCCCCCTCTCTTATTTGTCTTCCCTTTTGTTTTTTCCCCTAGTCTAATTTATCATTCCATCTTTGCTTCTTTTCTTTCTTTCTCATCCTTTAGTGTTTGCTGCAGCAGGCACAAGGAGTCTCCAGGGTCTCAATTCTCATGTCTAAGCCCTATGACAGCCAAACAGCAAAACAGCAGATCCACATTAGCCTCCCTCTCTCATAGGTACCCAGTCAGTTTGTTGTTATATTTAAAAAAAAAAAAAAAAAAGGAACATTTTAGCCATCAGTTAAGAATTTTAAGAGCATGTAAGATGCTTAGTGGTTTATGTGGGTGAATCTGACAGTGAGATTTTATCAAGCCTTGGGGAAACCAATGATTTATTATTTTTTTATGAGGCAGGGCAAAGGCAAATGAAACCATAGCCACCGTATATGAATAGAGGAATCTGTATTTACACATGCATGTTCACATGTAAACATATTAGCTAACAGCACTCACAGTTTCAGAGCTGATCTGCAGGACAGGCTTCCAAAGTGACTGCTTTTCTAGATGCATTCACAGTGGAGGTTTTATCATTGTCCTCACAGGCACAACTTGTTTTGTGACAGGTAACTGATTGTCAGTGGACATTATCTATTGCAAAAGCAATCTTGAAAGCATTGTGAACAAATTCTGAGCTGCCTAAACTCACCAGGAGTTGATCATATATTGGAAGAATATCTTGGATTAATGCTTGTCAGTTCACATGCAAATAGGACACACTGACAGCAGGGGAGATGGTTATTCGCACACTACTGAAGTTTAGTTTGTGGAACTGATAGACTGCATATATCACATAATCACAGAATCACTGAGTGATTTGGGTTAGAAGGGACCTCTGGAGATCATCTTGTCCAAACCCCTGCTACAGCAGCTTCACCCAGAGCAGGTTGCACACGTCATATACCAGGAGCCCACGACCATTAGTTGCAGGCAAAGGAATGACATCCTCCATGACTGCACTAAAGGCAGGGGTCCATGGAGTAGACCCCAGGTGTATCTGTCTAAAGGATAGACCCTGTGCAGCTGGTCATTCTGTTTCCTGAACAGCTGCACTGGGCACAGGGCCAGCACAAACACCCCACTGCCACAATAAAGCAACTAATGAGCTGTGCCACACCTCAGAGAAATGAACGTTCCAGGAGCTGCACAATGCAAAAAATGTGTTGTGTCTCTTTGAAGCAATAGTTGCTTAATAAATGGCATAAGATCGCACCTGTGAATTAGCAGTTCTCTAGTAGCCATCCTTCAGTGGCTTTATCACTGGGCAAAGTCATGACAACCATGAACTAGCAAAACTGAACTTGGCAGCTGTTTGTCAGATTTCTGGCCCACTTTCAGCTATCACTCAAGGTGGCATGGTCTGGAAGATGATGTGATCCTCCTTGCCCATCAGTTTTCATCCTGGTTTTCTTTTTTTAACATTCTTTCATGATCTCTCTGGTAACATCTTGGTTTAGAGGAGTCTGACTATTTTGTTATATTGTGGGTGTTGATGTCAGCACTTTGCAGATATTGAAGGAATGCTGTGACTGCTATACAACCCTTACTGGGACGGCCACTGAAGGATTAAAGGGTAGGTAACACTCCAAAGCCAGCCAGTCTTGCACATAGATGTACCCAGATGTCCTAGGAATCTGAAGCATCAACAGGAGGAATCACTCCAAGTTTGGGACTCTACAACTGGCACAGAGCTTGAAAGGGCCCTAAGAGTAAGGAGAAGCTTGGGACTCAAAAATGTAACAGGCAGAGCTGAGCACAACAAGCCATTGTGCCTCCACTATCAGAGTATAAAACCACATTTTTTGAGTATGTTGAGGTCAGCTATGCAATAGTTGTGCATGGAGTTACACTGACAGGAATGTGTGGAAGTATTGCCTGCATTAGACACTTCACAGAATCACACAACATTCTGAGTTGGAAGGGTTCCACAAGGGTCATCAAAATCTGGCTCCTGGCCTGGCACAGGACAGCCCCAAGAGTCACACCATGTGCCTGAGAGTGTCATCCAAATACTCCTTCCAAACTTCATTTTAAGGCAGCTACTAAAATATTTACAGGCGTGCCACATGAATGGTTTTCACCACAAGTAGTAAGACTATCCTGTAACAGTATGAGTAACCTGTAACAGCATCTGTTGCTTTCAAATTCTCCACATAATACGAGATTTTTCTTGGTATGGACTTGCCTTCACATTAAACACCATCACACCTCAAAGACCATGTAAATATTTGGTTGCCTTCTCAGTGAATCTGTTTAACAGAAGCACTCTGTGCCTGATGGCAGTCATATACCTGATGAAAGGAAAAAAGTAAGACTGCAGCTGTTTACTTCCTTTCATTTGTGTTAGGTTTACTTGGCCTGATTGGGATGGTTACTATTTGTTCTTTGGGAATATTTCAATTAGAAATCAGACTGCAGAACAAATTGCTTGCTACCAAAATACAATGCATGTTTTTCTGAACATTTTTATTATTATTAATAATAATATACAGTATTACAAATGTTGTATGACAGCTTGGAAAAGTACACTTGTGTGTTTCTCAGTATCAGCAAGGCTTATGATAAGTCTTCAGTAAAAAAATCTTAAAATACATAAGTAAATCAGTGAAAAGAGTTATACAGCTTGTGGTTTTCATCATTTTTGCATAAGAAGTCAGCTATAATACAAATACTTAATTTGTGGCTGCATCCAGTGGGTCCCACATGCTGTGCACAGGGCACAAAAGCTAAATCCAGAATTAAAAAAACCTACTGTACTTTCCCCCATGATTTGGGATTATATGCGATTTGTTTTCTCACCTTGTTTACATTCTTTGAAAATCTTTAATGGCCATATAATTTCATATGGATATTATAAGATGCCTAAGCATCTACGAAAATATTCTGATTCTTATGAAAAGAAAATTAATGTGTAATTTACTAAAGAACATCAAAGGGAAGTGGCAATCTTAGTGAGAATTTGAAAATTATTAATAAAAAAAGTGTCTTTGGAGATTGCAAGCACCTTTGTCAGTAAAGGGGCTTAATGTTTTTGTTTCTTCTTCAGTGCAGTGAAAGCAAATGATTTCTATGGGGAATATTCTTAATTCAGTACTGCATATTCTATTGCCTAAACCAATCGTGGTTTTTAATGCAATGCAGTCAAGATATTCATAGGAATTAAATTTTTTCATAAAGTTTTCTGCAAAGAAACAAAATGATGAGAAATGAATAATTCATATGTTTCACAGGGAAAGGGACACATTTCATTTACTTGTAAAAGTAAAAAAGAATGTATGTTGTAAAGTAGCCTGTGTAATATTGGATCAAATTCAGTGTTATTAAAAAATGGTGTGAATTCGAGGCCTAAGGTTCAGGAAAGAAAACCACCAAAACTGTACAGAATAAACAACTTTGAGGTCTGGTATAGAAGAAGGAGAAGACTGGAGGATATGGTTTAGAAAGTTTTGTTGAAATATTTTCTGTCAGAACAGGGAGTTCTCTTTTAGAAATATGTAAACCGGCATTACTCCTTATCCACTTCAGTTCATCAAAATGGTTCTGTAATTACAAAATTTTTTAAGGAGGCATTGTATTTCACAACCTACAGAATTGGATCCATCCAGTTCTTTTATATTGTAGATTTAGATACTCAGTTTACAATTGTTCCTTAATATTGCATTGGGTTAAGTGCTCAGTGAATAATAGGATAAATGAAGCTTGAAGGGAAGTCCCAATATCAGCTAGTCCAGCCCCCTGCTCCATGCAGGGCTCTCTTTAAAGTTAGAGTAGGTTGCTCAGCTGAGCTTTGAAATTATCCAAGGATGGAGATTCCATAGCCTCTATGGCAAAATCATGATGATATCATAGTAGTATTCCAAGACACATCTTTTTTTTTAATATGTGGGGATTGTAAATTAATTCTAAATTTAAATCCTGTTTACATGCCACCTAGAGCTGTACAAGTCCTGAATTTCTTGCTCTTATGTCCGTGTGTCAAATGTATTCCAGGTATTTTCAGAATTTTAATGATGTGTATGGGAAAGACATATCAACAGACAAAAAATATAATCCCCCCTAGGAAGCCTTTGTGTACAGCAATGTAATGCTGAATTCATTGCTGTAATGCTGAATAAATTTGTTGTTGCTTGAAAATGTTTATAATTATTCATATAATAACTATGTCAAGTATTACTCCTATGGACTAAGTACATTAGTTTAAGTCCTTCTCATCTTCCTAAAGCAGTAATTAAAGTTTAATTTCAACAGGCAGTTTACCGGAAAATGTTAATTTTTCATTCTTTTTCTTTTTTTTTTCCTAAAAGAAAGTGAAAAATCCTTTTTCTCCCGGAAGAATCCATGAGCGCTACAAATCTGGGAGATTACAAGTCCCTTAGTTGTCTAAATTTGCTTATATTAACAAAGCTTGTCTCACCAATTTATAAGTGGTGAAGATGAATCTAGGTTATTCCTTGAGAAACAATATTTTTGATATTTGAAAGAATATGTTTATCTTTGAAAGATGGTGTGCATTATTGTAGACAAAGATTTGGAAGGTCTGCTTTGGAGGTGAGGAGGGAAGTCAAACCAAATCATGGTGTGATCTGTAGGCACGGATGAGAAGCTAAAGCCTAAGGAGTGGTGCTGTGGATTTTTTATTCAGGGGGGAAGAGATATTTCACCATCTAGTATTCCTTCTGCTGAAAATATCAAGTGCAGAGAAGGTGATGAGTTTGGTTTTTAGTATCCACCCTAAATTAAATTAGTAAGATTAAAATGCACTTTGATGAGCGTGCAAACCATGTATCTCCTACAAACAAGCAATGCAGTCTGAGCTCTCTCTTCTTCTGCCAGCGTAGGCCAGGGTTACACTACTTTCCACCTGAAAAAGAATTTAACTTGATAGTGATGGATTTGATTTTTCTGGTTTGATTGTGGTTGGCTTTGTTTGTTTAGTCGGTTTGTTTGTTGACTAGGAAGTTTTTTTGCTTGTAGTGTTTTTTTAATTTTAAAGCTTCTGTGAAACACTAATGGGCTTCCTATCATTCGAATAGCCAGAGTATGTGATATTATCTGTTGTGACAATGTTATTAATTCACTGTAACAATAAACCATGACTATCTGTAGTGCATGCTGCCTGCTGAAATTTATGTTGTGTTAGTTAATAATGTGGGACTTTTATCTACCGTTTTTTTTTTTTTCAAGCAGCTTTTCATGAAAATTTCAAGTGTCTCCTACGCAGTAACATGTCAAAACTCCTTGTTTTCTTATCATATATAGTGTAAGGAATGGTTCTTCTTTTTTTTTTTTAACGACTAACATTGCTACTTGAAAACTCTATTCACCTTCTTTTGAGAAAGCACACAAAAATACAAAATCCCTTAAAAATGAAGAAGTCTGTGTTAGTGAAACAGACCAAGATGGTGTTTATCTGCTGACACTAGCATGATCCACTCTGCTAAATAGAAATTTAGATTATATATCTGCCTGTATTTAGAAAGACATTGACCCAACCACAACCTTTGCTTCAGTTTCCTGAAGGATAGATTTTCTTTATCCTTGTTTCAGTGACTACACAAACTTTCCAGCCTGGTCTGTAATAAGGGAAGAAGTTCCTTTGTACTGGTGCTATGAAAATGAATTTGAAAGAAGTGGCCACCCAATTGCTATGAATTATCCTCCATTAATTTGAGATTGAACTCCCAGATTTCCATCTGAGACTTCCTGGGGAAAAAATAGGTCCCAGGAGATCTACATTTTTCTGGTTTACAACACAAGCAACCTACCACGGCTTATGCAATGAAAACAATATGTTCATTCCCTTGAAGAACAGTGCATGTCAAACACATCAGACCTGCTGTGCAGATGATGCATTTGATAAGACAGTTTGAATGCAGGGTTTAGCATAATGCAAACATGTAAATATTTGTTATCTGGGAAACATAGCAAAGTCATCCACTTTCGCTCAAAGGATGTAAAATGAAGTCTCTAATGTCAGACAGGAAAGCAGGTATTTTTTACCACACGATATCAGCCTGATTCATCTCTTTGTGAAGACACTTGCAAGAATCACACTGGTGTCAATTACAGATGACTACTTGTGTATCGCCTTCCACAAGAGGAACATGAGCACAGTTGCACTAATTAAGCCAGTAGCAGTAGCAAAAAAAGATATGTATGTTCCTCCCAATGTAAAAATATCAATATCCAATAGCCATAGGTAAATTCATCCGAGTATAGGGGTCATTCTTGTTACCAAAAGTTTGTTATTCTCTCTGTTAGTGGTTGTTTTTTTGTTTTTTTTTTTCCTGACTAATATATTACAATTTTCATCAAAAAGAAAATGTACAGAGTAATTTTTCCTAGTCCCCCAAAAGGATTTCCATAAGGAACACAAATTTTAGAGGAAAATTACCTGAGTAACCTTTGCTATTCTGTCAAATGTCTTTACTGTGGCAAACAGTAAATGCCAAAACGCACTGCAGCGATAATATAATATAGTATTGATTATTAGAATTCCATGAGCAGAAGAAAACTCTATGCTGCATTATACTCTTCACAGTAAATTTCAGGAAGATTTATAATGTTTTTTCTACACTCAATCCAAAACAGCTGATTATGACTACACAACAATAAAGACCCAGGCACTAAAAATATTTTAACAGGAGTTTATACTCCAATTTAACAAATCTATAATATTTTCAAGTACCTCATGTATTAATTATGGCATGGCTTCTTGTCTTTACAAGGGTTTGAGAGATAGTACAGTAAGAATACAGCCTGTCAGGCTTCTCGGGTTTGAAGAGGAGGGAAGCAGGGGAATGCTTAGTAAAACTAGCCATCTCCCTGAATTTAACTAGAGTGTTACATCTCTGCCACACATATAATCTTTCGAGGAACTCTCTAGACACACAGTCTCAAGATGAGGAAGGGGAGGAAGGCAGTACCTTTTCCACACAGCACAGCTGCTGCAGATTCTGCTGTCAGTGGGGAATGGCCTCTGTCACTCACCAATCCTCTGCCTTTTGCGATCTTGTGTGGGCAGGGATTCTTGAATGAAATCAGGTAAAGTGCAGAGGAAACCAGTATCTCTCAACTGTGTCATAACTAAGATGACTTATTTCTCTGGGGGAAAGAATTGCATATATGCATACATAAATTTAGCTGGAGCTGGAATAAAAATGCATGGGAAAGGAGAAAATGTTTTATTATCTTCTGCTACTGGGAAGCCATTCCTTTGACTCTTTAACACTTAGGTACAAGTGGACACGACCTTTATCTTCTGAAGCATCTTTTTGCTACAGAGACATTTCTTGAATTTGTTCTGGTATCCAAGATCAATTGACTATTTGATCATTCGTTGTGCTAGATCAGATATTTAGATCCTTGATCTTCAGGCAAATCATGAGTGAGTGCACCAATGTCTATTCACCAGATTATTTCCATCTGTTAAGGTGTGATTACTTGTTGCTGCATATCCACAAAGCTATGGCATGTAATTTTACTTCTGTGTTTTCACTTGCTTAGCATATCTTCTCGTGACACTTAAATTTAGAATCAGTAACAATTCATTCCTCAACTTGTATCACTGACAGGGTAGATGGTTCTGTGGTGATATTCTCTGTGATATGCAGAACACTGCACAAGACAGAGAAGTCATTAATATATTAAACTTAACAAGATGACAATTAATGGAGAACATTAATGGCTTTTTGGATGTGTTTCAAGTTCACATTTAAAATATGAGCACAAATTCTTTTGCTATCCAAACTGTTCTCTGAATAAGTTTCATAATTGGGACTGAGAGGTACTAATGATAATGACCCGATATCAAGTCACTGATGCCAGGTGGAATTTTGTAAAGTGATGAGCACTCTGCACCAAATTCTGCAAGTGCTTCTTGTGCACAGGCCTAACTTTAAGGCACATGAATAATTCCATTTAGACAAAGATCTTTCTTGTGCTCCCAGGTTGAACATGTACTTTGCTCCTTTTGCAGGAGCATGCAGCTCTTTTAGCAGCATTTCACCCACAACAATTTAATCATCTTGTTGCTTGGCTCCTAGAGAAGTCAGTTAGACCAAAGACCCTTCTAAGGCTTCTTTCTCTTTCTGTCTGTTTAACTAAAGCTCCATTTTTTCGAACTGCTGCAACTGCTGCTGTGCCAAAAAATGTGTTTTGGATTAACTTGACATTATTTAAAATCGACTTCCTTTCAGCAAGTTAGGAGTCACCCAAAGAAGCCATGCTGAAAACTAAGTAGGGATTTTGCATCAGGTTTAAATTAGACACATATATCCAAACAACCTTCTTGAGTTTCCCTGTTATCACACATCACCTGAACCATGTCTGTCCTGAAGTGGGATCACACAAGGAGAAAGGAATCACAGGCCCAATGTGTCTGTGTGTTTTCTCTTAAATATGGGACATATATTACATAATAAATTTAAAACTAAATTTATTTTGTTATAATTTAGGTGTAGTCAGATTATTTTGAGTTTGCCATGATTATTAATCCACATCTGCCCATTACAGTGATCAAACTGAAAAAGCTCAAATGTTGCCAAATAGTGGCAGCTAGTTCACATCTCATAAAATATTTCTAGGACCCATTTCAACCCCACTCATGCAAGTTTCTCATGCATACAAGTCTTATCTTGCATCGTGTGATCATGTAAGCATCAGTAATGGCATCACAAACAGGGGAGCAGGTGCCCAAACTTAGCACAAACCCAGCCCCACCTAGTGAAATCTGGTTTATCTGAAGTCTAGTTTATGATTGCTCCGGAAAGACTGCTAACACAGCTCTGCACATACAGATCATACATCTGTGGCCTTCTGCCTCCTATGGTGAAAAGAAACATAGACCACAGCACAGAAAATCAGTTTAGGAAAGTTCTTTGCAACAAAAATGCATTCTTGCTTAAGAGTGTCTAGCATCCTCTGCCCAACCCAAAACCACAGAGGCCAAGTGACAAGTAAGTCTCCCTCTCTAAAGCTATAATGAAGAGCTATATTAACAAGGCAATAAAAAAAAGTTTGTAATAAATTAACTGCTTGGTTTTCTCAGGTAACATAAAATTTTTTCCTCAGTTTCAGCCCCTTCCACCCTCTGCACTAATATGGTCCCAAGGGCTGGCAGTGGCTTGGTCCTGTGGGGAAGCTGTTCTCTCCTTGTGGGAGGTCTGCGGTGGATGGTGCCCACCCATGGCATGAAATATGCATCATCTGTCCTCTCCACCCATCCACAGTGCTGCAACAAGGAGCCCAGAAATCTTGCTTAATACCTCCCTGTTTGTGTGTAATTTCTTTCTGTTTCTACAGAAACAGAATATTATCATCCTTGCAAAGATAAGAAAGCATCAGGCTGACGCATGACATTCCCTTCCATACAGTCATTTTACTGTGGCTCCATGTTAATGAGTCACAGGATCCTAAAGAGCAGCAGATATGAAGTTCACATTCTCGTGCTACTGGTTAATTGTTTGCTGTATATCCAACCCAGTAGACTGAGCCTCTGGATAGGGAATTTCTTGGTGTAAAGATGTGTGCATGCACACTCCCATGGGCTTGTGCACAGACATAAGGTGTGCACGTGTGTGTTAAACAGCTCCCTGTGACGTTTAACAGTGTGTTTGCTGGAGTAAATAGTGCTCACACAGTTCCAAAGCAGATGTAAGTTACCCCTATGCTGTGCTTTTTTACCTTTAAACCAGATTTACTGTAAAAATATGAGAGTATGAGATGGCGATTTTTAGCTTATCTATTTGTCTCTACTGGGACATGGATTTTTGCCTTGCTGTACTTGTTTGTGGGCCTCCTGGTAGAAGACTCATTACCATTCACTGAGATAATAAACAGTTTATATTCTCCAGTCTTATTATCAATTTCTATTATATTTTTTGAATCAATTATTTTTTATTAATTGATAATCAGCCTTGTAAAAACAATTTTGCATAACCAGCACAATAAAATGAGATACCCACTAGAAAATCTTTTACAAGAAATATCTGTCCCTTGCCCTTTGATGGATTTTCTTTCTATCTCAAGGAAACATTTTGAAACCAAGTCCTTTATCCTAGCTGCCTGGCAGCTAGATACAGATGCACCCAACTATCTGTCTATCTCTCTAGCTAGCTAGCTAGCTAGCTTTTTATCTTCTGTTTGCTTACTGACATATTTTTCCTTGGATAGGTCAGGTTCCTTTCTCAGCAGTAATTTGCAACATCTGAAACAAGGTGAATATCGGCTTAAACATGCTGTTATCCAAACCTTCCCAAAAAAGGACACACTGAGAAGTTTTCTTTAAATGTTCAGATCCTCGATACTTCCTATTCTCTGGAAAAAAAAAAAAAAGAAGAAGTAAGTGAAAAATGAACAAGTCATGGATTTTCAGTGCTCTAGTGACTTATACTAATGTATTCCTTCATCTAAATACAGATTTCTATTTAAAATTCAGTATGCAGGGGTATTATGAATTCTAGCTTAATAGATTCCAAATAATTGCCCTTTAGAAATGATGAATAGCTGTTTAAAGCCACTGATAAGAATATACTATTTCTCCCCTAACAATGGACCTTCCACATTAACTGTATCATATATGCTTGAAATTAGTTTATTAATTTTTTTTATTGATATGCAAACTACAAGCTGATGGCAGATGGCAAATAACCCCTCACTCTAACACCAAAATCCTCCAAAAAAAGCCTTGTCTCTGCTACACTTCTTGTGTGGGGACAAAAAGGAGAGATAAGAAGATAGCTTTTATATTGAAGGCAGGCCACTGAAATGCAGATGATGCCATTCTCTCTTGTACTCTGTTTTCAGATTTGCTGGCATAAAAAGAATAAGATATAAGGTTGAATTAATGACCAGATTTTGCAGAACTGCAATTCAAGATGCATTCTCTGTGCTGTTCATGCTATCTCTGACTGTCCTTTAAAACAACTATTCTAGACTTTCTCTTTCAGTTAAAAGACAAGCATCCAGAAATACTGAAATTAAAAATACCTTATTCATATATTAAACACTGGAATAACCTGACAAAAAAATTTCACTTAACAGAGCTGATGGTTTTTTCATAACATATGAAACCCTTTGAAAGCACCAAACAAAATAGATAAGTGCATCTGCAGTTGAATTTGCAGTTGGCATACAACATGACACTGAAAGTTTCTGAGGTTGTATGTGTTTTATGTGCTAAACATACCTGCTGTACTTATATGCAGCACTTGAAAAAACATATACAAAACATGAATCTATTAGAAAACTAACATCTTTTTGCTTAAAATCTTGGTGGAAGGTATGTGTTGTAAAATGTTATCTCAAATATTTAAAGAGATGTACAAAGACAGTGGACACTAACTTTTTATCAAATAAGGGAGTAATGCTGAAGTTATAGTATAGTGTCATATATAACTGAATGGTTTTTGACTGCATAATGGTTGGGTTATACCAAGATCTTAGATGACAAGCAGAAATAAAGCACGGATAAGAAGTGAACATATATGTTTACATTGCATTAAGAAACCAGTATTTCCTATTATGTGCACGTCGTGCAATGCAAAATCCTTGTACTAGTGCTCACTCGCTCTCTCTGCCCATATGTGACTGCATGTAATTGCAGTTCTGTACAGAGAATTCATCTCAGCTAAATTTTTGCTGTTAGAAAAATATTTTCCAGTGCACTTATCTGCTAAAGCTAATAGCAAAAAGAAAATGTCTTCATTCTTTCCTAGTGGTTAGAAAGTTACTGTATTGTAAAGATTTGTTCTACTTTTTTCATTGTCATGTTTCCTACCTACAAGCAACGTAAATTTCCAATTAATTTCTCTTGGCAAACTTAGCAGCGCCACAAGAGTCCTAAAAGTGGGTTAAAGCAGTTTTATGTCTTAACTGGAATTGCATCTATAATGCTTGGCTCTGGTCCCTTTAGCCTTTTATTTTTTTCTATAGGATCAGGGCAGTTAGCCCCATCTCAAGGCCTTTTCTTCCTCCCTCTGGGATAGGCTGCCTTCTCCACACACCACTGGTACCCAGAAAAGAATGGTTCTTCTGTTTGTCTGGCCGACTGCATATTGCATCCATTGCTCCATTCAGCCTGTCTTTTCAGGTCTGGTAGCTGCTGTACAACTTAGCTTTTGTGCTACACTGCCAGGCCTTTTCTGAAGCCAGACGCTTTTTGAAAAGAGGGTATATTTGCATAAACAATACCAATTGAGGAGGTCTGCTGGAAAGAAAATCAAAATTCAGCTGAGCGAATCTTCCTGAACAACTCATTTCTTGCAACCAACACCTCCTATCATTACCATCTGTGTACTAAATTATGGCCGAAAACGTGTGCCACTCTCCCTTTTCGCTTGCTCTTGTGTACAGATTCCTCGTATCAGCTGAAGTATATTTTGTTTTCAAATTTAGGCTGAACAGAGATCCTTAAACAGAATTCGGTATATGCAATGAGGAAAATATGGTTCTGTTAAATAAGGAACAGAAGGCCAGCCATGCATCAGCTAGCTTGCAACCCAGATTGGATTTGTACTGAAGGCTCATCAAAATGCATATCTGAAACAAGATCTACCCATCAGCTTGCTGAGATTTCAGGTCAGTGATGGCAGGGCAGCTTTATCAGAACAGTGCAGGGAGAAGAAGGCTTACTGCTGTGGCTGATAGCTGAAGGAATCATTCTGGAAAATACGTGTGCTTAAATTAAATCTCGAGTGGCTTAAGACATTGCATATACTCAGTGCATGTGTGTATATATCCACATAAACACAAAAATAAAGAGTTCATACATATGTATACGTGAGTGAATTCATGTACATTTCTATGCACAAGCAAACACACACACATGGCCTGTGCTGCATCCTCTGTGTGCATTTACAGTATTTTACACATGGAGATAAAAATAATTAGGCTAACCCTGCAAAAAAGCAGACAGGCAAACCAAAAGTAGCCACGTGGAAAAAAGGAAGAATAGATTTTCAAAAGCGACGGCTCAAATCTCCCACTTATTTGTATTTTTTATTCAAATATCTAGCTAGGTAATGCGTCTATCACTATTTCATTAAATTGCAATGTTAATTTTGTTTTCTTGCTCAGATCCTTTGGATATAATTAATAACACTATTTAAAATGTCTCTCCTACTGCATTAGGTCTGTACATACAGCATCTTCTGTTTTGCACTGCCTATTAAACCACACTCATCTGTCAGAAAAATAGTGCCTATGGATGCCTTCAGCATACAAATCTACCATAGATGAGGGGTTCTCCTTCAGCACTGCTGCCTTGATCACTGCCCACTTTTCAAGCCCTAGGGTCAAGCAGACTGGGAGAAGCCAGACTGCCTCCCTGTGCTGGCTCCATCCACAGGTTGAAACAAGGTGCACACTGGATTTTTGTGGGCATCTTTTATTGGTCTGGTTTCTTCTAGTTCAAACAGAAGGTTCATGTCTTTTCACCTATGGACAAGGACCCTACCAAATGGGTTCCCAGGTGTCTTAAGCAGTCCCTTGAGATGAATCAAGCTACATTTCGGTCATGGGGCTCCAGTCACACTTACATGTCACCCTGAGGAGGTGTCCAAGCAGACAGGTAGCAGAAAACTGGAAGGAGATACATTCACTCCTTCATATAATTTCCATGTCTTCTATAAGATGTGGAGCTTTATTATACTTATCTGGACTGTAAAGTGGCCTACTTCATATAACACTGGAAAATGAAGGTAAATGAAGATCTTTTAAGGAAATTGGCTTAGTACTAATAACTCTTTTTACCAGATTTCATTTTGGGAGAATCATCCCTATAATGTATTTGCCATGTGTTACGTGAGAAAAGTTGCTACACAAATAGCATACATAAAACACACCCATTAGGATTTAATAGGTGTCATAGAAATAAGAAAGCCCACTACATAAAACTTATAAATATGGTTTCACTATTCTACTTTAGTATCCATCATAAATCTTTCATTATTTTGAAATTAAAGGCATGGTCAGCACCCCTCACTCAAAGCATCTCCATATTAGTTTACAACGTAAGTGACTGTATCAAGCAAAAGAGAAAACAATAATAAAAATAACCAGAATCTGGTGTTTGACCAGTAAAATCCAAACCATCTGCTGCATGAAATTGGCACCATGACATAAAATTCTAAGCTCAAGCACCAGAGAACACGTTTGTCATCCGGCAGCTCCTGATTTTGCAGTAAAGGAGTGAGTCTTTCCTAAGCTAATTCTTCCCCACATGTTCCTGTTTCATCTCTCAAGGCCAAGCAAGGTCCTCTGTCTGTGAAAAAGCCAGGCATGATCCCATTGAGACCTCATCCAGCTCACTCTGCCCTGGCTGGTTCTCTCACATGTCCTCTCCCAACAAGGTGTGAAACAGGGGGGCTGAAACCACTGTAACCTCATGGTGGCATCAATAGGGAAACATCTGTAGTGGTGTACTGGGCCTCAGATAAGCAAGGCATGTTGAAGGCAGTCTGTGGTGACCTGTTTTTGGTTCCTAGTAGAGCCTTGTGTTAAGCTGTAAGCTCCTTGTCCCCACCCTACCTGATGTAATCCTTTTGAATTTCCTTGTATTGTTCTGTTTTAGAAGTTTCTAAGTTGTTCAGTACCTTATTGGTCTCCTGTACCCTTGTCCCTCCCCATACCTTTCCCATTGGTCTGCTCCCAGTGTCCCTCTGACACCTCTACCCTCCCTATAAAGGTCTAGTGCCTCCATTTTGAGGGGTCTTTCGGCCTCTGGAGTTCCTCCCCTCAATAAACCTTTGAACCCCAAGCCAAAAGGACCCCTCTCGCTCCTTTATCTCCTCGGGACACTCCAGCTGCGAGCCGCCTCTGAACGCCTCTCCGGAGCAGGCAGAGAGCGTCCAGTGCCCGAGGTCAGCACCTGCTAGCCGGGGCAGGGAAAGGGCATTGCAACGCATGGCGAACCACCGTAGGGCAGCCTGCTAGCCTGCTGGACCGAAGCTGACCACCACCCTGCCTGTCCTGCGCCGCACAGATTTGGAGGAGCCGCCTAATGCTGACCGTGGCGGCCGCATGGCTCCCTCTGAAGCGGCAGCTAGGAGGACTGCAGCAGCGGATTTCATTTCCCAGAGAGCCAGCATAGAGGTGAGACAATAGCCCCAAGGCCCGGGTGGAGGGGCAAAAGGAGTGTAGTAGGCACTCCCAATGCCTCTCCCCCACACTCTAGTAGGGGTAAAACTCACAACTGGTTTTCTGGGGCTTTCTTTTAATTTACTTTTACCGTTAAACAGCTGCTGTGGGTGGAGTAGTTTGGGAGCGGGGGTAATAAGCATCCCTGCCCCAAAGAGAAGTCCCCTCCCCTTTCTTTTATCCAAGTTTAAATCCCTGTGTTTTTACACCCCTTTGATTTAAAAACCCTTCCCTCACTTTCCTTTACCGTAATCCGTAAACTTCTTTTCCTCAAGTTGGAGAAAGATTGAGAAACGGAACCCACTCAGCCTTTTGTCTCCCGCGCCCCTGTTCCCTTCCATAATTTCCATGGGAGAACTCGGTGTTAGAGTTTTTGTTGGCGAGAAGTAAT
>VXBT01009352.1:836935-945914 GCA_013400235.1 Oriolus oriolus | reverse complement strand
GGTTGGCCTCCTAAGGCATCACATCCATTGTTAAAATGTGTGATTTGATTGTGACTACAGTTTGTGTCACAGAAAAATTGTGTGAACCAGTCTAAAACTAGGATAACAAAATACCTTAGGGATTGCAATATTGGTACAGCCAAACTAACAATATTTCTTGCATTAAAATAACTTTAAAAGGTCTTGGATTGACTAGCCAAGTATTGTCATGCATCAGAAGCTGCTTGTAAATATAAAGCAGATATCAAGAAATAATTTTTGTTGGTGACAAACCATACGGTGACCTAAAGTTAGGTAGCACTTTGCACACTTGAAAACCTTTTAGCTGTTTGGGAAATGTGATGAGCTGAGTTGATTTTGGTCATCACAGCCAAGGAGAATTTCACAGAATATGTATTGAGTAAAATAATTTGAGTGGAATTGATTGAGTGGGAGCTTTTAGGCTTAATGTTGATTAAAGCACAGTGAGGAATAATGAGAGAAAATAAAGCTATGACTTCATGAGGTTGTAAAAGAGTATATGAGGGAATTCTGATGCATCAGTTGAGGCTACTCAATGAAATGTTTGACTGAACAGCTTCTGTTGAGAAACCTTATAGAATTTAGTGCTGGGTAAGGAGCCAGATGGTGAATACTATCTTAAGCTTCCCTCGTATGAATCATATGTGTATGCTCGTTTGCATACTGTGTGAATGTACTCTGTGCAATACTGAAGTTGGAGTGAACCTTTGCCTCCAAAGGTTCATGAGGATATGATGAGAGTAATACGAACCTGGAAGGCATGGAAAGTGGTGGCCCAAAAAGGTAAATGGGAAACCTCTGCTGTCTCATGATAAAAACCCAGGGAACGGATTATTAAATTAAACTAAAATTAAAAAGTTAATTGATACATTGGATACAAGTTCTGAAAATTACTGTGGCAACACATTTCTGAGACCTTGAATTTAAAATGATCGTTGATCCCATCTTGTGCCAGTTTTTACTAAATAGAAGTGAAGGTAAATTTTCTGGGAATCTAGTAGGATTTGCCCATATATAGCTGCCCATTTCAGGCTTCCTAAGCTTGCCACCAGTAAGGTTAAGAATTTGTGCCACTGTTGGGTTGTTTGTTAAGAGTTTATGCCCTGGAAGACTAAGTTCTTCGCTTCCTGGTCTTGGCCATTGAAGTCTACCTACCGTCCTGCTACTGGTTCTGGAACGTATCAAATCTGTCTATGATCTAACTGTGCCTGTCCGAAGACTATCCAGGAGTTTTCCCAAGTCTTTTCAGACAGATCAGTAAATTAGATTTAATCATAGAATTGTTCAGCAAGTGTGCTGGCACTGCATGGCCAAAAGTAGGGCAGGGTGAGTAATAGGAAAGGGAGAAGGAGATGGTGGCTGCAAGTGGTTAAACGGGATCTCCGTGTCACGTGGAGCCAAAACCAGACAGAAATCCAGACCTGTTTGCCAACCAGTAGTCACAGCAGTACACAGTTCAAACCTGTCTCCAGATAGCTACAATTTTGGTTGGGTGTGATCACTTCAAATAGCCCTCATTTCAGAAGAATTCCATATTGATGCAATAGTGTGAATATAAATGAACTTACAGGTTGTTTTTACATAAAGCATAGTGGTATGTGCTTAGCCACAACAGAAATGGACTTGGGTTTAAAGTACCATTTACTTGGAGGAAAAAGGACATTACTGTTGCATATAGCAGTGAAGGAACTGAGGGTGTACAAAAATGGTTTTGAATCTTCCAAATCCTACTTTAATAAAAATTTTAAATCAATAATATTGTCCAAAATACTGAGTTCTGAACAAAAGATGTTTTGACAAGGTTGTAGTGATAAGAAAATGCATGTAGTATTTTCTTTGCACATCATGAATCTGATTTTTTTCTATGGGCTTGTTCATGGCCAAAGAGTACAAGATTTATTACATGCAGTGATAACAGCATTAGGATTATCTCTTGCTGGGCAGGAAGGACAGAATTTTGCTTCCTTTTGCACCATCGTAATCTTGGGAAGCATACTTTCTTGGAACTTTCCCTTGCAGCAGTCCGTATGAGTTGCTGTAACCGAGATGTCAGTGTTACATGACTGATTTTTGCAGAGCAAAATATTCAAGCGCTGTTTAAAAATCATGTTCTAATTTGTGCCATGAAAAGTATTTTGGATTAAGGCATCTGATTTTTCACATTTTATTTGCCTTGTTTCTCCCCCTTCTGTTGCATTCATGTTACTATGAGGAATCTTACAGCTTTACAACAGAACTGGAATTCTACTGTGTGTTGATTACAAAGATATAATATGTGGGTAATTGTACAACCTCTCTCCCAATTTGGTAACAATACTTGTCCTATTTATGTGATGCTTGAATTCATTTTGTAGTAACTTAAAAATGTGTGTCAAGGAAGTTACTTCAAGTAATCCATGAACTATCTGCTCCATATGCTGTTTTTATTACAAGCAGTAGTCAGTCTTTCTGCTTTTTCATATGTCAGATCACTTTAATATCTAGGCTCTTGGAAAACAGTCTGACTTGCTTGATATAAGTAAAATAATACAGAATATGCTGTTTCACCAAGGCAAAGATAGTGGTAAATTACCAATCTGGGACTTCTTTGCTTGTGGTTGCTCAGTTGGCCGGAACTCCAAAGAAAAGCGTGGTGTGGGTCAGTCCCTGGGGGAAGAATAGCCAGTTAAGCTGTTTGCCAGATCAGGGAGCTATCACTGTGGCTACACTGCCTTTGCTGCATCAGCTTTACTTCTTGTATGATACATTTGTAATCACACCTGGAAACCCTGTTCATTGGCTTCACATGGTGAGCAGGTTATAAAGAAGAAAGCAAATAGTCTTTGCCGCATAGAGTGTACAATATGCTTTATATCAGCTTTTGTTCAACTTTTCGTTTGCTTTTTTCCCTTCCCCAGGTTATCCAAAGCCAGTTAAATGTCTTGTCAGAGAGTATAGATTAAAGAATTTGTAGTGAACATGGGGCATTGCCCTTCTCTTGACTTGCTCCAGCACTTTGAAGTCTTTCCTGATCTGAGGGGCCCCAAATCGAAAGCAGAATTCAAGGTGTGGCCTCAGCAGTGCCAAGTATAGCTAGACAGTCACTGCCCTGGTCCTGCTGGCCACACTGTTGCTGGCACAGGCCAGGATGCCATTGGCCTTCTTGGCCACCTGGGCACAGCTGGCTCATGTTCAGCAGCTGTGTCACCAGCACACCCAGGTCCTTTTCTGAAAAGCAGCTTTCCAGCCACTCTTCCCCCAGCCTGTAGCACTGCAGGGGGTTGTTGTGACCCAAGTGCAGGACCTGGCAGTGGGCCTTGTTGAAGCTCATAGTACTGGCCTTGGCCCATCAGTCTGTCCTGTCCAGATCCTTCTGCAGAGCCTTCTGCCCTCCAACCTCACCCAGTTTGGTGTCATCTGTGAATTTCCTGAGGGTGCACCCAATCCCTTAGTCCAGATCATTGATAAAGATATTAAACAGGACTGGCCCCAAAGAGAGGTTTTCAGCTGTTTTTGTTTATTAGCACAGTCTGGTAAATATCTCCTTACAAGAAAAGGCATTTGAGACTCCTTTGGCAGATACCTTCTGTACTTCATTTTAAATTTTTTTTTTAATTAGTGAGGGTAATCAGGACTAAGTAATGTGTTTCCAATCAGCATTTCATGAGTTGTATTGCTGTTTTTTCCTTTCCTTCTTCTATCATATCCTGCAATTGCATTTTCATTGTTTTAATGTACATAGTCTGTTGTTGGCTCATAAATTCTTTACAATTGCTTACTAAATGTCCATCTTTCTCCTCTTCTGTTGTTTACAGCAGTTAAGCTCTTAATAGCATAAGGTCTTGGATTAAAGCACTAAGCGTGTGACGATTTACCAATGGTGATTTTTTGGTATTTGTGTTCTTCTCATAGGATATCCTGTCCTTTACTGCCATTCTGTAACTGTGTCATCACCATCAGTTCCTACTTCTTGTACCACCGTTTTTTATGGAAATAGGATCAGTTATAACACCATTTTACACCAATAAATTCATTCAGTTCCAAAAGGTTCTTTCAGTTTATCACGTTAGGAAGGGGCTAAGGAGACAATATTGGCCTAATTTTCATCTCTTTCAAGCTCCTCAGTTTCCGTGTGGCTCAGTGTGATGCTGTTCTTGATACTCAAACTAAGTTTCTTGTCACGGTCAGTCTTGTGTAGAGTGTTGATTATCTTTATGAAAGGCATGAGCTGTTTTGAAATGAGGGTTATCAAATTAATTTACTTTTTATGTGTTACCCTGTTTTTCTTGATTTCTGGGTTTGTTTACCCTTTCCAGGTTTGGTTCGTATTACAAAATTCTGTTGATGTCAGCCTGTTGGATATATTGGCAGGATGTCATTTCTTGTTTATTACATCAATATTTGGTGCTCTCTGCTTAGTTGGTATCTCCCTTGTTTGGGTGTTAGCTTGAGGGGTGATGGGGGGGTGGTGTGTGAGTATATAGTTTGTTGTTAGGGTTTATTTTGCTTGTTTGTTGTTTAAAGAAAAGCCAACAAAACCTGTGTTACTACATTTGTGATTTCATTTGTCAGGAATTTAAAGATTTTGAAATAACAATCATCTGGTCCTCTTGATTTGAATGTTTTTATTTATTTTCTTTTTCTCCACACTTTAACGTCTCTTTTTTCCACATTTGTTTGGTGCTTCTGGCTGATAGATAGGACTGTAGAGGCCGACGAAGGCTTCTCATCCTAAATGTGCACTGCATAGAAGTTGTTTTTTCAGAGACACGTGTCTGTGAAACATTTTGCTATGTTTTATTGTGAGATCTGAGACAAAAATATAACTTATTGTTAATAGTTAATGTCAAGAATCACCTATAGTACTGCGTCAATCATGTGAGAAAAAATGTAAAAACACTCTGATGGCAGAGTTGCATTATTTGGGTCTGCTATGATTTCAGCCTTTTCTTGGCAGCTCTCCGTGAATTGTCCTAGCTCTTGAAGTGTCATCTGGGTTCACATCCATTTGGTTAAGTTTTACTTTCAAATATCTTTTGTATTTAGTCCTAGTACTGAAGTTAACTTACAATATCATACCTGTAACAACAAATGGTATCAAATTCTCTCAGTTTTTGAATTTCTGCTTTCAGTGATTGCAAAGGGATTTTTTAAATACTGAGTATCTTTGCCTCATCTTTTTACAAGCCAAGGGTTG
Source organism: Oriolus oriolus (assembly GCA_013400235.1). Lineage (NCBI taxonomy): Eukaryota > Metazoa > Chordata > Aves > Passeriformes > Corvidae > Oriolus > Oriolus oriolus. The sequence goes on along the minus strand of VXBT01009352.1, from coordinate 940,717 downwards.
TTAAACATTACTGCTTTGGAACCCTATGAATAAGCTGGTGTAAGAACAGTAAAACAAATGCAACATGCACACACCTTCCCCCTGCTGTGACTGGCTTAGAGGTTTGTGCTTGTCCTGCCAACTGCAGCGAGGCTTTTCTAGATCTGCCTGCTTCTTCCTCTCTGCAAGTGCTGGTTTGAGCCTTTTCACTATCTCTACTAATTACCCTGTCCTCTCTTGGTGTTTATGTAGCTCTCCTCCCTATAATACTGGAGTCATCAGTGTGTTTCAGCAGTAGATGGGCTTCCTGATCTAACAAACCATTTTCCTAAATCCTGCAGATCTGAACAGCAAAAGTTAGTGTTCCTGTCTGAGGCATAGGTCTTGCACAAGAGCCACAGCTGAGTCACATAAGGGCAAGCTGCCATGTTGATTTTGTATTTGGAATCAGGCCACATGTAAGCTGCATGTGAGATGTGGGCAGTGTGTGAACAGCCATTTGACAACCTCTTGTCTATGTTTCAGTGCTGTTGAAAGGTTGACAGTCTCTCAAGAAGCTGCAGGTATTGCTCCTCTCACCTCATTTCAGGCCTCGTCACACTGAGCTGCTTTCACGGTTGGTGGAGAGTTCCAGGGCAAAACTGAGCCAACATCTGTAGATGTCATCATAAACATCTGTGCTTGAACACAGGGTCTGCGTATTTCTCTCCAGTGGGTGAAAGGGTGACCAAGAGTGACTGACTTGCACACTGCATGGTTGATATAATCGGATGAACACCTTCCTGAAAGCTTTAACTTTTCAATTTTCAGTATGTTCATAACAGGCTGAGAGTGACTTCAGCAGTCTTCATTTAGCTGTTCTTGCTAGTTTGAATGAAGGCATTTGCATTTCTTCAGTGTTATAATCCGATCATTTCACTTACATGTTTGCAGAGCCTGCAAGAGTAAAATCTTGCTCTGATAATTGGAATTTCAGGGCAGTGTGATAAAAATGGCAATAATGTCAATTTCCAGAATAGTTACAGTACTTTTATTTTTTCAAGCTAACTGAAGTACCAGTATGTGACAAATTAATGGGCATGCATTCAATCAAGAGCGATGCAGAATGAATTTAATCGTGAATATGCATAGCTATATTCTGTTTACATTTGCTAGAATTAGTGTGTAAATTGACTGCTTAGTTGTTTGGGAAAAAATGGATGATGTAACATTAATATCGTTAAAGAATACTTTTTTGTCTCCTGGTTTTTGCACAGAGTACTGTAACAGGTTTTTGTGATGAAAGCTGCTAAGTCTGTATGTTTTTATATAAATGAATGTTAATGTTCTAGATGGTTCCAACTGTACAGCCAGACTTCCGTAAGACAGCACTACTGTAATTTGAAAAATGAGTGAGTTCCTGTTAGAGTTTGATCACATTTTTCAGAAATAAAAACTGTCTTAGCATGATAATGAGTGGTTTCCAGTTTGGACATTCAAAACCTTAAATTATTTGGCCTTTTAGCCTTTTGTATCTAGAGTTTATTTTAGGTTTACATTTTCATTAGCAGATTATTTTAGCAGATCAATTTCTAGCTGCATCCAGGACTCCAGGTGAGGCCACACCAGTGCAGAGCAGAGCAGGACAATCTCCTCCCTTGACCAGCTGGCAGTGCTGTGCGTGATGCACCCCAGGACACAGTAACAAATGGCCCTGTAACAGGCAGACCTGAGTTGTCAGTATAAGGATAGTTTTGTGCTTTCAGCTAGGGCTTTAAAACATCGCTTAAGATTATTTTTAAGGAAACAAGTCAATTAGATACAATTTGTATCTTTCTGTGCTGTGGATGTAAAGTTCTTTTTTTCTGTTTGTTTTGTAGGGTTTTTGTCCTCTCTCTTCTTGTCTCCTCTTTTTTGTCTTTGTGGCAAATTGGATTATACTTTTACATTTATAGAAATGGAGGAGGATTTGAAAGTAATGTACTGTAGGAAAGGTTGCTGTCAAATATTTATTTTAATTTATAAGATATACTAGATTTAAAACTATATTTCAAAATGCAGGAAGGAGAGAAAGCTTAAAGACAGCACTTTCATGTTGGAAGCAGGGACATGCTTAATAATGGAGAAGCAACCCTAGAATCACTGGAATGACACCATAACAAAAAAGATCCTGGTTAGAGTAACAGATGTATTTATTAGCTGTGAGCTCAGTCTTCTTTTGTTTTTACTGTTACTATTTTAGAGGTGAATTTGACCCATCAAGATTCATCATTCTGTATTCTCTTGTATCTCTATTGTGTGTACTGTGTATACTGTGTCTGTAGTGAGCATACCAAGTCCTGTTGGTATGCAGTGTGGCTGTCCTTCACAGTTTTAACTCTGAGGATGCTCAAGTGACATGGAGGAGTGGAACACAAAGACTGATTTCACTAAGGTCATTCTATAAGTCTCTGGCAGGTCTGCCTGTTCTGTGCTGACATCCTAGAAGTCATTCTCATCCTTTAACAAATGCTATTCCAAAAGTTAAATCTGCAACTTTTTATTTCTTGAAACTAAATTCTTACTTTCAGTTTTGCCAAATCATTATGTTAAGAAGTTTCAATTAACTGGGGTTGTATAATAATTAAAAATAAACTATTTGGTGGCATTTCATAGGAATTAGTAGTTCTTAGCTCTGCTAGAAGAAACAAGAAAACCATGTGGTTAATTTTTTCATTATGTTGATAAGGCTAAAGATGCAGTTCTGAGTATGCAGAAAGAGTAGATCTGCAGTGTTAAGACTTACTTTACATGAGGGATTAAATTATCCAGTATCTAGTTTGTTTAAACTCAAGAGAAAGATTGTGCATGTGTAAAGTACTTTGTGAGGTCTGTGCCTCAGTAGAGGCAGAGTATTAAGAGTGGCCTCTTAGGCTCTTTTAGTCCTGGCACAGCTCTGAAGCAGCTGCCTTGTACTGTAGCCGTGTGTTAGGCCAGGTGGCTTACAGCCCCTCACCCTATTCATACAGAGGTGAGTCCTCACTTGGAATTGCAATGGAACTGCTTTGGGGAAGAGACGCTGCCATCTCCAACCTCATCTGTGCACAGCAGTTTCTGAGCTGTACCTCTGGTCAAGATTGACAAAATAAGCAGAACTGCAAAGTGGTTTTCAGCGTCTTAATCTAAAATATCAAGTTCAATAAACCTTTAAGTATCAGATTAACACTTCCCTTTTTCTGATATTTGTCCTAGCAAAAAAATTCAAGTACTAACTGTGATTATGCAGCAGTACATGCATTGATGGCACTGAATCCTTTTAAAAAGTCTTGTTTAGTAATAAGGAATAAAAGCACAAAGAACTCATTTTTTTTTCCTACGGTGTTTTTCAGATGGTGGTAAAAACCTTCATGGATATGGACCAGGACTCAGAAGATGAGAAGCAGCAGTATCTCCCGTTAGCCTTGCACCTTGCGTCTGAATTCTTCCTCAGGAATCCCAATAAAGATGTGCGCCTCCTTGTAGCATGTTGCTTGGCTGATATCTTTCGTATCTATGCTCCTGAAGCTCCATATACTTCCCATGACAAACTTAAGGTAAAATGCTTCATAAACGAAAGGCTTTTCTCCTACCTTATTCTTACTGAGGAAAATATAAACCACCCTCTCCCCAAAAAATCCCCAAACGAACCAAACAGTCCATCACCCCCCCCGCAACAAAAAACCCAAAAACCAACAGAAAAAATGTTTTTATTCCCATGTATACTGATTTTCAGTTTTATGAAAGAGACGTTGCTTTAATCCTGTAAGTCAGTGTAATACTTAAGGGCCAGAGATGCTTAAAGGAATGCTAGATGGCCAGTAACTGTGTTGGTGGTAGATTTCTGTCAGTGCCTAAAAAATTTAATGTTCTCACATTATGAGTTTGAAAATGTGGGTAGATGTCACTATTAAAGGATGGTATTTTTACTTTCTGCTGAATCAAGCTTGTAAACTTTGTTTTTTGACAGGACATATTCTTGTTTATTACAAGACAATTAAAAGGCTTGGAGGACACGAAGAGCCCTCAATTTAACAGATACTTTTACTTATTAGAGGTAACACAACAGTTGTAACTTTCAGTAGATGGTATTAGCTCTATAAGCCTAAGAAGTGTAATCAGTCTTTCTCCTGATGTGCCAGTATGCCTGGCAAATTTCTTTTATTCTGTAAATAACACCAGTCTCATTAAAGTTCCGTGAATTGCTTCTTTTAGTGCTTGTAATGCTGTTGGCGTTTAAGAAGTTTGTCAGTCTGTAGTTGAGGACATGTTAAAACAATTGGTATTTATTAACATTTAGCTTTTACCTTACAATTCCATGCATTGAGAGTTTTATATCAAGAGAGAAAATTTCAAATGCTGATTAAAATGCATATGTGCCTATATCGGTGACAGGAGAAGGAATGTAAGATTTTTGCTTTAAAAATATTGCAAAACCATACTCTTGACAATAACTGAGTGGTGGGGTTTCAGTGTGCTTTTAGAAATAGTATCTCATTTCTAAACAAGATATTTGATGTTTAAAACACAATGTTTAAAATTGTTTTGTTTCATAACATGAAGAAAAAATAGGGTCTTATTGTATTGACATTCTATCAATCGTCTTTTATACTTAAGAAATCAGATTATTCTGTATTTAGTTTTTTCTGGATGTATCTTGCAAAGCCCCTCTGTGTTAGGAGCTCTTTATATGCAAAGCAAATATCCAGTCTCTTTCCCCAAAGCATTTACATCTATTGTATATTATTTTTCGTTAAATAGAAAAAAATTTTAACTAATATGATTGTATTTATGTGACTTAATGTGAAGTGGTACTAGCCTAAATATCCTAATTTTTGTTCTAGAATTTAGCTTGGGTCAAATCTTACAACATCTGCTTTGAGTTGGAAGATTGCAATGAAATTTTTATTCAGCTTTTTAGGACTCTTTTTTCAGTTATCAAGTAAGTTGAATTGCTTCCATTATATTAAACTGTCAAAATATCATCAGGTTTGGGGGTAGACTGAATCAAAGCATAGTCTACAGATAAATATGTCTGAATAGAAGCCATTATTTCTCTAAATGAAGAGCTACAGGGAAAGAAAATCAATGTGAACTGCTGACATTATGGAAGGGTGTGTGTCTGAAAGTAGATGTGTTTTAAAATTTGTTGTCCGTGTTACAACAGTATACTTCATTCTGATTAGTTTATCTCCATTTTTGTATTGGGTGTTATTGTCCTTTTTTATTTTGATTCTCTTAAAGCAGAGCGAGGTTGTTCTAGGTTTTTGAACCGTTCCGTAAGAGAGGAAAGGCACATAAAATAGTTCTGAGATGTGAAGAATGTAAGGGAGAGCAAACTGGACACACACTTATGGCATTAGATGTTGTTTCTTGATTGTACTGTCAGTATTTGTCAGGGTCTGAGAATTTAATATTGGTAATATTTTTTATGATCTTAGTAATAGCCACAACCAGAAGGTACAAATGCATATGCTGGATTTGATGAGTTCTATCATCATGGAAGGCGATGGAGTAACTCAGGAGCTGCTGGACTCAATTTTGATTAACCTCATTCCTGCACACAAGGTCTGCCAAGTAAAATATTATCATAGTATACTGTTATAATAGCAATAAGTCTTATTACCTTTTGCATGTTGTTTATCTCTCTATATACTTTAACTATTGTGACTGTTTTGTTTTCTCACATTCATTTGGGAATTACCTGGTGCTGTTCATTAGCTGTATCTAGATTATTCAACACCAAGAGATTGTGCCACCTCAGGATCTCTGTACTGAAACAGAAATAAACTGAAACATAAATAAAGTGTTTTCAAGCAAATATAATAGGAAAACATTCTGTCTTGAGGATTGTGAGTAGTTGGTTGTTTTGCTTTTGGGATATGTCGGGGGTTTTTTGACAAAGATGTGAAATACTTTTTAATTTAAAAAAAAGGGGGCCGGGGGAAGATATCCCCAAGGCTTCTATGGTGTCTTGCTGTTCTCCTCAGCTTGCCAGTCAGACCTTGCTCCACCTTCCTAGCTGTGCTTCGCACCCCTTCCGTTGTCTTTCTTCATTTAATTCACTTATAAGGGACAAAGTGACACATAACGCACACGCACACACACGCACTCCCCTTCCTAGAGGGATTTTATACGAGGTCTTGCTCAGAGAGGGGATCACTGGATCTGCCCTTGAGCTTTTAGAGTACCTTCACTGTAATGTCTTAATAAATTGAAAAGAGAATAAACACAACTCCTTTAGCTGTGAAATAAGGGAAAATGAGGTGCAGGCTGGTGATGCCTTATGTAGACCAAGAAAATTCCCTTGCTAGAACACTTGTACTTACCAAAAATAGTATGGAGTACTGTAAGTTTCAGTTATTAGTTATCGCAGATGAACTGTGCTCTGATTACCAAGCATGTGTTTCTGTTTGTTCATTTGTTAATTTAAAATAGTGACAAAAATTAAGGCAGGTCTATCCGTGACTACATAATTAAAGTTAAATTAGTATATAAAAGCAGGGATTGTTCCTTTGGTTACATAAAGAGGGAGAATTCATGGAAATGTGCAGCATTGGATTGACTAAGTTGTGGCCATTGTCATTTACCTGTGAAATCTCATCAGGCGTATAAAAGTATCTATCGTCTGAGATGAGCTTGCATTCCTTCTGTCATAATCATGAGACAGGAGTGCCATTCTATCAAATCATTTTTATTGACAGCAGTGAGATAATGTCTTATTGAAACTGCTGACACAGAGAGGCCTCTTGTGATAAGAGTCCTTCTGGAAATACAGTGTTCTTTGTAAGTTGCTTCTAATGAATTATAGGCAGTAGATATCAGGAATAGAAGCAGAGAATGGCGATACGTATGTCAGGTGATGCTGTTAACAATGGTGGACATTGCTCTGAGGGTACAAAAGCCCACTAAAACTTCACAGTGTGTTGTGGCTACTTGGTTTAGGCAAAGTAAAAGTGAATGTGATCTTTTAGCATTAACATTGTTATAGTTTTACCTAATGAAAATTCTCAAGCAAGGCTCTGATAAAGAGGGAAATAAACTTGGTGTAAATATTGGGTTGTAATGCATATTTAGTATCACGTATAGGACTGGTGCCATTCTTACCGGCTCTTGGTCATGACTGAGCAAATAATATCCTGTAGTCAGTTCTCAGTATTGTAATTTGGTCAGTATGTTGGTCTGTGTTACTTTGTTTCCTGTAACAAGGGCACCTAGACTACTGCTTTACCACGGCAGTTCGAAGAAAAAAAACGACCAGAAAGTTCTTTTGTCTGATCTGCCTAGCAGAGTTTGACTGTTATAACTATGTTCTCCTTTCATGAACAGATCTCCTAGAAAATTCTGTGATAATACTGCTTGTCTTTAGATATGTAAATCAGAAGCACTGTAGCCTTAAGAGCACGATTTAGTCTCTTGTAGAATGCATACAAGAGCAATACTTTTAGGTTTGTGCAAAGCAATCAAATACCAGTCATTCTCTGCTATGACATAAGCATCAGTCTGGCAAGACTTGATGTAATTTTGTCTTCAGAAATAATATGTTTTGGATAATGCAGTCTGATTCTGTTTTTTAGTTCAACATGATACACAGTCTACCTCAGAACCTCTAGGTTATATTAATTTGTATGTCCATTCTTAGTAAAGTGATGATGGTGTACATTGTTCTCTGTGTGTGGTAATGTGAGTCTCATCTAGTAAATCCAGGTTTCCAGTAGCAGTAGCATATGTCACATTTTGCTCAGACGTGTAGCCTCAAACTATAGTCCTTTTTATTAACTTTAAAAGCAGTGCTATTCAGTGAATATTTTTCTTCACACTTTTACTTAAGTTATTCCTTAAAAACATTTTCATGTTTTAAAAATCTGTATTTCCTTCTGCATGTTCTGCAGCATGGCTCGTCCAGACCCACAGCATTTCTTTTCTCCTAACAGATTGATTATTTGTTTATTATTTATTAATAGCTGTTTATTTTATCAAGATATACATTAGTTTTCTAGGCTGTTTTGGTGTTTGATTCTGTGTTATTGTGGTGTTTTGTGTTTGTGTGTGTATTTGGGTTGTTGGTTTGGTTGTGTGCAAGAAGCTGTATTGAAGATCCATGGAAAATGTATTTTAAAGTTTGAGGTTGGCAGCCCTTTAGTTTAGTACCAGCATACCAGTCAACAAGATTTTAATCGTGGCTTGATTTGGAGAGAAAGTGTTGGGATATTTTTTGAGAAGAGTTTATACATATCTGTCTGTCTTCTATAATGAGACATCAGTTTAGTGCTTTGGTGACTGAGGAGATATTTGTTTGAGCCTTTGGCCACTTGTTTCTCTTTACTATCTGTTGGTGAACTGTATTTGTCATCTCATTAGTTAAAAGAGCATGAGGGAGTTGTTCTCAGTGTAGACTTGCCAAATACCATCTTTCCAAGAATCAGTCATCCCTGGGCTTTACCTGCATTTTGTCTGCAGTGATTTGTAATTTTCAGGGCAATCAGCTCACCTATTTCTATTTCTTTTCCCTCCAAGCTGCATTAACCCTTAGTTGATATGAGATACTGCATATGGGATTTGTGTAGACTTGGACAGTCAAATTTTTCAGATGTGCAGTTACATTCTTTTTCTTCCTCAAGAGCAATATAAACAATGTTCAGATTTGTCATGTTGCAGTCAAATGTTTAATTGGAAAGTTAACTGCTAACTCTGCCCAAGTGTAAGTGCTTTCTGTAGTCTTGCTGTGGGCTGTCTCAGAGCATATGGTACAGTCTGTGGAGAAGTCAGTGCAGTTTTACCCTCTAGACAAGGCTGAACTTGCTACAGAGTGTACCCGTAATGAGTATGTGAGGGGCAAACAAAAGCACACTTAAATACTAATTTAAATTCATTCATTTTTCAGTGCCAAATTTGGTGCGCATTTATTTTCAGAGTATAGGTATGGTAATGTTTCTTCAAAATTTGTTATTACATGTGGAAACTCTATAAAATTTTATTATATTTTCTTTATTTCAGAACCTTAACAAACAAGCGTTTGATCTTGCAAAAGTCCTGTTGAAAAGGACCGTCCAGACCATTGAACCGTGTATTGCCAATGTATGTAAATTAATTAATCCACATTACCTGCAAGTAACAAGTGTTCTTGTTACTGTCTTGAATTATTGGAGATATGGTGGGGGTTTTTATTCTTTTAAGTGTTGTTTATAGAAACTACATTTTGTGATGCAGCTACAAGAATACCATTTCCCAAACAGGATATTGTTGGCTTGGTTGTTACGTATGTGGAGTGTTTCAAATAAATGAAGAGGAAATTAATTTTCATCCATCTCAGTCTAATGTTCAGCCTAAATCTAGGCTGTGAAAATAGGTGACCACCAAAAATACTATTACAACAAAAAGAATTAGTAAAACTTCATATGTCCAGCAACCAGACAGCCTCGTTTCATACCGAGCTTTAGGATGAAGCATTTCGAACTACTGGCTCTTTGCTAGATATTTTTCCCCCTCCTGAACTTGCTATGACTTGTAGTCATAAAGAGTAAAAGAACTATGCTTTTTGCAAGGCTTCCTTCAAATTTCTTCTTGTCAAATTTCTTCTTGTCAAATGTGAGTGTTGTATGTTCTGCCTATTAATACAGCAACTTCAGTCTTTGATGAGTGGGGTCTGATCCATTCTGTTGCCTTTCCTTGGTGCTGAAGCCAATAGAATTCATAAAATTCAGAGTAGTTTAAAAGGGATTTAGGCAAATTCATAAAAGATTAATCAGTAAGTATTTAAAAGCTGAAGGAGTCTCACAGTTACCACGTTCCAATTCTTCTGGTTTTTTAAGCTTTTTGATTAGTCATATCTGGAAACAGGATAGTACATAAGTAACCTTTGAGTTGATTTAATACTGTTCTCCTTACCTTCTTTTTCAAGTGTGTAATAACTTTTTTGGTATTGCATTTGAATGCTTAAATAATATTAACCCACAGCATCTAATAGGAAGTATTAAAATTTAATATACCTTATATAAGTCCAAAAATAAATAGTTCATAATTTAGGCTACTTTGGTTTGTTTCTGTTAGATCACTAATGACCTTGATACATTACCCATCAAATATTGCAAGACATAACATAAAGATGTCTGACATTCTTTAAAATGGATTTGAAGCAGAGAACCTCTTTTTCTCAGCATTTGATGATCTTCAATTGGATTGGGTTTCAATTTTAAGAAAATTCTTTAAAAGTACTAATTTTTTTGGGTCAATGTTCTACTGGATGAATTGCATTTTAAGTTAACAATTCTTTTATTACCTGTTAATTTTGCTTGGGAGATAGTTACTGACATTTGAAATTATCAAATTGTCATGTATTAAACTATCTTGATAGCATTAAGAGAACTGAACTGAGAAGGATGTTGGTAATTTGCTTGAGCCAAAATTGTAAGGGTGACATGCTTTGATGTAATGAAAAAATTGTGCATTGTCTTCCATTAGTATAAAACCATTAATGATACTACATTAAAATAATTCTTTAAATTAATGTTTGCATTAATGAAGGAAAATATACTACATAATACTGTTTGTATTTTAGTTTTTTAACCAGGTTCTGGTACTGGGAAAGTCTTCAGTAAGTGACTTATCAGAGCATGTGTTTGACTTGATACAAGAGCTTTTTGCCATAGATCCTCACTTACTGCTGTCTGTCATGCCACAGCTGGAATTCAAGCTGAAGGTGGGTTACAGTGTAGCTTTGGACAGTCAGTAAAATTTGTGGAGATATTAAAAGTGCAGAACTGTAGATTTAATAAGTGTTCTACTAGAGGGATAAAAATTCTGTATTTATTGCTTTATTTTGAAGATAAATATAATATTAAAGAAAGGATACTGGAAATCTGTATACAATTATGTGCTTTTTGTGCTTTCAACCATGTATTATGCACACAAAATATATATAATCATTATAATGATAAATTAATGCAGTCTAATGCAAAAGCTTTATGTACTTAATCTTTGGATTACACCCAAAATTTATAAAGCAATTAGGCTGTGGTTGGCTTATTTTATGAAATGCGAATGTGTCAGCTTCACTATTGATTTGCAGAGTTTTCTTCTATGAAATAATGTTTTCATAATAAGAGGAAGTATTTCCTAATATTTTATCCGTTTTGTTATTATCAGCTAATAAGTCAGCTGACTGGTTTTGAATCCTTGAAGATAGTTAATTTATCCTGATTTGGAGGTTTGTGGGAGTTTTAATTAAAAAGTTGTTTGTCTTTCCTAAGATTGTAAGTGGACCAGAGAAATAATTCTGTATGTGTGGATGTACCTGTAGGCTATGGTTGCAACAAACAAAAGTAACCAAGAAATGGGTGTTAGGTGAAATTACATGTAGCTTCTTTAGTGCACATCTGTTTGTAACTTCTTCATTCGTGTCCTTTCCACACACATGAAATAGCCTTAAAGAATGTCTTAGAACAAATCATTAGTTGTTGAAGTTGTCAAATATATGTTAGTCAGAGTACTGTGTATGGGTTTTTACTCTTGAAAGAGAAGATACTTTCAAAGCACAGCCATCTATTCAGTGTCTGTAATACATTAGCTTAATAGGTGTTTGTATGTCTTGCCTCATAGTAATCCAGTAAGAGAATTAAACAGAATGGGGATTATCAGAAATATTTTCAAACTCAGTTTTAAATCTAACTGTTCAAAAAACAGAAAGAAAAGGAAGCCAGAAATTGTTACTAAGGTATTACGGGTAATGATTTACAGTTCCTGTTTTGATTTTTAGAGCAATGATGGAGAAGAACGTTTGGCTGTTGTTCGACTTCTGGCTAAACTCTTTGGCTCCAAAGATTCCGATCTGGCCACACAAAATCGACCTCTTTGGCAGTGCTTTCTTGGGCGGTGAGAGAAATGGGATAGAATTCGGAATTTCTGTTCTTTTTATTGTAAATTTTCTTATAGTATTGCATTTTTCATTGTGTTTTTAGAGGATGTAACTGTGTGTATTTGAACAAGTTACATTGTTAGGTCTTCAAAGCAGAAAACTGCATAGAGTTCTATTTTAGAAGGAAGAAGCTTGAAGGACTGCTGCTATATTGCTGTCAGCTATGGGCATATAAATTAGCTAGACAGCACATTATATGCATAACAGAAATTAGACAATAGCTATGCCAGCATTGTCTGAAATTTCATACTGTGCAGCTGTACCTGCAGCTCTATCTGTTTGGCTTGGCATTTACCTTTCTGAGTGAAGAGATATGTCCATTTAAGTAAATGTAGACGTTTATAATTTTTTTTAAAGTGAATGTTTTCAAATGGTACGTGTTAGATGCCAATTTACATTTCTATAATTTTGTGTGTGTGTGTGTACGTACGCACACCACACGGTTGACATTGTGTGGAGAATTGTGTTCAGAAGTCAGTGGACAAAATCCATTGGGTCAACATTTTATCCATAAACAGTATATTCATCCTTTAATTTTAGTCTTGACTGAATTTCACAAGAAATAACAAATATTTGTATGAGGTACATTATGGAGATAAATTCAAAACATTTATATTCTATAATTTTGCCGTATAAAAGTATTCTAATAGTTAACAGAACATACTATCAGCTCATGTTACTACATAGAGAATAATACTGATTTGCAAAGCTAATTAAAAATTAACATTCATCATCTTCTATCCCTCTAGGTTCAATGATATCCATGTCCCTGTGAGATTAGAGAGTGTGAAATTCGCCAGTCATTGTTTAATGAACCATCCAGACTTAGCAAAAGACCTCACTGGTGAGATGCTCATACAGGATTTAGAATAATCTACAAAATTATATGGGAACTGTGTAATTTTTATATGTGTGTGTATATATATATATATATATATATATATTTATAGCAGTGTAGTTCTGAAATGTATCAAGTCCAATGCTGTATGGAAGAGGTATCTGCTGAGTAATTGATTTCTGTTGAAGGCAGGCACTAGTTATTAGGAAGAGAGGAGTGTGTGATTTTGTGTGGGTTTTGTCAGTGAGCTGTTAAGAAGCTACCCATTGCAGAATGAATTTTAAAGTAATTTCATGTTCTAAAGAAACTTTTGGTGAGGCAGAGCAAATATTGGTGCAACATCTTGACTTACCTTAAAAACCAGTCACTGTGTTCCCCACAACTCTCTTCCACTGAGTTCACAAAATGCCTTTTTGCTGATCTAAACTGTGGAGTTTCTTCTTTCACTACAGTATCAGTTTAACTATAAGATTTTCAGAGTTAACTGAAAATAGTGTTGTTTTTTGATGCAAGCTGTTCTACAATAACTGTCAGTATTTTTCATTTATTATTTACATTTTTCACTCTTGGGGAATGAGAGTTTCTTCTCTTTTTATTTCTTCTTATTCCCTCACCCCCCTTACTTAAAATATATTCTAGTCAGCTTTATTTCACTTTATTGCTTCTTGCAAATGAGACTATCATAAAAGCTATTCTGTATTCTTCTGATACTTACAGTTATCTAATTGTTTTATATTTAACATAGAAAATACTGGAACAGATGTTTCCTCTGGGTAGCTCTGTATTTAATAGATGACATGGTTGCGATATGTCACTGACTTTTAATTGTTTTAACATTATTAGTAAATCAGAATACATCACACCAATGTAAAAAGCCAAGATTTTTGTTGTTTCTGCGCATAACAGAGTATTTGAAGGTTAGATCACATGACCCAGAAGAAGCCATTCGACATGATGTTATTGTTACAATTATTACCGCGGGCAAGAGAGATCTCTCTTTAGTCAATGACCAGCTGCTTGGCTTTGTAAGGGAAAGAACGCTGGACAAACGGGTAAGTGTTAATATTGTATTTTCAGCAATTACCTGCTTCTAATATACTTTAGTAAAACTAAAATTGAAAAAAACAAAGCCACAAAATCAGAGAATCTTAAGAGTTCACTATTAACAAGAATACTGCAGGGAAAAAAAATTATTTTCTTACAAGAACATGGTAATGAAAATTCCCTATTATGGTGGCGTCAATCAAATGTTGTCAAGCAAACACAGTCATATTGTAAGAACATAAGAATGGTCACACATGTTTAGGCCATTGGTCCCTACAACCCATTATAATTCTTACCAGTTTTGGCTTCCAACAAGTTGTGATTTAAGGATTTATTAAGTCTGCTGGCCCACATTCATAATAACTTTCAACAGAACTTTATTCTGTGTATTTATCAAGTTCTTTCTTGAATTTATTTGTACTTTGTAAGCCTCTCGTGTATGCGTCAGTAAATTCAAGTTTGATGCACGTTTGGGAAAAGTAACTTCACTTGTTAGTTTTTAAACTTGTCTGATCATTTGACTGGGTATCTTATAGTTCTTGGATTACATAAAATAATGAACATTCTTTGACTCATTTATTTTTAATAAATGTGAATACCATATCTTCTCCAGTTCTTTGTTCTCCATTCTAAAGAATCACCTGATTGATTAACTTTCACACAAATTGATTATTGCATACTTCTGATCATTCTTGTCTGCATGTTCTATATCCTGTTGGGGCTAAGGTGACCAGACTTGGTAATGGCATTCACAGTTCCCACCATGTTGTGTACATACTTGATGATAACTTTATTTCTTACTCTGAAACATTCGGTCTGTCTCTTACACTGTTTCTGAGCACTGAGCTGACAGTTTTGGAAAATATTCACGTTGACTTCAGTGTTTTCCTCGAAAAACTTTGGATGATATACTGCCAAATACTGAACATGCAGAGTTAATGCTAGTGGGCAAACCTAACCTTAATCTGAATTTCTTCCATTTCATATTGTTACAATTCAGTAGCGTGACATTTTTCTGTAGTTCTTCATTATAATGTTACATCTGACTACCTCAGTAAATTTTATACACACTTTTCAGTCCATTTTCTAATAATTTTTAATACGTTAAGTGTCAGAGATTCCTTTCTGACTCCATCTATAGGTTCCTTTTGTTTCCTTCTTTGTCAAAATCGGTCATTTATTTCCACCCATTGTCCCCTCTGTTTTGGTCAATAATTCATTTACAACAGAATCTTTATTTTAAGGCACTCTGGTACGAGACTTTGTTGGAAGTTTCTGTGGGATCCTAATGCATTTTACTGATGTACTTCTGGGTCTGCTAAAAGTTATTTTTTTCTGAGATAAACCTTCCCATTATATAAAGTTCAATGACACATTTCCGTGACTTTTTTCAGTAGTGTCAGCTCTTTGTTGTCATTACTGTTCTATTTCAATCTGTTTGCCCATTCAAAATCAGATGTTCTGATGAGTGGCACATTGTTCCTCTTCAGACCCTTCACTTTCTTTCACATTTGCTGTCTTCAATCTGTTCTTTGGTAGATTGCAATAATAGAATAATTAGTATTCGGTGTATAATGTCGAAATTCCTGCAGAAGTCGTAGATGGGATACTGCCTGGTCTTAATTATTTTGTTCCTGCTTGCTTTATTAATTTTTTTTTTAAATATCTCTTTATGATACTTTAAGAAACCTCTTCAGACCTCTCTCCTGGAATAGATCTGTTTGTCTTTCAGCCATTCAGAAAGGGTCTGGAAGGCTTCCTGCTTCTGGAAGTTTTGATGAAGATGTTTAGTTAGTATGCTTTTAATAACTTCATTTTGAAACTGTTGCCCATGCTTCATCAAGGATTTACTTTCAACTTTCCAGAGTTTATACTGTTTCCTGTTTACATTTTTTCAGATGTGGCTCCATGGTCTTTGGAGGGCAAAGTTTAATAGCAGACTTCTCTGTGCTATGTGGCCATGTTGATATTTTTTTTTCCTTATTGTTGTTCTTTTTTTAATAGGCTATAGAAAGGATGCCCCCTATGTCATTCTAGGTAGTTACTTAAATTATTTCAAAATAATTTTACATTGCTTTGTTCCCCTTTTAAGTGAGAATGTTACTGTAATGGATTTTGAGATAAGGAGGTCATCTTATAACAGAGAAATACTGATTTTGAGTATGTTCACTATTACAAAGCAGTTCTTCAATTAGTTGTACTTGCAGCTTGACACTGCATGTTTCTCAGGAGTGATCAAGATCACCTTCCTTTTTGTCCAGCCTCTAAACATGCTAAAAGGTCGTCTGTGAGATTTAAAAAATTCTGGTGTAACCACCACTTCCCGCTGGGACTTCCACCGAATGTGAAGGGGATGATTGTTACTGTGTCTTCAATACAGTGTCTCTGTTCTGTTCTCATTTAGCATGTTTCTGTCAGTAAGAGGCAGTCACCTGTTACTGCACAGCTGTAATACTGATTTCTATAGAGCTAGGTCTTTTTTCTTGTGGCTTTAAATCCAGTGTGTTGGCACTTAATGTTCCTCATATGTTTGACTAAGTCATTTCGCTCCAGTGATAGGTTTGATCTATTGCATTTCAAGGTTAGGTGCTTTTTCGGGCAATCAGTGAAGAATAACTTCATCTGTACATGATGTTTCTCTTATAAAAATCTCTGGAGAGAGCTTTAATGAAAATATATCCTGAGGAGAAAATAAAATTGAGCACTGAAATGAGACTAGAAATGACTACAACACCTACTTAGCATTTGAAGTAGACCTTAGCCATACAGGATGTCTTTGTAAGTATAATCAGTGTTATAAAATTAAGATCAAGGACTTGCAAACTTTCATCTGTTTTTTTTATTTTTAGAATTTTTCTCCAGTATGGGAGAGGAGCATTCATAATGTCCATGTAACTATCCTTATGTTTTCTATGTAGGATTTTCTCAGTTCTGGGCATTATACCTATTTTAAGAATTCTTTTTCTTTAAAAGAGCTCTGTATTCTGCTGGCTGCGTTTACCCTTTGTAGCTGGGTTTCTTTTGGACACATCTACTGCAGACTCCTAGATGACTGTTCATCTGTTTGACTTCATCTTTTTAGGCGTGCAGTCATCTATCAAAGGAGTATTGCTGTTACTATGAAAAGAATGCTTGTCCAAGAGGCTGAAGTAAATGCCAACCTGTCATTTCAATTCTGCCTTTTATCTTTATAAAACAGGGAAAAAATTTAAATCATGCTAACTGCTACGCCATTTAAGTGATCTGTTTTTTCTCCTGACCATATTCTAATTGACACAGTATTAGTAAAGATAGTCTAAACACTTTCTAGAATTAAAGTTTCTGGCTAAAAGACACTACTTATTTTTTTAAGGAGTGTCCTTAGCTGGCTTGATCTATATAGACATCTGCATAATGGTGGTAACTATTTAAAAACAACAATAAACCCCCCCCCAAAAAAAAACCCACTCCCACCAGTAGTTTTCAAATCCATTTGTATTGCTCCAGATGGAAAAGTAACTCTGGTAACAGATGCTTCCCAAAAACTGAAATCTAGTCTTTGGTAATAATTGTTCTGAGCAAAGCTGCCTTGGAACACTGTCTCGAGGGTCTTTCCAGCATCTTCACTTTTCAGAATAATTAGGAGACATTTTAAAAACAAATTTTAACAGTACTGTTTTCTGTTATACTAGAATAATCTTAAGAACCTGAAAAGTTAAGAGGAGAGTTTTGACAGCTGACTTCATTGGCATTTCTCCCAACAGCCTTTATGTAGAGACTTAAGCCCTTCATGAGAAGTGACTTGCGCATCATCAGCTTGAAGTCAAAAGCTATATAGTGAGGAGCCATAGAAACACACTCTCATTTTTGGCTCCTCTTTACGCATTTTCCTGTATGTGTGTTAGTTTTAACTGTACTGAAAACCATTGTGGCTTTTTCCAGATGAAGGAGAATGATTGTAAGATGTTTATGAAGGGAATAGGTTAGTTATTCTAATGGATAAGGGATTGTATTGAACTTTAAATAACAATTTTTTTCAAAACTCAGTCCTGCAGTCACCAGTGGAGGAATGTAATTATGTTGGTCAACCAAAGAAGCTAAGGTTATCAAAATTCTTTTGTTAATTAAATCAGGGTAGTAATTCTGTTAGCTGTGTTTATTCATATGCTGCCTTTGAAATTGGTAGTTACATTCCTCTTTATGTTAATTTGCTGTTTCGGCTTTAATTCTCAGAAGCATCTTATTCTTTTCTTCCCTGCATGTATCTCCTGTTCAGTGACTTGTTTCCATGGTGTCTCAAAACATTCTCTAAGGGTTTTGGTCCAGTGTCTCCTGTTGTCATTCTGAAACTGCCTTTCTACATGCTCTGAGATCTGCTCTACAGCATTTTCAATAATCAGAATTCTAATGGCAATCCAAACCTCCTTTCCTTTGTAACCCCTTGTTACTCCTTCATTTTAGGCTTAAATTTTCTGGAATCGTTTCTAGCAAATTTTTTTGTTGTCTTCTGACAAGTTTTGCCATCCTTCGTGTCTCATATAGGAGATCTGATAATGCTATCACCTGCATTGGAAGGGTATATCTGAATGCAGAAAAATATTAATACTTTTCTGAAAATGTTTCCCTTTTAGGCCTTTATTTTCTTTAAAATGTGCTTTAGATTGCAATGGGAGTGAACAAATTCCTGCAGAAAAGTTAACCAATAACATCTATTTATAGCTAAAATTTTTCTCTTTTGTGAAGACTAATTATTATGTTATGTTCTAGCAAAGTCATTACTATCTTGACCTGTCACAGTTTTAATACTTAAGAAATATGTAACAAAATACAAGTTTATTTTTTTCATCTTATTTTTATAACCTGCTCCAACAGCTAGTGGTGTTTTGTGGTGACATAAGCCATATTATCTTCAAGATTTGTCTTTTCTTTGCCCTTCAAGAAAAGGAATTCATTCAGTAAAACTATTAAGAAAGTGAATGTGCAGTACCTCAGTGTTACTGAGACAAGCCTTCAGTTTAACCAAGTTGAGGAAGTTACGTGCTGTATGAATAACAGTATCTGCATTTATGCTTCATAGGGTGAAATGATCTGAGCAATGTTAGTCTTTGGGAGTTCAAGGCCAAAAGTGATACCTGGTGTGTTCTGGAAGAAATAATCTCTTTCAGTTTGAATTTCATGCATTTCTTTTAAATGATGTGGGAAAACAAGTTTCTTCTGAGGTTTTCTGTGTGAATCACTCAGCATGAGACACTATGCTGTCTAAATTAATCCCCAAGTTGGTTCTGGTATGATTCCTTACACAAGTCAGCATAGGAGAGTTTATGGATCTTGTCTGGTAGATTGTTTAATAACGGGATACTTGTTATTTGCTTGAGCGGATAAAGTATGACCACCAAAAGCAAGGATGAGAACCCATTAACTCCTCCTGTAGCTGTTGTACTCGGGTTTTTTTTCCTTAATCCTTGAGGTCTTAGAGCAATTGCTTCAAGGCTTCAGCAAAATGGGCCTCTCCCACTGTCCTGGAAAGTGGCCTAAGAGTTCAAGCCATAGCAGGTTTGGCTCAGCCTAGGCTCCAGATCTCCCATTTCTAGGCAAGGCTGCTATAAGATGGGAAGAAAGAAGTCTGCCACCTCTGGTGCCTGTCTCTGAATAGATAAGCCTTCCAAATCCTGACTCAGTAAGATACTTATTCAGGCGTACATGTTAAGCTGTACTTAACTTCTTTTCTGCTGGCTAGCTCCCAAATATTCTTTGCTCAGCACAGAGAAGTACTGGGTTCCTGGGTACTGACAGTATTTAATCTGCATAGTACTGGGAAGAAAACCCTTACATAGGCTTTGCAAATTCTCCTCTAGAAGCTTTAAACAGCATTTTTCAGCTTTTGAAGTGTCTAAATATAGGAGATCAGAAAGTGGCTATTTTGTCTTTCATGCTTCTACATCTTTACTGTGTTTTGTATGTGTGATTTATTTATTTCTTTACCAAAACCAATTCCCCAACTTGTCATTTCTTCCCTCTCAAGTGGCGAGTAAGAAAAGAAGCTATGATGGGTCTTGCACAGCTGTACAAGAAGTATTGTCTTCATGCTGAGGCTGGAAAAGATGCTGCAGAGAAAGTGAGCTGGATAAAGGATAAACTTTTGCACATATATTATCAAAATAGCATTGATGACAAGTGAGTCAATCTAAGTCTTCCCAATTTTAATTGTATAGTGATAAGAGATAATCTGAAAATAAGTCCTTATCCTGTGAAAGCTGTTATATTTTGTATTTGTGGGTTGACGTATCATGTATTTAATTAATAATCATTAAGATATGTATACAGATATTCAGTATTGTTGCACTGTCTGTTCATGGATTCATCTTTATATAATTGGTGGAACTAGATCTATGATGGTAGTAGATTTTCATTAACTAAGTACTGTGTAGAAAAATAATTGTCAAATTTGGCATCCGCTATACCAGTTCTCGTTTGCCTTACTGCTTTCCAGAGGCCAGGCTGTTAAAGTCCATGATCTGTGAGTGTTACGCGTGTCCACGCCACAGTACACGCACAGACCTCTCCTTTTGGTATGGACCTTTAGGTAGACCAAAAGCTGAAGAAACATCGGTGGAGCTTTCACATTTGTTTCATCTTCTCTATTTTGTCACTCAGACCCTCTGAGTTTTTGAAATACCATTTTGGTGTTGAAAAACATATTTTGGCCCAGATTTTGTACAATTATTAGTAGTCTTTCAGAAAGAAACTGTGAGCTCACACAAAGGCAGAATTTTAACCTAGATTTTTAGTATGGTAGACTCAGAAAATTCTTTACAGTGTTCCTTAGCACCTTCCTTATACAGTCTGCTACTTCAGTATGTTTTATCTTGGTGACTAGTCTGAATGGGCTAACAGCCTCCTTCAGTTGCCAGTTATGATACTAAATTTTTAACCACTGCAGTAGTGAAGGCTCTGGTTTTGTTCGTCTGGCTGACCATAAGTGGGCCAGAGTTACATGTTCAATTAGTTGGCACCGTTTTTGAAAATCAGGAAATCTTCACGTAGTTTATACAAAGCTAATTCAGCATGTTCATAAAAATATACTGTAGTTTGCATTGAGAGGTTTCTGGTTTTTCTACTATGTTCGCATCTCATTGTCAGTACACAGGTTTGATAGTGGACAGAGTGAATCAAAGTTGTGTAGTGAATGGGGCAGGTGTTTTCAGTATTTATGCTCACAGCAAATGCGGAACACCGATGGAAATGAAGCAAGGAAATCTAAGGGAAGAGTGTGTCATCAAAGCTGAGTTTCTTTTCTCTGACGTGACTTCTGAAAGTGATTACGCTATTGAGACTAGCTTTTTCATGAGGAGGCATGGATTGTATCCTGCTTGTTTCCTGGGTATCCACACAGAAAGATTGGTGGCTTGATTTTTAATGTCCTTCTAGGACAGTTTGGTACCCTGAATTTTAATTCAAATTCTATTAGTTTTTAAGGCTGATAATGAAGTTCTTGCTCAGCCACACCATCAGGTTGGTTTCCTGATCTCAGTGGAGGGATAAATGTATTTCAGTGTTATCGTCAGGATTTTAAAGATTTTGCACCTGAAGAGCTGTAGAAATGCTTTGATCTTTTAAGACAGAGTCTATCCAATCCTTTAAACACATAAGTAAGCATGGGCCAAAATTAGCCAACTCTGGCCTATTTTCCTTCAGTAATGCAGCAGAGAGGATAAAAAGTAGCAGTGGACAGCTCTGAGCCTTGAAGTATTTTCAAGAGGGTGCATGGGATAACACAGTTCTTTCAGAAGATAGTAGTGCAGTATCACCCAGAGTTCAGGCACAAAGTGGAATAGAACAGATTTTTTTCCACACGTTGATCACTTGGTCACTTGGTAATGTTTTTGTTGTTGCTTGACTGTTGATGTACACATCTACTCAAGACTGAAAACTTCTAACCATAAGAGCTGCCTCTCCTGTGTTCTCTGAGCTTCTCTGTTTTACAACAAATACATAGGGAATGGAGTGCAATAACCACATCTGAAACAGTACCCTGTTACCAACTCTTGATATACTAGCCAGTCACTTTCCTCACAGGAGAGAAATGTGGCTTGGGGTTATTCCCGCTTTGTAAATCCTGACCCTGACCAGCAGGGACCAGGGAAGGGATGGTACAGTTTCTACATTTGTATTGACAGCTTTTCTAGAGCACGTATGGAGACCTGGGCTAGAGCAATATTCATAAATTGGTAAGAGCTCTGATGCCTCCAATCTCCTAGTGTGTTAAACAGATGGAGTCCCTTGAGATCTGAAGATCTTGTTCCCCAAACAATTTAGTTCTTGGAGTTATTAGTAGGAAAGTGTACATTTAAAGAGATGAAGCCAAGTTTTCTTTAATACTAATGAGCTGTCTTGAGATAGTTGCATCCATATTCATGGTCATCCTTTTATTTCTCTGCCTTGCCATCATGTCTCTTGGAATTTTCTTTGAACAGAAATAAGCTGTGTGAGCAGAAATAAGGTGTGTTTGATCTGTGCAGCTGTGGTGTCTGTACAAGGCATTCCCAGAGTACTTGCTAGTACTAGTACATAGTGAAAAAGTTTTAAAATTCAAGCACACTCAGTATCTGTCCATAAATATCAAATTCTGTAGCTGAACATTGTGCACAGCTTTCATTAGGATGAATTAAATTAATGTTTGAATGTTCTTTCATTTGGGGGGACTATTATTAGATGAACTACTCACTTGTATTTTGTAGTTCAAAGTTGGTATTTAATGCAAAACTTTAAATGTGTATTTTAAAAGGATAATTGGAGAATGCTTTTACTGGTTTGGTTTGTTCTCACTTAGTTTTCCTTTTGCCCTTTTTGTTGTGTATGTTTTGGTGTTCCTTCATCTCTACCTTTTTCGTGCTGATTTTTAGCTTGTGTATTAGAATAATGAGTAGATTCTCAGGTACTACAGTTCAGTCTTAACCATTCCTTCAAGGATAGTTCATATTTTTACTTCTCCTCCCCTTCGAGTTACATTCTTGTATTCTTTCTCCTTTATTTGAGTTTTATGCTGTCTGTGTTCCTTCCTTCTAAATATTAGAATAAGCAAAGGGAGATTCTCAGATCCTAAAGACAGGGAGAATTTGGATGGTGACAGATTACTCCCTCTTAGAGGTCAAAGAGTGTGGAAAAGCTCTCAAGGAGCAGTTCTTGCTAATCTTTACAGCTGAGAAAAAGGCCACTACTTTTTTGTCTTCTTTCTTGGTTGAAAAATCTGGTTTTAATGACTTACACTATTTCTTGCTTTTTCAGCTTATCTGAAAGGTATCACTGCTGTTCAACTTGTACAGTTTTTTTCTTCTTTTCCTGCAGATTACTGGTAGAGAAAATCTTTGCTCAGTACCTTGTTCCACACAATTTGGAAACAGAAGAGCGAATGAAGTGCTTGTACTATTTGTATGCTAGCTTGGATCCAAATGCTGTCAAGTGAGTATAGTTTGTATTCAACAAATACTTGCTTTCTCAGGCTTTTCTGACATCTGTTATCTTACTTGTATTATGTCATAAAAATAAAATTAATGGATACTTAGCATAATTTGCAAGTAGCACAGTATTTCAAAACATTTCCCTGTTATACACAAACTCGACACATCCATTAGACAAAAAGATCCCATGATATTTGAGAAGAGTGGTTTTATCCATTCGTTTTCCTCAAATGAGAACAATGCAGACTTAAATGTGCAACTGTTGACTTCTAGGCTTGCTCTATATTAGAGACCATGATGAAAATACCTGTAACTGAATTCTGGTTGATGGTGGCCCATCTTTTATTTGTGTGGTTTTAAAAAATACTGTGGGTGTCCTGCATATGTTGCATTGTTCCAAGAGAGATGATGTTCTGTAAAGAGAAAATCAGTTCCACCTTGTTTTGGACAGTTATTTTTAATACTCAGTAGGTTTTGATTGTACCTAGGAGGTGTTGTACTGCTAAGATAAATAAACAATCTTGTTCATTAAAACATCTGCTTGTTCTTGTCATGAAGAAGCTTTTCTTTTCTGGTTTCCCATTTTTTCAGAGCACTGAATGAGATGTGGAAGTGCCAGAATATGCTAAGGAGTCATGTACGAGAATTGCTGGATTTGCATAAGCAGCCCACTGTACGGTTTTGAAAATATTTAAACTTTTATCAAGTGGACCTCGTGGACTAATTTACTGGGGGGGTTTAATACTGTATTATTTGTTCAGTGTAACTTTGTTATTCATGGATTTCTGTATGCAGACAATGTTCCATTCTCATTAAGTAAAGTTACTTTCCGTAATGCTTGAAGGTATATGACCTCCTCCTGTTGATCATTCTTTCGTAGTACTGCTCAAGAACTTTGGAAGAAGTTTTAAAAGTTTCAGAGCTTTTTGTTTACTTTTGACAGACCTTTTTTCTTTCTCACTTTTTAACAGGTTTTGAAAATGGAATATATTGTAACATAAAGCAGTGATTTCTTTGTTGGTTAGAAAAAACAAGTTTTTAAGTATTTGTACTGGAATTTTACTAGTAGAAATTTGAAGTAGAAGGGCATTGCTTTGGGGTTTTGGTGAGAGAGTGGGCTCGTGGAAATTTCCTGGTTTGGGGGCTACTGGGGTCTTTTTTCAACAACTGATTTTGACCTGTTATGTGAATTAATGAATTTTTGCAGTTTTTTGATGTTACAAGATTTTTCTCCTTTGTGGGAGTAGTAGCTGCTAATTATACTTACACTATTCTGGTATCTATTCTTAAAACAAAAACATAAGATTCAGGAGTAGAAAGTAGTGCTGCAGAAGAACTAACAGGCCAGCTTAAAGGTGTATTTTATAAAGGAGATATGGCTGATTTGTTTGTCTGTTTTTGCTGTTGTCCTCAGTCAGAAGCAAACAGTGCTGCCATGTTTGGAAAGCTGATGACCATAGCAAGTAAGTGTTAATAACTTTCTATAAACGTTCTATAAACTACTACGGCATTCCTGGAAACTGTATTTCTGTGAATCTTGGCATGCTGAAGTGGCAAATTTATCTTACGTTAAACTGTTTTTAATCATACAGAAAACCTTCCAGATCCTGGAAAAGCACAGGATTTTGTCAAGAAATTCAATCAGGTTTTGGGTGATGATGAGAAACTTCGGTCCCAGCTTGAACTGTTAATTAGCCCTACATGTTCTTGTAAACAGGCAGATGTCTGTGTGGTAAGGAAATGGAAAAGCAAACTTTTATATAATAAGTATTTGTGCTTAAAACAGCTACCTGGAATTAATGGTTTCCTTAGTTACCTAAGCATGGTTTTTACGTGTTTCCAATTTTCATAAAATGCCTTTTTAGTTAACCTGTAGAGATTAAGGAAAAAATAGTTAAGATCATCATCTTAAGAAAACATTAGCTTTATTCCTTTCTGAGATTATGAGCATCAACCATAATGTCTAAAAGACTAATTTATTTCTTTAAAATATTTTATTTCGAGTGCCTCTTTTATGGTAGGGTTCCCAAACTGTCTTCTCACACTGATTCAGCTTCCACGTACCAGCAAGTTAACTATTACTATCTGCATATTATTAATTCATTTTTCATGCTAGAATAATATTTTGAGATCAGTCTTTCTCACGTTATTTAACCTCTTTGATGAAAATACCCACCTTAATATTAAATAGTACTTTTTCAGATTCTGCCAGCCACCACAGATTTTTTTTTTTAATACGGTCCAAAGCAAAGTAAGCAATTTCATTGACAGGAATTCCAAAGATCAAGAAGAGCATCTACAAACAAACATAGACTTCTCGGGTTTTGTCTGATAGCTCAGAAATTGTGCAGGGAAGGGAGCAGGACAATTTTTTCATTCTTACGAAGTCTCACGTACTACAGGGTTACGCACAGTTTTCTGGATTACACTTGACAACAGACATACATTCTGTGTACTGCACCTCACTCTTCCTTGATTCTAATCTGAGTCTGAGCTGCAATTCTTAAGAACCCCTGAAGAACTCTAAATAGAAACCTATTTAAATAGTTTTGTAAAATATGTCTCCTTTGAATATAACGTGATAAACAACAATGTGGAGATACCAACAGCCCCCCCCTTGAAATACATTTCACTATATAGGCTGTGGTAAAAAGAAGTGACTCTATTTAGCTTACTCAGCATGCTTAAGAAGTAAGTAAAATGAGTATAATTCTTGTTTGTATCTAACATTCTTGTAGAGGGAGATAGCCCGGAAACTTGCAAATCCTAAGCAGCCAACAAATCCTTTTCTGGAGATGGTCAAATTTCTTTTGGAAAGAATTGCCCCTGTACATATTGACTCAGAAGCCATTAGGTAAGTTTGAAAGATCATGAGCAATTGACTCATGGATGATTATAAAGATGATAGAAATGGCAAAAGAAAAAGTAATTTTCTTGGCATTTGGATTGGTCTGTTCTAGCACTGAATGTGTGGGTGAGTTTTTAATTAAGTTATGCAGATGTATTCATTCCCAGCAACCTAGAGCATGCAGCTTTTTTTGATGCTGCTTTGCGGTGCTGTCTGAAAAATTATTTTAAAAATTTAGTAGTTCATGGTGGAAATTCTGTTTGTGGGGCTTCAGGTGAAAACTGTGAACATAATTTTTACATAGTTAACTGCAACGCAGTCTTCCATTTAGCATCTGAATTAATTAGCTTTTGTGGGATTGTGTAAGGGAATGTTTTGATTTCTTTTGAGACTTGTCTGGCAACCTAGTTACGTTCTGAAACTTGTGCAAGTATGTGTTGATGTAATGCCACCAGCATGGTGGGGGTTTTTTGGGATGGATTTTTTTCCCCCTAAAGAATTAGTTTTGCAGAAAGTGAAATTAGAAGGAAAAGGACTAATGTAATAACTTAAATAAAAATAGAAAAAACTAAACAGCAATGCCAACACCACTCCCGAAGGACTTTGCCTTCCATTTTTATGTTGTGAAAACCAAGTAATCTTGCTTATATCTCCAACCTTTAACACTATCATACTTGTTTGTTTCTTTTTGTGTGTCTCATTACAGTGC
This sequence comes from Oriolus oriolus, assembly GCA_013400235.1. Lineage (NCBI taxonomy): Eukaryota > Metazoa > Chordata > Aves > Passeriformes > Corvidae > Oriolus > Oriolus oriolus. Next base: position 913,954 of record VXBT01009352.1, on the reverse strand, counting down.
ACTAGTAAAACTAATGAATAAATCCATAGAGGGGACAGCTGATGATGAAGAGGAGGGTGTAAGTCCTGATACTGCTATTCGTGCAGGACTTGAACTTCTCAAGGTAATCTACATTAATGGAGCTATAATCTGTAATGGACGGAACAAAAGTGGTATGAGTAACAAATTAATGTTAGCATGGCTTTAATAGTTATTACTTAGATAATTACTTTTTTAATGTATGAAACTGTTTGGTTATTAATACTCACTTGAAAGAAGAGTAATGAAGGACATGGTTTGTTGGAAGAAGTATGTTTAGAAAAGGGTGCCAAGAGTTGAAATGCACATGTTAAAGCAGAAATTGGTTTCTGCATGGGGAAGCAGTAGAGAAGAAGGTGTAGAGGTAAAGTGAGAAGAAGAGAAACAGGGCAACTGGGAGAGACACCTTCTTTGAGCCGTGTGTGACACTGGAAGGAAAGCAAGCAGTTAGCTCAGGAGCCTCATCATGTAGAGAAAGAATGGGAACTTGTGTTCTCAGTGGTGCTGAGAAGTGGAAGGGGGAGAAAGATGGATGTGAAATATCTGGAAAGCAGTAGCCCATGTTTTGTTTGTAGATATCTTAACCTTTTTGGTTTCTTTTCTGCTCAGTGACTATAGATTCTGGAGAAATTAAAATTTCAATTCAGTTACTGAATGTAATAGTTTCATATGGGCATGTAATAGCTATTTATGTTGATGGTAATGTTCATAAACAGCTATCATTTTGTTCTTCTGATTATTCATTTACTGTGAACAAATATACCTTTGTTTGAATGTGTATCTGCAGGTTCTGTCCTTTACACATCCTACCTCGTTCCACTCTGCAGAGACCTATGAGTCTCTACTGCAGTGCCTCAGGATGGAAGATGATAAGGTAGCTGAGGCAGCCATACAGATTTTCAGAAACACGGGTCACAAAATAGAAACAGACTTGCCACAGATAAGATCGTGAGTATTCTGTTATGTGCTGCTTTTCATATCTGGAATTCTGCCTCTTGAGAGTTTATTCTGTGTGTTGCCCCTATATAGTCTTGTTAGTGTGAACAGCTTCTCTTCCGTGTTTTTGATTTCTTTCAGTACCTTTCTTTACCCATCCCTTCATTTTTAAATTCGGTGCTCTCGCAGTTTTTACGTATTTACTGAACATGTTAGGAACGTCTTTAAAATCTTCTTATAATAGACACATTAAAACCAGTGCATAGCAAATTTCTGAGGTTACAAAATAAGCAGCAGCAAAAATACAGCAAAGATGTAATTCCTTGGCATAATTTCTACTCATATCTGTCCTTCACACAGTTTTTCTGTCTTTGTAAGGAACACAGATAAAATCTCTGATACGATTAACAGCTCTGTTTGTTATTAAACAAGATGGGAAACAAAATCTAAAATCAGGCATGAATTTCTAGCAAAGAATAATTGGCTGTAAGTTGTCATACAGTTCATGCTGTGCTGCTGATTAAAGCTGCATAGTCTACTATTCACAGACTATTAAATACCTTGTGAGTAACATCTGAAACCTTAAAATCAGCCTGTAAGTAACTAACTTGTCCAAATTATAAATCACAGGTTTCAAGTTCTCATATATTGAAATAGCATTTTGGATATTGCCATGCTAAAATGCATACCAATGTATACTTCTAAGTTTGCTGTAAAATAAAAGCTGTAATCTCAGCGCTTCATTGGAATGTGGATCAGATTTTGGACAAAAGAAAAATATTAAAAATTCAGACATATGAGAGGTTTCAAGACATCTCTAGGGGTAAAGAGAAGGAGAAGCCCAGCAGTCCCCACTGTCGGTACAGTTCCCAGTATAATCCCAAGTGTCTTTGGTTCCCTACCAGAATTTAATCAAGACTGTATTGCTGGGCTATATCATGTTCTCTCAAAGGATCTGGTGTTGCTGACATTTCTTTGACTTGGTGCCTTAGCCAGGTATTGGTGAAGTTTAGTCTGGGAGGTCTTAACTTAAAAATGTAACTGTCAAAGTGGAGGTAGCATCCTTGGCATGGTTTCCAGGCAAGTCAGGTTGGCGTTTTGAAAGCCAAAAGCCACGTCAGTGTTTACACTTGACACAAAGAAAAAGAAGTCTGAGGACAAGTAGATGTTCCAGATTTCATGTATTCAGAAATCTTTATCATAAATGAAAGATTTGATACAATCAACAAGATAGTTTGTTTCAAGTGACCTGTTTATGGTTTTTTTAAATCCTGCTGTGAGCGGGCTGCTTGCTGTCCTTTGAAGCAGTGTTCACCAGTGGCTGCTCAAGTTCTTCCTTGTACAGGAAATGAATAGGGGTTTTGTACCAGTTCGTGGACAAAGACTCGGGAGCCTGATGGAAGCACTGGCCCTGCTCAGAGAGAGCCTGTGGACCATGTGTAAACCTGTAGATGTAAACACATAAAGGTGCATGTCAACGTGTCAGGTTTCAGCTTCTGCAGATTTGTGTCAGCTGGGGTGTGCTGAGGTGTGGCTTGTAACTGCTGCACCAGGGCCTGGCAAAGACACTTTAATGTACATGTACTTAACACCATGAAAGCTGTAGTTTAGGCATTGAAGCTTACTTTGGCTGTAGGTTTTACTGAATTCTTTGCTATTTTGGTTCTTAATCCAATTTGTGCAATCTTGGCATGTTTGAGAAGAGATTTTCTACTTCACAATACTGTTAACATGTTTCTGAGGGTGTTTGGTTTGGTTTTGGATTTTGTGGGGGTTTTGAGGAAAATGTTTGAGAGTTTGATTCTTTCAATCCAGCAAATTGCTCTTTAGTCTCTGGTTGCTGATTTTCATTATGTAGAATGTGTCAGTGAATGGTGGATGCTGACTAATCCATGTACTGAATACTGTATTGTTAAAGAGCTTTTCAGGAAAGCAGGGAAGTTTTTTGAGACTCTTTCTAGGCAATTTTGGTTTTTCTGTCAGTTGGTGGGTGAGGCACAGGGTGAACCTCCCAAGTTAGTGTCTCAGCTGCTGAGCTCTGAGGGGCCAGCCCTGCCTTCCAGCACTGCCTGGGGAGGGAAACTGAACGGTCTGACCAACCTGGACCTGACCTCTGGAGTGGTTTCTGCCCTGTGCTTTCCTTTGGTGCCTTCTGATCAGCAGATGGGTTTCAGGAGATTTCAAATTCAAAATCTCACAACAAAGCAGTTGTTTACTTGGGTATAAATTGTGCTTGAAAGTTCCAGTTGTAAAAGCCTGTAAACGTGCTGATGTTTAGTGGTTATTGTTAGCTTTCACAGATTTTCTTCAGCCCTGTCATTCCAGGCTTGGATAAGAAGTCCGGGAATGCACCCTAGCTGAAACTGTCACGTTGCCCCCACCTTCTATTTGTCTTCCTAAACAGCTTTATTTTGACCATTATTTTCTTTCGTGTTTGATTTTTTTCCTGTGGGCTGTTTTCTTCTTGTATGTGTACAGTCAGATGTTCAACAAGTGTTACTAAATACAGTTCTGTCCTGCTTTTTACTTTGTGATTGTGATCTTTCCTGAACAGACTTCAAAGGAATGCTTGATTTATAAGACAGTGAGGATAGATTTGTATATGTGAAGATACTTTTTTTTTTGTAGATCTCAAATTGCATTTTGAAGTATTCTGTTTAATGTTCACAGAACACTAATTCCGATTTTGCATCAGAAAGCAAAAAGAGGCACTCCTCATCAGGCAAAACAAGCTGTTCACTGTATACATGCCATATTTTCAAATAAAGAAGTACAACTTGCACAGATCTTTGAGGTATGTCTTGCCTTTGTTTTTAAAATTTGTTTCTGTTATTAATTGGTACAGGTAGTTAAAATGAATTCCTACTGTTTATTAACAGGTAACAGTTTATGAGGTCAGGAAGCCTACAGGTGGATGGTAGTTGAGAGAAGTCATTAATTTTACAATAGCAAGTTAGTAATATTTGTGTCTTAAAGTCATGATTTACTAATATTCTCATGTCTGATAGATGAAGGTTTTCCTTTTTGTCTACATGGGAGAAGTTTGGGGGAAGTAAGCTAAATATGCTGGACTGATCTACAGCAAATCCCATGGGGGCACATTTAGCAGATACTAAATGAGAGATAACATCCCCTACTTTCCAGCTGTTTTGAATTACCCTGCCTTAAGGTCTTTGCAGTTAGTGCAGAACAGCTTGACTGTAAGCTCAGACATCAACTTACTGCTTCCTTAGACAAGTTATTAAGCAAAAAGACTTTCTGTACAGAGCAAAGAGTTTATTCTCACTGTAGTCTTTCAAATAATAACATTATTAATCTGCACTTGTACAATATTTTAGGTTCTTAATCTTGGCTGTCTTTGAGCCTGTGCATAATTTATAAGTGTGAAAAGCTTTGAATTAAGCTTGCAGAGTTCCGTCTCTGCTTAGACTACTGTGAGAGTGCTTGTTCTCTCCCTAATACCAGAATATGATGCAATGGTGTGGGGTGATACAGGAACTGTCCTGGTGACTGTTACGTGGAAGGTAAATGCTGATGGCTAGTGGAAATGTCCCTGGTGGTTTTCCAAGGTTTTGGCAGCTGTTTTCGACCATCGGCAGTTTGGATTCAGGTTTTCACAAATTCTGAACAGAATTGAGTCAAAGTTTTTTTCCATGTCTCTTAGGTTTGAATATGCTTCATGTTAAAATAGGAAGAGAATACAGAATTTGTTTTGCACTTAGATTATGTGAGATTTTTGTTTACTCTGTTGAACAGGAAATTGTATTCTTTATACTTTTGATTATTAATTTTATTAATTCTTTTGGAAAAACAGTGAAATGCATCAGCAATCCAGCAGTAAAATAAATTATTTTATGACATGCTAGCTTATTCACTGAAGTTCAATTTTGATTTTTTTTTTCTTTTTCCTTCCTCAGCCTCTTAGTAGAAGTTTGAATGCTGATGTACCAGAACAGCTTATAACTCCCTTGGTCTCTTTGGGTCATATTTCTATGTTGGCTCCAGACCAGTTTGCTTCTCCAATGAAATCTGTTGTTGCAAATTTCATTGTGAAAGATCTCCTAATGAATGACAGGGTAAGATTATCTTTTTTTTTTTTTTCTTGTAAATGCCTACTATGCTGTTTACTTATTATGAACTCTGTGGAGAATAGAGCTTTTTTGTCAAATGAGTCTGTAAAGTAATGTTCTGTAAGTGGTTAGTACAATGATAATTGCATTATAAAATGTATTTTTGTGAAAGAAAGCCTATTCCATGACTTTTTTCTATTTTTACTAGTTTATTTTTTTATGAGTTGAACCAGTTTGTAAACTTACATGAATTTCTATAGTCAACAGGTGAGAAAAATGGAAAATTGTGGTCTCCGGATGAAGAAGTCTCTCCAGAAGTACTAGCAAAGGTGTGTTATCTGCTGTCAGTAATAATGTGTATTATCTGCAATTAAAATTTACTTTTCATCAAGTTGTGCAATGAGGAATATTAGAATAAATCCCTTAGAGGGTTTTTGTATTAGTCCTGTTAGAATATTACTGGTTTTGTGGGTTATACACAGAGCTGATTAAACTGATAGAAACTACTCATTCTGTTGTCTTCACTTACTGATATTAATTACTCTGAGTGTTGAGAAAATCAAGAGCTTCAAAAGTTTTAGTTTTCCTTACAAAGAAAGGTGACTTTACTTTGGCTTTACTGACTTGTTAAACAAATTTGAAATAAATTGAGACCTCGATGAATATGAATCTAATTATGGCCATTTCTAGGAACTTTTATCTAGTTGCTCTTACTTTTAATCATCTAGCAAGTATCCTGCATCCTTGCAAAGACAATGGACCATAGTTGAGGTGTCCTGAGGTCACAAAGACTGCTTCTTCCTTTGTCACTCTAAATATTTACTGCTTCATTCTGTTCCTTTCAAAATGTATCAGCTCTAATACAGAGGAATCTATGGGAATTTCAATTTGACAGCAGTAGATTTTAGTAACTGACTGGCTTTGGCAAGTAAGTTGATTGTTGATTTGTTTGTGTGCGATAGGTGCAAGCAATTAAACTTTTGGTGCGCTGGTTGTTGGGTATGAAAAACAACCAGTCAAAATCTGCAAATTCCACACTCCGGTTATTGTCAGCCATGCTCGTCAGTGAAGGAGACTTGACAGAACAGAAGCGAATCAGGTCAGATTTTGTTCCTTTCAGGCTTCCGTAAATTTTGCTGTAGAATTTCAGAGAATGTTGGTTCTTTTAGAGTGCTTTTGGAATGTTAAGGTCAGCACAATGTTGGCTGCAGATCTGATCAGAGCACTAATACTAGGAGTGGAATGGCAGCATAAAATTGTGGTAGAGACTCCCTCTTTCTTACAATTTGCTAATGCCTACAGAGTTCCAAATTAGAGTATTTTCCTAGTAAAAGACATTGTAGGGAGTAAAACACCTGCAGAGGTACCTTTGAAAACAGCTAAATGTTAACCAACTCCCAAGCATGTCGGATTTTATCTTGAGTGGAGCTTCTTCATTCCAGCTGTGAGATAACTGCACCTCAACCTCATCTTGAGGGTGAAGGAAGGAAAGAAAAACTGTGACAAAAGTGTTGCTTTTATTTAGACAGTGATAGGAAAGCAAGAAACTTGACTCGTCTCATTTCATTCTTTTACTAGAAGTAGGGGTTTTTTGTGGTGAAAGTAGAGCACTTTATTTTTCACAAATTTGGTAAGGTTAATTTAGCTTGATCTAAAGCTGTATTACTGAGACCTCACTAATTGGTCATTGATCTTGTAAAGGAAGAAATTGAGACATTCAGGTAATTTAAGGATAGTTGTGGTGAGCTGTGATTAATTTTTTGGGTTTTTTCTCTGTCATGTTTAGTAAATCAGATATGTCTCGACTGAGATTAGCTGCTGGTAGTGCAATAATGAAGCTTGCACAGGAACCCTGTTACCATGAAATAATTACCCCAGAACAGTTCCAGCTCTGTGCACTCGTCATTAATGTAAGTAACTGCATTAGAATTAAAGTGACCCTTAATTGAGGTCTGAGTCCTTACATCTGAGCTTTTGTTGCTGCTACATGGAGTATATTCTGTTCCTCACTGCAGCTTTCACAAGAGTTGCTGCAGTTTCAATTTCAAATGTTTATTATGCTACTCCTGTTTGTATCTTTTAAATATATTATGCTGCTCCTGTTTGTATCTTTTAAATACTTCCTCATAATTCCACCTTGAATGCCTTTTTTTTTGTTTTGTTTTTAAGACCAACATTTTGATGGTTGCACTTTTATGGTTTGTGTTGCTGTAGGATGAGTGCTACCAAGTGAGGCAGATATTTGCCCAGAAGCTGCATAAGGCACTTGTGAAATTACTGCTCCCTTTGGAATATATGGCAATCTTTGCTTTGTGTGCCAAAGACCCTGTGAAGGAGAGAAGAGCACATGCCAGACAATGCTTGCTCAAAAACATCAGTATACGAAGAGAATATATTAAGCAGAATCCTATGGCTAACGGTTAGTATTTCAGTAAAATTGTTAAGAGTTCAATAGTACTAAACTGGAAGGAATAAATATTAAACCTTAAGCAATTGGCTTTTGTAAAGAAACACCAGATAAGTTTAATCTGTTTCCTCATCTTTATATTAGACACATTCAAATCTAGATTTACTTAGTTCATTATTAGCATAAACCATAAAACACTCCTCTGTACAGTGCCAAGAATTGAAGATGTAAAATGCAGTGCTCTTATGGTTGTAGTTGTTTTGCTCAAAAAAAAATTGTGTCCTGGTATTTTTAGGCTTTATGACATTCTTCCTCAAGCCAAGACCAAATAGTTTTGTAGTACTAAAACCTGTTCATTTATTTTAAATAATTCATTAAAAGTAAAATTTGTAAGAAGAAAATGAAAGTCAAAATTTTACATTTCATGTTTGAAAAAGTTGTACTTTGAAAAAGTTTTTCTTACGATGCACGTATATGTGCGTAATAGAGAAGTGATTTTTTTGTTGTTGTTGTCACTGTAGAAAAATTGCTGTCCTTGCTGCCTGAATACGTGGTACCGTATATGATTCACTTACTGGCACATGATCCAGATTTCACAAAACCTCAGGATGTTGATCAGCTTCGTGATGTCAAAGAGTAAGTGTCAAGTGATTCTAGAGCTCTTATGCTGAGAATTTTTCTGCACTTGGAAAGAAAGTGATTAGGGAGAGGAAAAAACTAATTAGGAAGAAGAAGTATCTGTTTTATCAACAGTATCCTGCAAGCCAGTAAATGGAAAAAATGGAAATGTGGAACACTTTAACCATGGGAAGAAGGCATCAACAACTGCTTAGCAGTATATTCTGAAAGCCCATATGGTAACCTGCAGGTCATACTGTAGTATACCAAATTAGTGAGTTGTGTATGCTTCTTTTAAAGTAAGTAATTATTTGTGAGTCTTGTCGTTGTGCCTAGGAATACTTACAGGATGTCAAGTAATGTTAGTTCAAATATTTTGGAACTTTTAAAATAGAGCACTTCTCCAAGACTCAAAAACACTGAGGCTGAGTAAGTCCTGCCTCACTGGGAACTTATCTACCCCTTCCTACACAAGCCTACTAGAATTGATTCTAAGTTTGCTGCTGACTTGCCATTTGCACTATACATCAGCAGTGCAGGCTTAGTACTTCTTAATGTATTCAGCACAGCTTACTGTATACAATACTGTCATATTTGGCAGGAGCTTGTTCTGTGCTGTTTCCAGATTCAGACCTTCTTGTGTGCCTCAAATAATATTTCGCATCTTAATTATAACTTCTTTTGCTCCTTACGTCTTGCAATGAATTTTAAAATTTTAAAAAACAGTTAGCACTTAAAAATTGTTCAAGCGTGTTGTCTCTTCCTCCACACAGCTCTGGTTTTATTTTGGTTTTTTGTTGTATTAATTTTTGATGAAATAGAGCTTTGTTGGTTTTGTATTAGGCATGTATAACCACATACTACAACATACATCATCCGAAAAGCAGTTCTTTTTTGGCACCAATAGACTAATTCAGATCTTGTTTCTTTTTGCACCTTCACTTATGACAGTCCAAGTCTGCTTCTTTCTCTAAATGAAAAGCTTGGTGTGTTCTGATTTCTGAGTTACTTGATTCACACCTGGTCAGACCTGAAGTCAGTGAAGATTTTTTACCTGATCAACAAGTCTACATTTTGTCCCAGGACTCCCTATTCCTGGCAGCATCTGAAAGCATCCTCCAGCATGTACTTTATCCAAAATGCATGGGAACAAGTTCTGATTTGTAGTCACTGAGTTAATACTTTCTTTGAGAAGCACTTTCTAGTGTGCAGAGCTTTTTTGGACGCTCCTTGTATAGCTTTTCTTTTTTGTTGAATTTCCTCCCTCATGTTTGTCACAGACTGGCTGAACTAGCCAGAAAGGACTGCTCCAAACAAAGAAATACTCTGTAGGGGAATTTTGGCAGGAATACTTCTCTGAAGAGTCTCCTGAGATATGAGAAAAATGTTTTCTATTTAATGTGATACAGTGTTTCTTTTAACAGCTCTTAGTGTCTTAGTTCACTTTAAAGTGTTAACATAGATGCTTGCAAAGTTGGAAAAACAGGCCTTGCAGTGTGTTTTTTAGTTGTCTCCCTAGTTCGTCTTGGTTTACGTGGCCTAGATACAGTGATGTACAGTAAATGCATGCTTAGCAGTTCCTGAACCATAATCTGTGATACTTACTGGTACTGATGAAGTTTTTTAAGCTTATCCTGCAGAGGTATGTTTGGGGTTGGTTGTTTTTTATCTTGATACTGTCTCAAGTGTCTTTCTCTTCCTAATTCATATTCTGAAATTACTGAAATGGGTACAAAGAATGACTTTATGTGGCTGTGTTCCTCTAGGTGCATATTATATTTTTTACATAAAATCCCACTGCTGTTTTGGACAGGTCTTGTTCAGAGTTGATAATTATTTATGTAATTTGCTGACTTAATGAGAAGGTCAAGATATTGAATATGAGTTAACTGGACTTACCAAAATATAATGTGTTCTAAGTAGTAATCTTTGGGTGACACTGGATTTTGCAGAACTTGGATCAGGGTGGTATGTTACTGGTCCTGTATTCATGCTATTCAAGTTCTTGAAAATAGTGGATAGATGGATATAAATCTGTCTAACAGAGTGATTTACTATAGCCTTTGTAGCTCTTGGATGCAAGTCAGACTAGCGACATCTTAGTTCCTTGAACGTCAGATAGCTTTGTAAGTATTTTGATGCACAAGCCTCTGAGCTTTTGAGAGAAATGTTCCTTCATCTCTTTCATTACAGTTTGGATCAGCTAAGAAGATTGGGGCTTTTGTGAACAGGGAATTCAGTCATCCTATTTTTCTTGGGTTTTGTTACCTCTTTCTACAAAAGAATCTCTCTTCCAAAGCTTCAGAATTAAATTAGCTACTGGCAAAGCTTGCATTTCTCAGAACCACCCATATGTCTTTCCAACTAAGTACTATTTTACCACATTGTGACTGTTAACCCTCTAACCATATGCAGCTGTGGAGCTTGATAGCAAGTGATAGCATGGATGGACCAATTGTGCTTTATATCATAATGGAAAAATTTTTAAAACAAACTTCCAGTCAAAATAAAATGTATTCTCACTGTAAATAAGCTAGATTTAAAGAAAGAAACCCAGGAAAGCTAATTTCATTTTGTCTTACCTGGGAGAATTTCCGTTCCATATGGAACATTAGCAAGAATCTGACCTGCTTTTTGGATCTCCTCTCCTATTTGAACTGCAGTATTAGTCCACCTCATGTGGGTAACCGTCTAGCAGCAGCATGATTTGTTTAAGCCTGCTTTGAGTGTACTCACGGTACATTGTTGATAGGGACATAGTGCCCAAGATAGTGATTACAGAATTTCATTTGGGTGATGATAGCACCAGAATTCCTGTTTCTGTTCATAAATGGAAAAGGAAAAAGTTGATTGGCTGGGCAGTATTTACAGATGTAATAATAAGCAGACTAATCTGGCAGGTTTACTCCAAGGAGTACAGTTAAGACTGTGTTTGGCAAAGGTCTAGGCTCTGTTTACACCGTTATATGATGTTGTCTGTTTATGTCTTCAAATTGATTTTGGTTTCTTAAGAAAAAGCTAGTACAGCTAACAAAATTTTGTAAAGCTTTGCTGTGTGTAGGAGCTGTAGCATAAAAGCTAGAGTGTAATTGCTTGTGGTTTTATGGCTTTTTAGGTGCCTGTGGTTCATGCTTGAAGTTTTAATGACAAAGAATGAAAACAATAGCCATGCCTTCATGAAAAAGATGTCAGAAAACATCAAGCTTACCCGAGATGCTCAGTCTCCTGATGAGCCAAAGGCCAATGAAGTAAGAAATGCAGCTGAGATTAGTGCTGGGTGATGAGCTGAGGGTTTCACAAGCAGGATTTGCAGGAAGTCTGAAAGAACTAGCTCTGACATTTTTATGGTTTTTTAGAGACACTGCTAATTGCAAGCACTGTCTGTATGCTTCCAATCTCATTCTTGGAAAACCTTGCTGACCTCAGCCAGTACATAATACCTACAATTTTTTAAAATATTCCTGTTACTGCCTGCCTTATTTTAACAACTCCTGCCTAGTTTCCTGACATAAGTATCTTCTGCTGTTGGGGGAGGAAATGCTGCATTATACAGCTGCTGTTAAACCCATTAGTTTCTAACAGAGATGAGAAACCATTTAAGGTGATTTGTTTGAGCAAGAGCTTCAATTGTACAGCATAGTCATGTAAAGTATTACTATTTTTTATAAATAGTATAATATGAAAAATGAGGACTTCTCCATGCGTTTTAAGGCCCAGCAGTATGGTTAATGATATAATCACAAAGTATGTCCTTAGTTGTGGTTATTTAAACACATTGTTTAAACTTTTTAAAGTACTGCATTCTTTCTAAACTGTAAAAACAGCAAGTAATTCCTTAAGCGTGCTTTTCTTTTTTTTTTTCTCCAGAAACTTTACACAGTATGTGATGTAGCACTATGTGTAATCAACAGCAAAAGTGCTTTGTGCAATGCAGATTCACCGAAGGACCCTGTATTGCCAACCAAATTTTTTACACAACCTGAAAAGGTAAATTTGTTAATTTTATTTCCGAGGTAGTAAGGGGAAATACATTTTTTTAATGATTGAGAGCTAGTTATCTTCATACGATAACGAGTGGGAAAATGCATCTTTTATTATCAGCAATTAATTTTTTGTCAGCTCTAGGTTGTATTATCTGTGTATTATGAACACGTGACAGGAATGTTTGTAGCCAGGTGAGAGCTAATTGAAATTAATACTGATATGTTAGCATGTATTGCTGAATCATTTCTTTAGTGTGTTTTACAAGTGCATCTGAATATATGAGAATATATGTATATTCTGACTGTATATCTGAATTAGAATGCAAATCAGACCAAAAAAAGGGAACATTTTTATGTTACCCAGTATGTTTCTGTCTGTCAGTAGCTGTTCAGCTGTTCTGCTTGCTGTACAAGTTGGTCCTCTTATTGCCTCGTAACAGCCTTGGCGAGTACAGCTCTGCTGTCTGCAGTGGCACTACTGCTCTCCAAGAGACAAACTTCTGAAAAGTGTAAAGGGAGCACAAGTAATTAGCTGGACCAGACCTGATGTTTTGGTTGTCCTGGAGAATGTACTAGCTGACATTTTTCAGTGCCTTAGACTGTTAATTAACAGCCTTTCCCCAGAGTCTGTTAAAGCAAAATTTGGTTTCCTATTTAACTGTGAAATGGCAGATGCCGTGTAACAGTGAGCTGGTGTCTGTGCTAGCTACCTTTATTCAGTTACAGTATTTTGGTCTGTGTAAATTCTGATAGTCAGAGTGGCAAAGGTAACAACTTTCAACTTGTTTAGAGAAAATGGCACCTCTTTTCCTCTGTCAGAACTTCCCATTAAAAACGTGCGAGTGAACGAATAGGGAGAGCAGTTTTGCATCATTTCAGAACAATTCATGTCACTTTAGAAGGAAGAATGTTCATCCCAGTTTCAGGTATGGCATACTGTCATTCAGTGATGCTCGCTGCAGCTCTCCACCAAAATACTGGTTTGACTATCTTTATTAGATTGATTCATTGGTCAGCAGGTTGCGTGGTGTGAAGTATGTGTAACACTTGATAGTTGCATCTAATTTGAGAAGTCAGTTGGGTGTATATAAGAAAAAAGGTGAGATTGAGACATCAAACACAAATGTAATTTTTAATTTTTATGCAGGATTTCTGTAATGACAGGAATTACATTTCAGAAGAGACAAGAGTTCTTCTTTTGACAGGAAAGGTACTGTATTTTGACAAGTTGCAAGTCTTTGAATATTGTGATCTTTAAAATGTTCTGGACTGTCATAGTTTAAAAATTATATTAAGAGTTCATGTACAGTAATTTGTGACTCTTTTATTTGACATATAATTAATTCCTTGAACATACTACCTGATGAGTACACAATACCAAGATTGTTATCTGTGCACTGAGGTACAGGTTCTTGAATGCAGTTTCTTCCATTACTGAAATAAGCTTAGCACAAAGTTATGATGCATATAGAGAATTGTGATACCACTAGCCTTGGAGATCTTAAATTTTCAGTTGTAATATTTTTAATATTACTGTTAATGCTGTTAAATTCAGCTGCAAATGTCTATGCTCTTTTGAACATCTCATTGTATTTCAGGGAATCCCTTCCAGCTGGAGATATTCTATGATTCTAACATCCTGTATTTGCAAAGCAAAGCACCTCTGGGAGAGGCTTTCCAAAATGTGATGCACTTAGGTTCAATACAACACTAGGAAATACCACAGAATCATTAAGGTTGGAAAAGACCTCCAAAGTCATCGATTCCAGCCGTTGACCAAACACCACCATATCAACTAACCACAGCACTAAATGCCATGTTGAGTATTTGTTGAATACTTCCAGTGATGGTGATTCCACCACGTCCCTGGCCAGTCTATTCCAATGCCCGACAGTCCTTCCAGTGAAGAAATTCTTCCTGGTTTTCAGCCTGAACCTCCCCTGGCATAGCTTGAGGCCATTTCTTTCCTGTCTTTGGCTGCCTGGGAGAAGAGGCAAATCCCCACCTGGCTACAACCTCCTTTCAGGCAGTTGTAGAGAGTTTTAAACACCCCCAGCTCCCTCAGCTGCTCTTCATAAGACTTTTGCTGCAGACCTTTCCCCAGCTCCATTGCCCTTCTGTGGACTCACTCAGCGCCTCAGTGTCCCTGCAGTGAGGGACCCAGAATCCGAAACAGGATTCAAGGTGTGGCCTCACCAGTGCTGAGTAGGGAAGGACAGTCACTGCCCTGGTCCTGCTGGCCACACTAGTGCTGGCACAGGCCAGGATGCCACTGGCTGTCTTGGCCACCTGGGCACAGCTGGCTCATGTTCAGCAGCTGTGTCACCAGCACCCTCCCAGGTCCTTTGCTGCTGAACAGCTTTCCAGCCACTCTGCCCCAGCCTCTAGCACTGCCTGGGGTTGTTGTGACCCACGTGCGAGACTCAGCACTTGGTCTTGTTGAAGCTCATAGCACTGGCCTTGGCCCATTGATCCAGCCTGTCCAGATCCCTCTGCAGAGCCTTCCTGCCCCCCAGCAGACAGTACTGCCACCCACTTGGTGTCGTCTGTGAACGGGCTGAGGGGGCACTCAATCCCCTCCTCCAGATCATCAGTAGAGATACTAAACAGGACTGGCCCTAACTCTGCTCCCTCGGGAACACCAGCAGTGACCAGCCACTGCTGGGTGTAGCACCCTTCACCACCACCCTCTGGGCCTGGCCACCCAGCCAGTTCTTAACCCAGTAGAGAGTGCACCTGTCCAAACCATGCGCTGCCAGCTTCTCCAGGAGGATGCTTTGGGAGATAATATTTAAGGCTGTAGTGAAGGCCAGATAAACTACATCCACAGCCTTTCCCCCATCCACTAGGTGGGTCATCTGGTTATAAAAGGAGATCAGGTTGGTCAAGCAGGACCCATCTTTCCTAAATCCGTGCTGGCTGGGCCTGATCCTCTGGTTGTCCTGTACACGGCATGTGACGGCACTCAAGACAACCAACAGGTCATCCATAACCTTCCTGGCCACCAAGGTCAGGCTGGCAGCCCTGTAGATCTCCCAGATTCTCCTTCTGGCCTTCTTGTAGATTGGCATCACAATGGCCAACCTCCCATCATGTAGGACCTCTCCAGTTAACCAGGAGTGATTAAAAATGATGGAGTGGTTTGGTGAGCTCTTCCACCAGCCTTCTCAGCACCCTCAGGGGGATCCCATCCAGCCCCATAGACTTGCAAGTGTCTGAGTGGCTCACCAGGCCACTAATTACTTCCACTGGGATTGCAGGGGATCTGTTCTGCTGCCTGTCCCTGTCTACCAGTTCAGGGGCTGGGTGGCCTGAGTATAGCTGACCTTTCTGTTAAAGAGACAAAGAAGGCATTAAGTCCCTCAGCTTCTTCCTTGTCCTTGTCCAGTAAAGCATTGAGGTTTTCCTTGGCCCTCCTTTTGTTGTTACTGTATTTGTAAAAACACTTTTTATTATCTTCCATTGCAGTGGCCAGATTGAGTTTTAACTGAACTATTCCATTTATATATTTATTATATATTTTTATATTATATTTATATAGTTATATGCAGAAAGGTGGCTTAGAACTAAACATATCTCTTCGGGGTTCTCTGATAGTTACAACATTTTAGATCTTGCTGTGGCTGATGACTTGACCCGTGTGCTCAGGCTGAGTAGGCAACAGGAAGTTTTTCATTTTGTCCCTGGAGAGCAGTCAAAGCAGTTTTTGTAATTGGCATGTCACATTCTTCATGTAATTTTACATTTCCTTAGAGGCCAAGTTAATAAACTAAGGCATTCCCAAGAAGAAAAAATAATTCCCATGTGTGGAAGTTATGATGGAACAGGCAGGAGAAAGATATTACAGATGCTGGAAAATACTGGCTAGCAAAAAAAGCAACAGTCTCTGTAGAAATGGCTTGTTACTGGACACATGTTCAGTGGCTGCATCATCCTAGTGCTAATTCTGCACAGCATTTACTTAAACATATTATTCTTTTCATATAATACTGTATTTGCTCCATTTACTGAGTAGCTGAGTTTACTGCATGTCCAAAGAAGGAAAACAAAATGAGTGAAGGGTCTAGAGCACAAGTCTTACGAGGAGCAGCTGAGGGAACTGGGGTTGTTTATCATTCCCCCCAGACATAGTGTTCTAACACAGGGCTCTGGGGGTCCCAGGGCCCATCACTGGTGTTGAAGACAGAGAAAAAGATGAGGTTAAATGTTTCTGCTTTGTCACTTCCTGTTTGTGAGGTGACCAGCCTCATCAGGTAATGGCCCAGTGTTACCTCTGATCCTCCTTTAGCTTTTGAGATATCTTAAAAAGCCCTTCTTGTGACCTTTATAGTGCTGGCCAGCTTGAACTCTAATCAAGCTTTGGCCACATGAATTTTCTCCCTACAGTGGTGAACAGCATCTCTGTAGCCCTGCCATGTTTGTCTGTCATTGCTTCCAAATACTGTATTCCTTTTCTGCTTTTTCTGCCTAAGTTCCAGAAGATCCCTGCTCAGCCAGGCTGGACTTCTGCCTCACTTGCTTGACATCTTACACTTTGCAATTGCCTGTTCCTGTGCTTTTAAGAGATAGTTCTTAAAAAATGACCAGCATTCATAGATGGCAGTACCTTCAAAAGCAGATTCCTTGAGCACCCAAAAGTATTACAGCATCCAAAGTCTGCTGTCCCCATATACAGGGCCAAAGTTGTCTGTAAGGCCAAGGGCAGTTGATCCAGAAAGATCCTGTAATTCCTTGTAGAATTATTCATTGCTGGTAGTGTCCTGGCTGGGTGGTCAGGAGTAGACTCCCACAGCAATACTGGCTTTATTTGCTTTCCCATTCATCCCTACCCAGAGGCTCTCAACTCTGATATTGCCTAACATTTTGGCTTTTGTTGAGACTTCTCCAGCTGCTATGCCTTCAAAGTGTGAGAGAGAGAAGGGCAATTGATGAAGTGCTCTTCAATTACAAGAAGTAAAAGTATAAACAATGGTTTTTAAGTAAAGATAAGGTTTGTAGCTCTAAACGGATGGCATCGTGATCAAGACTGTTAATGCAGAAAAAGTATTTTAAAATACTCAAGAAAATATTTGTAAAATTAAATATGTATCTGAAGTTTGCATTTTTTAAGATGTAAACTTTTTTTTCTAGCCAAAACCAACTGGTGTATTAGGTACAGTAAACAAACCATTATCTGCAACTGGAAGGAGACCATACATTAGGACTACAGGATCAGAGACTGGAAGCAGTGTGAACTCTGAGTTGAGCTCTTCTGCAGGAAACAGATCAAGGTACAGGAGTTTGAAATATCTTTCATCAGTTCTTTACTTCCTCCCTACCACTGTGCTTGCAAGTTTTAGGACAGGAGATGATTTGGTGTGTGTGCTTATGTGTTTGAAGAGTGTCCTCTTTTTACTCAGTTTTAAAAAATGTAGTAGTTCTCAATAGGTAAAATCTCCATACTTAGTTTTTGGTTCAGTTTGTACAGTTGATATTTTGATGTATAAATTAGGATTAATCCTGATTGGAAACAAGAAACTTTTTTGATGTAGATAAAGTATTCTGATCTATGTAAGATTAAGAATGATAGAAAGAGCTTGTTGAAGCAGGCCAGAGTCTCAGTGGAAAGATGCAACATATGGTTGTAGTATTCAGTGTTTCTTCTAGGAAGCATTATTTTCATATGGATGCAGAGTTTTAAAATTTGTTGTAAATATGGAGAAACAGTGTACACTTTCAGATTTTAATATTGTTTAATTTGGTTTGGAATTGATTACCTGACTAAAATAAAGGGTTAAAGAAAGCGAAGTCTACTCTAGTTGCTACATTTCATAAGGCCAAAGGGAAGTATAACTGCGTTCAGAATTTGCTCTGTAAGTGTGCATGATACAAGCTGTAATAATCTCAGCTTTTTCTTTTTTGTTACTCTGTTTTTAAAACTATGAAATTTGGTCATTACTGGTGCTTATTATTCTTCACCACATTTTCTATTATCGGCTCTTTCTATCTGGAGGAAGAACACAGCCTGTTTTAGAGCTCTGGTCTTATGTTTGCAAAAAGTATTTTATGGTGTTGTGTTTGTGGTAAAGTATTTGGCTTAATGACCAGCCAATTCCTTTCAGACCTTTCAGTTCTGGGAAAGAAAATAGAAGTGTGGACTCTGGCAAATGCAATTGTTTTTAAACTAATTCAGCCTATTGCATTGAGCCCCCCCCCCTTATTTTTTTCCTCCAATAATTCCAAACATTTTTCTTCTTTTCTGTATATTTTTGTTTTATTATGTCTTCCATGATGCTCCCAGGGAACAAAGTTCAGATATATCAGAAACCGGAGTCAGTGAAAATGATGAAAATCCTGTGAGGATTATTTCAGTCACACCGGCAAAGACAGAACCTGTGAAAAACAAGGTATGTCCCAGGATTTTATGGACTGTATGTCTATAATAAGCTTGGCATTGGGCATTTTTTCAGTACACATCACTGGAGCTGGTCTCTGAGGAAACTGTAACATCCAGTTTCATTTCATATAGTTCTATCAGTTTTCTAGCCTAATAGAAGACCTCTTATTTTCAAAACTGCTGTTTATTTTATCCAGAATAATTTGTAGAGCTCATTTGAATGGCCTTCATTCTTCTTTTCTAAAATTCCAAAGTTATTCCCACCTTTATTCTGGGTTTTGCAAAATAAGTAACAGTGAGGCTGGGAGTCAGAGTGAAAGTTCACACTTGTAATAGCTTTAACTGAAGTTATTGCCAAGAAAATGTCAAGTGGTCCTATAGCATGAAATAAACATCTAACTTTTGGATTTTTGTCATAGCTAAAATCTTAGTTAAACTATTTAAAATATATTGTATGGTTCTCTCCCCTTTCATTAAAGAGAGAACACCATGTGTAAATCATAATGATTTTTTAACTTATAAAACATACAAGAGCATGAATTTTAATGCAGTTGAGTCTTGCACGTGGGATAGATTAAACTCAAACAGCTGTACAACATACTGGGATCTGCCTGGCTGGAGTGTAGGCTGGCTGGGAAGGACCTGGGGGACCATCCCCAGTGAACAACCAACAGAGCATGAGCTGGCTGTGTGCCTTGGCAGCAGTGAGGGCAGCAAGCTGCATCCTGAGTCGTCAGCAGATTGAGGGATGTGGTTATTCCATCCTACTTGGCATTCATTAGGCCATGCCTGGAATACTGTGTCCTCCCCAGTTTGATGCAGATACTGAAAAACTGGAGAGAGCTTTGCAGGGGCCACCAAGATGATAAAGGCACAGAGAAGTTGTGTGAAGAAAGGTTTGAAGCGTTGGGTTTGTTCAGCTTAGAGAAGAGAAGCCTTGGAGAGGATCAATCAGTCTTTCAGTATCTAAAAGGTGTTTATGGAAAAGACTGATGGAAGGAAGTATTCCCAAGGCTGCTTGCTGGAAGGACAAAAGGCTACTGGGAGAAGTTGCTTCAGGGAAAAGTCTGTCTGGATGCAAGCAGGAAAAAAATATTTTTTAAAAAATCTACATTGTGAAGAAATTTAACAGGCTGTCCAGAAAAGTGGTGGAATATCACTGTTCATGGCTTGACTTTTCAACACCCTGGATAACTGAGGCCCTAATGTCAACAGAAGATTTGACAGGATGATTTTCAAAGATCACTGCCAACCTAGATGATCCTGTGATTCAAAATAGATTTTTGTAATAATGTAAGGATACATAGATCCTTTAAGTTGTGTGCTTTTTAAGAAGTTAAATATCTGCTTAATCTCTTTTTATTACATGAAATCAGAGTAATAAGCAGGTGTTTTGGATTTGTATCATCACATAGAAAAGTTAGGCAAAGCACATATAAAGTAAATCTTAAAAAATGCTTTCTAAGTTCTTGAAGTTGAAATTTCAAGAGTGGCTATCTCTAAAGTTCATATGAATAGCAATTTTAAGTGTCTGCTGTGAAGCTCCTGGAACAGTAGTAAAAATTACAGAGATTGCCTGACTCATTTGAACACATAAGAAATAATAGAAGAATATTTAACAGAATAAGTCCTTGGTTCAGACACAGCACTTAGAATAGTGACATTGGTTTGTTTGAAATTACTAAGTCATCCCAGCCATACTTCTTCAGTATCCTTTTCTCTACCCGTTCTCCAGACTGCTTTGGAAGTCGGTGTTCGAGTGAAGGCTTAGCATCCAGTTGCTTCCTGTTTGATTCCATATGAATTCTGCTCTGTGTAGAGAAGTACATTGCTGACCCTTTCTGTTTCACATATACAGATACTTCTTCATGGTATTTAATCACTTCATTACAAAAAACCAGCATATTTCATCTTTGGTGTGGTCTTAACTTCTTTATTCCCTACAAACCTTGGGTTTTTCTTTACTGGCACGTAGGACTTGGTAAATGGCACCTTCACTGAATGTTGGTCTCAAAATTTGCATGTATGGAAGTAAATAGTAAATATTGCTGTATAGAAATAGTTCTTTTGCTCCTCAGTTCTCTCCTGTCATTTGACAGAGACAGTAAAAGGAGCGTGTCCAGAAAAACCATCATGGGAGGAGCTGAGATAATTAGTCTTACTGTAATCTCTGTCTCACACAACTAAAAGATACATTGGGTACAGATATTACCATTACACACAATGTAGAAAATATTTTTGCAAGGATAAGGTCCAAAATCCCATTTAGTAAAACGTACTACTAGGTCTAAGACCATGTGATGTGTTTCCATAACAATACTTAGAGTTTTAAAAACTCGTATTTCTGTTGGAGGGAGGTAACAATTTGAGTTTGCCTTTGGGATCTTCGCATTCATGGTTTTTATTTTCTAGGAGATTAATTCTGATCAGACTACACAAGGAAATAGCACTGAACGTGGCAAAAAAAGAACAGCAACAGCATCTGGAACTGAGAATATTCATCAAAAAACAGAAGAAAAAAGTGTGGAAGAAACAGGCCCATCGCTGGCGGCAAAAACCAGAAGAGGGCGACCAACCAAACCGGAACCTCAGGGTACCACTGCAAAAAACGAGGAAACAAGTAAACCACCTGTCAGGGGAAGGAAGAGGGCAGCAGCCAACCAAGAAAGTCCAGGGAGTTTAGAGGCAGGTAATGCCAAAGCACCAAAACAGCAAGACACAGCAAAAAAGCCAGCAGCAGCACAGAGACAAATTGATCTACAGAGGTAAAAATAAGTAAATAAATAATAAAATACCTGGGGGGGGTGGTCCTTTCCTGTCTCAAGTCAGACCCTGAGTTTACAATTACAACAGACCTAGCATAGTTAGGGCACAACTAAACCATAGTGGATGCCATGGTCCACCATATGTTGCACTGAGTTCTGTTTTTCAAAGTGAGTACCTGGGTAGCCAATGTTGGAGAAATGAATTTGTTTTGTCAGAGCAGGATAAACTTTAACTGTTTTCACTAAATGTTACTTTTTGTCTGTTGCATCCTCATTCCCCTTCCTGGCATTGCTGTGTAAAAGAACTAAGAGTTGAGGGTGTTTCAGTGCATTCATTAATGCGAGGCACACAGGCATTTGGCTACTCTGCTGTGCTTCACTTCATTGATAGCAAAGGCTTGGAAACTGACTATCTTTAATGAACAGGAAAAATTGTAATTCCAGCTGTAACTATTTTCTGTTATTTTGGGTCTGTGCTTGTTTTAGTATTAGCAGTAATCTATTTTAAGTAATGAAAATTAACATTTGGAACTCCGTAAACTACAAAACAGCTTTTCGATGATAATGCAGGCTACTTTAGTGTTAAAATGTGTTGACTTGGTTTGCAATATAAGCAATTCATAATGTGCATAAACACGAGAAGTTTGTTTTGCTGGACCTGGTACATAATTAATGCTAAAGTGTCCAAAGTGGTGGAGCGATAAGGTCTGCAAACCAATGTGCTCTAAGAAATCACAAATTAATCTAAGGGAAGAAAGAATCATTGGAATAGTTTTTGTGGAGATTTGTAAGTTGAAGATCTTGCAAAGAACCTTAAACAAAAATAGTTACCTTTTCTTCTCAGAGCAAGTTTACAGTAAAATTTACACCAGTAAATGTTCTGTCTGTCAAGAGTGTAATATTTGTATACTGCTTTGAAATGCTTGTTTAATATGTCAAATTTCTTTAAGTCTTCAGAACAAATTGCACTGTCCATAACCTTTAATAAGCTACTGTATCAGATAGCATCTTTAAAATATGTAATATCTCAGTGTTTCTTGGACAAAATACCAAAACATTGTTAACGTTTTTCAGAAGCCAGGTGCTTGGAAGTGATGGAGATTCACTGTTGGAGATAGACTCAAGTTCAGAATACTCTCAGAATGCAATGGATCTTTTTAAGGCCTGTGGGAGCAGCCAGGAAGATACTGAGGATACAGAGATAGCAGAGGGAGGCTTCCTTAAGGTGTAGCAAGCATCTTATATAGGACAAATCTCTGGTTTTACTTCTTTATTGTAGTTTATACAGTAAGGAATCAAACAAATTTGTGTGTAAAAAAAGCTGTATCTAATAGTTGTTTTGCTTCTAAATAGACCTGTACAAGTTACGGTAAATACTTGGAAAATATTTGAAGTAGTGCCTATTCTGAAGTAAAATGGGCTGTTTTTATAAACCTGGGTAATTACAGTTAACTAGATCAAGTTACTGTTCTTAATCTCTGATTCCAGTGAAAGCAGTGGATAACTGTTTATATTTATGCTGAAAAAAACATTACTCGGTTATGGAATTACGAAGTGCACAATTCAAGTTGTGTTACTTTCAAGTTTATCAGGAAGTTGTGTTATACAGTAAGGAAGTTCAGTTGTATTCAATTAATTATGTAATTGTTGAGAAGATATGAGATGGAGTTGGAAGAATCACAGTATAAAGAGTGTAAAAGCCAAAATGTAAACAATATTTGGTAGGATTTTGATCCAGAATCACTTGTAATTTCCATGTCCTTACGATTAACTTCCATTTCCTTTTCTCCCCCCATAAAGGTAAAAAGAAAACTTGCTCGAAAAGGGAGGAAATGAAGGCCAAATAAAGGCATGCTCCAAGCTTCTGCAAAAACTAGGATTCAGAAATTTCCTGTACAGGAACTGAAATTACTTCAAAACACACAGCTTTCAGCTCTGAAACCAGAAGGAAAACTATGCTTCCCTTTCACATGAAATTAATCCTTCTCAATGGAAATGTAAAGCAGAAACTCTTGAGAAAGAGGCTAAAAGCATCTGTACTTATTTCCCCAGAGACTTTTTTTATGAAAAGTCAATAATTAAGCAAATTGCTTAACACTTGGTTCCAGTTCCTGCATTCTGGAGTTTAAAAGTGTATTTACACCATTAACTTTCATGCTGCATTTTTTTTTAAAGAAAGTCAGAGAAGGTCCTTACACTGACATTGAAAATTCATGATCCTAGAGCCAGGTATTCCCATGTTTCACAGAAAAGGTAGAAGTCTACTGAATGGATTTTAAACAAGACTAGAGGAAGAAAAAAAACAAAAAAATTTTTTTTGCTTTACTTTTGGAGACTGTTTTATGTATAATTCTTTCTGCCTGCCTACTTTTCTGCAAAAATAAGATGTACAGATTTCAGTTCCCTGCTATGAAAAGTCATGTGGTGGCAATTTTATAAATGTTGCTTTCTGATTTTTATCAGAGTGGGAAAGTAATCACTTAAAATTATTATTAATTCGCAAGTAGACATTTCATTTTTTAATTTTCCCTCCATTTTAGTTTAATATAATTTGCAATAAATGTACATATTGATGTTTGTTTTATAAAAACATATATCACTTTTAAGTGTTTTTACTCCTGCGGTTCTGTTGGAATATTCTAAATTTTAAAGGAGTAAAGACAGTCCAGCATTTGATTTTATAATGTTTGTCACCAGATTTTTATTATTGATGTAAAGAAAAAAAAATCAGTTTTTAAAAATAGTTGGACTTTGGCAGCTTTGTAAGGAAAGTTGGAAATGTTTAGGATTGCTCTCAATTTTAAGCATTGTGCTGATTGGAAGTAAGTCTGTTTTGCATTTTGTCTTCCTGTCCAGGCTCATTTTTTAATGTTTATTTTAGAAGATTGTTGCATCAATATTATGTTTCCTGGCATTGTTCAGCATAGATACAGTGTACACTTTTACGTACACATGATCATATTTAAGTTTGTTGCATAAAATAAACGCTTCTAGGTGTCACGTGGCGGTCTTTTTTTGATTTTTTTTTTTTTTTCTTTCTTTCCCAGAAAACTAATTGCTATATCTGTACATGGGCTTGGACATTCACAGAAGTGTTGTACAGAGCGAAGGAGTTGTAAATGCAGACAGTTACGAAGTTTAAAAGTTAAGATTTTAGGTAAAGTTACGGTGCTTTATCTTGTGGAGGGGGTTGGGTTGGTCTACAGAGTGACAGTGAAGAGTTTTGCTTTGTTTCCCACTGCCTCAGTTCCCCATTTCTCTTCTGCAAATTTTGAAATCCCTTGATTCCTATAGAAGAGCTGGATACTGGTGGCATTAGTTAAGGATTGCTTGTGCTCTTGAAATGGATATGGTGCAGTTGTGTGCTCTTAAACATGACTTAAGTCTCTCTTAGCAAGTGTACAGCTGGTGTTACTTCTCTTCTGCAACAGGAAATCAGGCTCTGTGCATAAAGCAGTGGGTGCAGCTGCCCTTCTGAAGCAACCTTCAGTGCTTTGACCTGAAGGATTTAAAATGCTTTTGACAGAGGGAGACCGGGAGATTTTAAATTCATTTAATTATGCATCTATCAGGGGTTTGATTTCTAAAACTGAAGTAATTTCACAAGGTGGATTTACTGATGATAATGTAGTTTATTTTTAGTACTCTGGTCAAATACTTCCCTCTCAAAAAAGTTAGAGTATTTCGGTTTAAACTAATATTAAAATGTTTTAGTTCAAAGTTTTTTGGTGCTACCTGAATAAGATACTTGCTTTTAGAAATTAGTTCTGGTACCTTGTGGTGTGCCTTTAACAGTGATCTGAAATCTGGATTTGACAAATCTTGCAAGTAATTCAGATTTGTCCCCAAAAGCTTTGCTTTTTGTGAAGTGGATAATTATTGGATTCTTTCCTCTTTATCTTTTTTGGTCAGTTTTTAATTAGTTACAATGTCAAATTACTCAAGGAAGCATCATAGAATGATTTAGGTTACAAAGAGTTTCTGGAGGTTCAGTGCCATGCTCGGAGCATGGTTTTCAATTGTCTTTCTCCGGATGGGATTATGTTGAGTTTCTTTCTCTGGCTTTTTTTTTTTTAAATGTGGACATTTGAGTTACTTTCATATGTTGATTATCAGTAGAGTCAGGTGGTACATTCATGGAGCAAATTATGCTGGGTGTAATTGGCTGAGCCAAAAGGCAGCATACAAGAGCTACCAGAGGGGTCTAACAGTGGCCCCCACTGACTCTTTTCAGGACTTGCCCCAGACAAGGCTGCGCACAGAGTTTCCCTGCCTGCCCCCACTGCTCCCGTTGGAGCCCTCAGGGCAGCCCTGATGCTGTCAGGAGGTGCCTCAGCCATGGGTGGGCATCTTCGTGTCAGAGCTGCACCCGGGGCCCTGAGCACTGACTGCACGCAGGAGGCAGCCTGGAGAGCCAGGACAGAAAGCACAGCCACCATTTTAACACAGACATAATTTATGCATTGCCAGTGTTACTAAGGCCTTAAAAATAAGATCTGTTAAAGAGTAGTGAGTATAAAACTCTAGAATTGAAGGCAAAGTATTCCAAAGAAAAGTGGTGGAGTGTGTGTATACTTGGCCATAGATCAATTTTCAAATATTGTACGTAAGAGTGGGGATTCTCCCATTGTAATAAGGAGACTGATGCTCAGAGTTCTTCACTTGTTAATGTGTGATTAAGAAGAATAGGAAGGCAAATAAAACACAGTCTTTACGGCTTTTTAACAGTGTAGGATTTAAAGGTGTTGAGGTTTCACATTCAGTTACATAGTTAAGAGCTAACTTCTTATCATTTTTTAAGTTCCCATCCTCATAAAAGTCTGGCTGTGTTTCTTAGCAGACATACATCTGTTTCTTTCTGTCTTCCGATGCCTGGGCTGCATGGCTTTCATCACAGTAAGACAGGAAAGCTGTTCTGAGAACATACTTTGTTATGTACTAAATTAAACCTCTACCACTCAACAAAACTAAATCCGAATAGTTGTTTTGGATACAATAATGTTGTCTAGAGCAATCTTAAACAGGAAAAATAATATGCATTACAAACCTTTTCTGCACATGCTGACAAGCCCTGTAAGTTTTAAAACTGATAAATAACAAAATGTTATCTAAAATGTACTTGTAGCTGTTAGATAATTAGCTCACATTGTTGGACTAAGTTCAGCCTCACGCTGGTTACTGAGTGTCAGGTTAACTGATGGGGCTGTCACAGCTCAACTGTTTCCTCTAAAGATAAAGAAAGATTTGGGATCACCAAACACTTGCAATACACAGCTTCTTAAAGAAATCATCCATGCAGATCCTAGTTCTCTTGCATGTGTATTTCGTTATTGTCTTTATCAGCAGTAATAGTTCTGTTTGTGTCTGGAAATCAAATCTCAAAATTGGTGCTCAGGGAAATAGCCCAAACTAAAGAACTGGGCTAGGAAGTCTGCTTGCCAGCCTGGCTGCAGGTGCACAGAGCTGATAACCAAGCATTAGTCACAGAATGGCTGGTCTCAGCCCAGGGCGTTGTGTCTCAGTGCAGGAACAGATTTGCACAGGGAGCTGCAAGGTGTTAAAAAGCAAGGAGCAGAGTCCTTATGTACAGCAGCACTTTTTGTGTACCTTGAAGCCTTCCCCTGCTTGAATTTCTGACAGGAGGGAATCATTGTGGTGATGAGTATCCCGGGTATTCAGATGGCCAGAAGGAAGCTCAAACAATACTGTAAAATAATCTTAAAGTTCAACAGTAACTTCCGTTCCTTAAAATATTTTAATCCAGACATTCTGTGGACTGATTTGCCTCAGTTCCTCAAAGGCAGAAAACAAGACCGGATTTCCTCAGGTGTAGAACTTGGAAGTGGTTGCTAACAACCTGGGCTTTCACAGCTCACAGCCTGAGTCAGGAGAGCAGATCCAGGATGTCCTTTTATTTCGTACTTCTAAATGAGAGACCAAAGGGAGCAAAGACCCAGTTGCTCCCATTAGAGATTCCTTAGCACCAAGTCAGTGTGGTGACCCACAGGATGACTACTTCCACAAATCACTCCCTAGTATATTTCAGATTCAGAATAGGAATATCTCTGACTCCAAGGAACTTCCCAGCCCTACTTTTTGCAGTCTGAAAGGAGATGAGCAAGTTTTTGGCATGTGCACCTGCTTGTAAAGAGACTAGTGGGACCACAGCCAAAGGCTTGTTGCAGTTCAGACCTCCTGCTCGTTCAGGCCAAAAAAGCCGAAGGCACAGCCCCACATACTCCAGTGGTTGGTAGGAGCAGCTCTGCAGCCGAACTCAGTCGGCATCACACACGCTGGGAGATGCCGTGAGTGTGTTCCTCAGAGCCCTGGTGTCATCAGGCAAAGGGCAGTCATCATAGCACTGGAACAAATCCTCCTGTTCATCTGATGGAAGGACCTTTCTGACCTGCAACAGAGCCTCTTCTCTCTGCCTAGGGCAGGTCCTGACCCTGACACTTACATCAGGACTGCAGGCCTGCAGTGGCTGGGGGTTGTGAGCCAACAGGAGGAAGTCAGGCTCGTGGTGACCCCTTCAGCTTTGGCAAGAAATTACTAAGGAGCCATTCAACTTTGAACCCGGGGGATTCATCACCAACTCTGCAGCTCTATCCATGGTCAGCAGAGCCGAGACATCCATGAGCAATGCAAGTGGGTGGTGCAGTTGAGTCTTGTGTTACCTGGTGAGGAGGGACAGCCAGCAGGAGACACCTGCTTTTCACTGGGAGCACAGGTTATCCAAGCTAATTTGTAACTCACTGAGGTCATGCTGGCAGCTGTGTAGTCTCAGCAATGTGCCAGCTCAGGCAAAAAGCTCAACCAAATAGCTCTGGAATACTGAGCATCCTCCTACAGCCCTACCAGCTGCCAGCGCTCAGATCCTAACGCTGCAGGTTGGGCATGCTCCAGAACAAGAAATACATGTTCTGCTCCTTAGTTCAGGCATTTAATTCTCTCGTTGCCCTGGAAGCAGAAACTGATGTGTTGGCTCTGATGCACCAAAGCTCTTGAAGCAAGAGATGGAAGGTGATTATGGCTATTTCTTTGGTGTTGGGTCCAATGGCTGTAAAGCAAGTGGGGAGTCTCTGTGTGCCCTAGATACTGTCCTCAAACCAGAAATAAGCTGGGTTTATGCTGGTGTCAGAGGTCTGAGCCATCGGTCTCCTCTCACAAGGTTTATGTGCTGTCTCCAGAGCACATGCACCCTGCCCTGCGCTGCTCACTGCTCTCTGCTGCCCACACATAAGCTCTTCTCCGCTTCCTGTGAAATTAGGAGAGACTGTCACTGCCCACATAATTCAAGCCATCACCTGCTTCCATCCCTGAGTGTTCCCTGGAAGGGAGAGAGTAATCTGTAATCTGGATAAATTATTCTGGATGGTGGTAGCAGCAAGCAAGCACTGTTCATCCTTCCTCATGCTGTTACAGCAGGACAGGGTTGAGGCTGGGACATGGACAAGGAAGCTGCTCTGCAGCTGCTGTGTGAGCATGACAGAATAGCTTGGTGCCTTTCCCTAGTGCCCTTTCCAGTCTCCTTTTCTCAGCCTCGCAATACACTGGTTCCCAGCTATTCTTCAAGGCCCTCTTTGCTGTATCCACCCATGCCTGCACATTGTGTCTTCTGCATTACCTTCTCACTTTAATCTACATGAGTTTAGCTTTGAGCATAAAAGGATTTGGGAAGAAAGCACTCTGGCTTGATTCATTTCTGAGGCTTGTGGGGGGCCTGCATGTCGCAGTTTGTCAGGCTCTGCTTTAGTAACGAGCTGCTACGGTCTGGTTTTCCCACAAGGACCCCATGTTCAGCGCTGGTATCCTCCATCCTCCCTAGGTCAGCACCTGGTTCCTGCTGTTACCACTCCCTTTGTCAGGAGGGTTGTTAGCCACAGTGCACCTGCCGTGCAGGTTCTGGCTCATGTAACCTGTGTGTTGCCAGACTTACCCATGTGAGAGCCACAGTCACCTCTGGAGCTGCCTCAGTCTGTCAAAGTGTACTAAATGGCCGTATCTCCAGTGCTTTAAGGAAGTTTTCTAGTCATCTGGACTATTACAAGACGTGACAGGAGATCCAGCATCCCCCCAGTGCAGAAATAGGGTGTATTTTTAATTCTTTGTAGTTTCCACACTTGTAGGAAACACCAAACCGTCACAGCCTGAACACAGAAGATCATGGTGGCATTCACAGCAGTCCCGGTGTGTTGACCATGAGGTAGGTGTGGCTGTATCTCTGGCTCTCAGATATCTTTCAGATACCTTCCTGGTGAGATCTTCCTTCAGAGTATATCAATGTGTATAAATACCTGAATTGGAGAGTGTAAACAAATAGAGCCAGAGGTATATCCCTAGAGAAATGAATGGAAATAGGAAAATTTTCCTATTTCCAGGCCGAACTTACTCCCAACCAATTAATACCAGCCTGAGGTCATGTCCCTTGTAGGTGACTGATCACAGCAAAACACCCAGCACTGCATCCACTCCCTTGACTCATCACCCCCCAGGCTGGCTGTAGGCTTCTGCTCCCTGGAGCTTTTATTATGCCTGTGGAGAGGAGGATGGGCACTGCCAGTGCTGTGGCACCACTTCTTCCCCACTGCCTCGCTCCACCTCCTTACACACTTTCTCTAACAATGTGTCTGACCAACACAGCATTTTGCCATGCAACCACCATGTATTAGATGCTGTTTGGTCGTTTTTGAGGGCACCTCTACCCCCAGAGCTACAATCAGAGGCATAGGGGCCTTCTGTTAAATTTACTAAGACAGATTTGCCATCTTCCTCAGATCTCAAGAGCTCAAGTCTATTTTTTATTTGGTCACTCTTCAGCCTTGAAATGGTTATGTGTTTCTCCTCCAGAAGACCACTTACCCTGCTGTGCCCAAGCCCCTTCCCGCTGCCACATGGGAGCTGCACCATGTGCCAGGGGTACTCACTGCCTTTGCCAGGGCAGCAGGGCACAGTTCCCGCTCTAAGCATTTCCCTTGCACACATTGTTTCATGAGGTTGGTTTTGGAAGCTGCCCAAAGCAGTGCCCGAAATGATAACGGAAATTTCATTTGATTCTGCATCATTGAGCTGCTTTCTTTCCAAAACACACCTTTAAACCAAAACATGGGCTGTTTCTTCTTTTGGGTTGATGGTGGAGTTTTTTAACCTTTTTGCTGTTAAGAGGGCCTTGTCATTTCACACTTGCAGGATGTGGCCCCTTTTGTGTATTTGCTTCTTTTGCAGTCACATCAAACAGACCCAGGCCCCCCGAGTTCATAATCTCTTGTGTGGACAGCTGGCTCCCTCCAACCCATCCCAGCAGAGCAGGACCTGGCTTCCCACTGGATGTGACCTCACCAGGGCTGTGCAGAGAAGCAGGATCACCCCCCTCAGCCTGCTGCTGACACTGCCTCTTGCAGCCCCGGATACACTTTGCTGCCTTTGCCGTGAGCACAGGTTGGTGGCTCACGTTCAGCTTGGTCCAGATCCCAAACCGCCAGGTCCTTTTCTGCCAAGCTGCTTTCCAGTTCTCCCAGCCTGTCCTGGTGCCTGGGTTTTATCTCCCCAGGTTTAGGACTCTGCACTTCACTTCCTGAATTCCTCACAGATGAGAACCATTCACAGGTGAAAAGAATGGCACACAAATGATGCAAAGAACAACTCTCCCTTCATTTTTAAGAAATTTTGGGGGTTGGTTTGTGCTTTGTTTTTTCCCCCTCCACCTCAGTATTGTCTGACCCAGTGAATTTTGGTAACTACTTTGTTCATACATGTTTTCTTCCAAACAGTTCTCTCTCCTGACAAGTATGGCCTGGAGACAGTTTATCCCAGCATTTTTGATGTAGTTCAGACCATTAAAGGACTGGACTGTGGAATAAGCTATAGTGGGCAACACATATGCCAAGCAAAGAGTGAGAACATGCCCCCATCCCAGCAGGTCATTCACCTATAGAAACTTCATACACAGGACTCATTTCTTGGAGTTGCCTCTTTAACAGTAAAAGCCATAAACATCAAGTGTTTTCTTTCCCTTTGCACTGACAGCTTTGGATCCTTTAAGCCACTTTCTATACAGATAAACTGCTTCACACTCAACAGTTTCTTGCAGCAAGGTGAAGATGTGATGGCCACCACTTCCAGAAACACCCGGGACCCACTTTGTGTTTGGTGTTTGTTCTCCAGCCTTGTGTTGATGGAAATTTAAAGCTGTGGCAATGACACGATTTCCAGTGCCTGCTCTTTGCTATGACTGCAGTATGAAATGGGACCAGCCAGTTCCAGGTCTGCTTTTGAACCAAAATCCATCTTGGTGTGTAACTGGCTCCTACTTTTTGGGGCTCTTACCAGCAAAAGGTTCCTCTTTCAAGAAAGGCACCCTCCCACCCACCTCTGCACCTGGCAGCAGGCAGATGTACAAAAATGGGGATAGCAGGCTTTGCCCTGATACAGTAATGTGGCTCAGCTGCAGGGAACTTCCCAAACCTCTCAGGGTCAGCAGGAGCTTTGAGTATTCACCAGCATCATGTTTTTAAACTGTTAGTTGTGAGAAGAGGGAAGAGACCAGGGCACTGTCCCTCTCCCCACCCTGCAGGAGCAGGGGGCCACAAGGCCATGCCCTGCACCACTTGCAAGCAAAGGCAGCGTTACACAGAGGATTTGGGGTGCTAAAGGGGTCTGGTGGCTCAGGTATCATCAGCACAAAACAGGTTCTCTCCCACCTCCCCCCTCCCCCCCCATATTTTCCTCACCAGCCCAGCTTATTACCCTTTATTTTATACCAGGCTGTCATAAACCCACCTAAAGAATTCATGTATTTCAACACAAAGCAGCCACTAAGTGAAGCAATGTAATTTATTTGACATTATACCAGACACGGGTGCTCCAGATCCAGACTTGACCTTAAAAACAATTTAAAATCCTGGATTTGCTGTATTGGAGGTATCAGTTACCCGTCTGAGAGCCAAATGTGTCAGTATTACAGCCACTGAAACAGAAAACTAAGTACAGGACAAGTCAAGCTAGCAAGCACCATCAGTCCATTTCAGCTGTGAACTCGCTTCCAGTTTGGGGGCGCTGGAAGAAATGACAAGGCTGTTGGACAACTTCACAAGTATTTCAGTATAAAGCAGCTCCCAGTTACTCATGTCAGTGTCTAACTACACAAACTGGGGAATATGAACTATTTTTTTCTCTGAATTAATGTCAGGCTAAGACCTGCAGGAGAGGGACTGGGGAGTGCTCCCTCTCCCTCACCCCCTTAAAGAATGAGGTACCACAGAACAACACAGCTCCTGATGACAGTAAAATTAAACAAAAACCCCAAACAACATCTTACACCATAAAACTGTGCAGCACTATCCCAGCTGGTAGAGCCTGCCCAGAAAGCTGCAAAACCTGCCCAGAGACAAACACGCACCTGAAGAAGGGACGTAGATCTGAAACACCATGTTACAACCAGCTCCACAGCTGCTGCCTTCAAACTGCTTTGCTCTATTTAACAAACATTGGCAAATGTCAAAAAAGTGAAGTTTGTACTGGTAGTAAATCCATAGTCATCATCTCTCCTAGATTCTTCTAGAGCTGAACAGAGGGCCAGTGTCATAGCCACCAGGCTGTCACCTCCCTGTGCATGAACCAACTGCAGTTTGAGGTACATAGTTTACAATGTACAAAGATGACATGAACATAAGCGGTGCAGCACAATCCAGAGAGAACTTTTCCTCTGAGTTACCGGCTTTGTTTCTTCAGATGCAGCCTTTGAAAGGAGACAAGAGGTGGTGCGGCTGTACATGTATTTCTCAGGCCATCACGTGAGGCAGTCTTAGTTGAAATAACACACGCTTCCATTACACAACTTCTATTTACACAATTTTCTTCTTCAAAAATTTTTAATGTGCAACTTGAAAATGATCATCCCTTTCGCTCTTGTTACTGACATGGAGGCAGTAGACCCTGTAATCTTAGAACAAGCTGAACTGCCAGAAATAAAATTAAAACTGTTTTCAGGGAAACATGCATTTATTGTTAAGCATTCCCAGTGAAAAATCAACATCTTTTAAAATGTGTGTTTATTTAAAAAATCATTTGTGTACAAAAGTGTTTGTGTAGTTTTTATTTTCAAGACAAAAAACACCGATGCTGCATTCCAGCCTCCCCACCCCTGTTCCTCCTCCACAGGAAGTCTGATGCTCAGGAACCAACCTCCTGCAGTATTTATTGGTAAATATTTATTTACTAGAAAAGTCAGAATTTAGGATGGAAAAGGTAAGTGAAAAGCAGGGCTCTTCAGCAGTTGACATCAGCATTCCTATTATGGCAGCCTTCTTCAGACACTGCACCAGAGCAGCAGCAGTCGCTGCAGATTGGACACCAGACACACACAGCATTGTCACAGTACATTTCCTCGTCTGTCGAGCCGTGGATCTGAACTTACACTATCGATGAAGGGCTCAGCACCTTAAGCGATCCTGGAGCCAGTCTGATGCCTACAAAGCAGGTAACAGCACAGATGGAACATCACAGCACA
This sequence comes from Oriolus oriolus, assembly GCA_013400235.1. NCBI lineage: Eukaryota > Metazoa > Chordata > Aves > Passeriformes > Corvidae > Oriolus > Oriolus oriolus. The sequence goes on along the minus strand of VXBT01009352.1, from coordinate 880,273 downwards.
GTACAGGGCAAATGATTTGCAAGGGTTTGTCCAGTGAGAACAAATCCAGAGTCAGGTTGCTGCCAACAGAGCACTGCAGCTGCAATAACCAAGCCAGAAGCCAAATGCGTTGACGACAGTTGGTCTTGTGAGTCCGATGATGAATCAGCTGATGACACAAACGCCACAAGCAGGAAGAGTTACCTACATCATTCACAGATAGGTTTGGAACAGATCAGAAAACTAGCAAGAAAGAAGTGATTGCCCCTCTGCCTAGCCCTAGGAGAAAGCTGTGCCTGGAAAACGAGGATTTGGTCTATTTGGTCTTCCCAGAAGAGGCTTTAGGCACACACAAGCATCTTGACTTTCATGCTTAATTCCATGACGCAACAGACGCTGATGAAATGCACTTTTGCTACCTCTTGTTGAGCCAGCTGCTCATCCAAACCATACAAAACTAAGCAACTAGTCACAAATCAGTGCCCCCTGCTCATCAACTCCATCAACAAAACAGAGCAGGAGAGGACACCATCTTCTCATTGCCTCTGCTTGTCAGCATTTAAGTAAAACCACTTTTTTTGCTAAATAATTTAACGTTTCCCTCTTCAGGCAAGCCTCCAAGTCTAAGCCAGCTTTTGGTGATGTTTCAGAAGGGAACAAGGGACATGCACAGTTGACTTCCCCTGTGCTAAAAACGGAACTTCTCGACACAGTGCGTGACCAATGCAGTAAACAAGAACTCTCGCTTGAATCTGTGTTTTGATTTGCCCTCGCTCCCCTTCTTCCTTCCCCAATGACATAAGCAATCTATAAGCTCTGAAGTGCCTAGTCTGAGTCACAGCTGTTAGGCTTAAATTTGCATAGTTTAAATGTTTCTGTTACCCACACCATCTAACGCAGATTTGGTGTTACAAGGTAAGATTCTTTCTGGCTATTTAATTCCTCCTTTCAGACAACAACAAAAAGTTTCTATATTCCTTATGTCAGTGTTCCAATACCAATTTACATGAAAAACAGTTGAATACAGCAATAATTAGAAAAAAACTAAGACATATTCATACACCAGTAGTATCTAATTGCTCATAAATACTACCGAACCAATTATAGTCAAGGCCCCATGTACTCTGTTGCAAGCTTTAAACAAAATAATTTTTAAAAGTTTGGAGTATGCAGAATGCACTAAATGATACACCTTTCCAGGATATGTTCCTAAGGTTTTTTGTCTCCAAAACGCACTGATTTGTCACACTGAGAACACAGCTTGTTCACAAAAGGAATGGGAGGAAGCTGTGAATTTGGCAAGGGGGTGGAATACAGTCAGGGCTTTTGGTACTCATGGGAAAATGGAGGCTTTTGGCAACAGGAAAAGGCATTTCTCTACCTCTCAACAAAGCTGTACTTTGCTCTTGGAGGAACTGGGTAAGACGGATAAACCACTTTGCTGGATGCATGTTAAAACGTTCAGCAGTGAAATTCAATGGATGCTCTGGTAATCCATGTTATTACCAATAATACCTTATTTAGAAAAATGGGGCCATTTAGACTTCAAAATTACTGTTTCAAGCCATCTTCTGGCACAATAGAGGAAGACAATGCATGGTTTCTTTGTACTTAGAAAGCCACTGTACCCATGTTTCATGTCTTGTTGCAAGGAGTGGTAAATGTGCAGCCTGAGACAACAGCTGGAGTGGGCTGCACGGCAACTCCAAGTCTGTGAATGCACAGGGCCCTGAATATAGCGATGTTCAGTGATACAGAAAACAGAACTACCATTTGTATGTACAATGTCTCACAAGGATAAGCTGAACACTAACAGCAAAATTCCTAGGGCTCAGCCCCAGCGGCAGTTAAACTAACCTCGTACAACATTATCCCTATATTCAACTCTGATAATTACCAAGAATACAAAAACATTCCTTATAAAGGAGTGACATGTCAAAATTCAGAGGGACTTCAGACCAAAGATGTCTCCTTAATGCTGGGTCATGTTTCCTTCCCAGCTCACTTCTTGAGAAGCTTCCTTCCTGCCAGCACCTGAGCTAGAATTAAGCTACCAAGCACATGGATGGAGGGCAAAACCCAGAATCCAACATTTATACCTAAGGGGGAAGGGGAAGACAAGTGTTTTGCAGTAGAGAAGAAAATGAGGTAACTTCATGAGAGAAGTAAAACTTAACAGGGCATTCTTTCAGAGGTGACCATGCTCACTTAGGAACCTCTTTTCTCCCTCTCCCCCTTTGCCTGGCTTCCTTTATCACTTCAGATACTGCTGGAGAAGTCTGCTGTTCTTAGGAGACCGGTCTTATCAAGACACGTTCAGAAGCCCATAACTGAGAAGTTTTATGTCCCCGACAATGATTTCCAAGTTCTTTCTTTTGATAAATAGCAGCGAAGAACAAGGGAAAGTAGTCAGCAATTCATATTTACCACCAGGGTAAAAAAAAAGGTGTTGATGTAATCAAGAAGTTCTTAGCCTGTATAACAGAAAACACAGCAACTTGAGATTAACACAAGTAGCATTTTGCCAGTTTCCTACCGTCCCTGGTTTTCACCTAGCAAACCAGCTGAACAGTAGCAGCTTCTTGTTAAAAAAATAAATAAATATAAGGAAAGTCAAAACAACTCATTTCCTTTGGCATCATTGCAAATGATTTACACTAACTCAAGAAAACCCAAGAAAACTGATCACTGACTACACCTTAAAAAGCAGTAAGAATAAAGACTAATCAAATGCATTTAGTATTGCACTGATATGAGTTCAAAGTATTTACTGTCTGTGCCCTGTTTTAAGTTTGGACACATCAGACAGAGCAGTACAGGGAACATCCCAGAACTAGCCAGGTCTTGACAGCTCTGTTTTCTGGTTCTGCTCCCCACTACTGTGCTCCAGGTATTTAACACATACCATAATGTTCCTGATTTCATCTACTATGAGTTATAAACAGACTATGAAGTACAAAACTATTTCAATTTGTACTTCATAGCTCTAGAAAAACCCCAAGCAGGTATATATTTCCCCACCCCATTAGTCCACAGCTTAGGAGAAAAAAAAAAGACCAGAACAAAACCAAAGAGTCATAGAAAAGATGACTGATACAGTACTCCATTATCCACAATCCCAACTCTCTAGTCTCAGGATTTCTCTGAACTTCCTTGTCAGATATACTCTCAAAAGTTAGCATCATATTCACAAAGACATTACAGCTCTCTTTAAATAGATGTACTAGTGTTTGAAGTTGCAAGACTAATAATTTTCAAGCTTTTGCACTCAGGATGAAATGTCATTTTAATACAAATAAAAAGACTGACTGTATGTACAAGCCAAGGTAAGATTTCAGTTCTTGTTTATCAGAAACATCAATCCAAAAAAAAAGCTAAATTGAGAACACACTTCTACTTCTATGTGCATTTGAAGTATGTACAGTAAAAACACCAACACAGCCTCCATGTGTTAACCAGAGAAAAACGCAAGCAAGGATGAATCTTAAAGTACCCGGTAAGCAATCCTTAAACTGAAGCCCAAAATAAAGCTAGAAAACTGCTGCAAAAAACAGCTGATTGCATCATATCAAGTACTCAAAAAAAATTTTTTTTTGTTCTCAGTACGCTGGAGAATCAGCTTTGTCCTCCTTCAAACCCCGTGAAATCATATTATCCAGAATGTACTGAAGAACACTTTACAGCTATTTAAAACAAAACAGAAAGAAGAAATGAAACCAGCTCCATCTTTTTGTGCTGTATCGAGGCATACTCCTTACATGATTGTGTAAAAACATGATGGATGAAAATCACTACTGATAATTCAAAATATGTATTTTTAAAGGGGAGCCTAGACTACTGCAATGGCACACATAATACCCACAGATGATGAAACATAATCAACAGTATGATGTAAGGGAGAGGAGAATCAGGTTTCCCAATTAATGAGCTAGAAAGAAAATGGTTCTGAATAGGTCACCATTTGGAACTTTGGGTAAGTCTTGAAAGTCTGTCAGGAAAAAAGTTACAAAAGCAATTGAGTATTTCAATGGTGCTCTCTTCAGCAACCCTACCTAATATGTCTATTAAGTACAAGCATGCAAATATAGGTCAATCCACAGGCACATAGGATCCATGTTAAAAACAGTAAGATAACTGTGATGAGTGGCACCAACAATTTTGATGACTAACACTCAAAATGTTGCTTTCTGAATTACTAAATCAAAATCCTGAAGCAAGTTCCTGCTAGTCTTTGTCACACTGCTAAACACTAAAGTAGGCATGGTTTTCCCCCATTATCTTAGCTGAGCTCAAAGAATTTTTACAATATTTAGTAAGAAAAAAAATTAAAGTATTTCCCCTTTTTAAATTTACACAGACGTTTAATTAGCTTTATTTACAGAGCGCTTTTTTTCAGTCTCCAATAGTGCCTAGATAGCATCATCAGGCAAGAGTGCCAGTTTTGAAAGAGAATCTATATAGAATCCTAGGAATAACAGATGGTGATGCTCCTCCAGAAGGGGCAAGCTGGACTACAGAAGCAGCTCTCTCTATATGGCTCAGTTACTCAGGAGTAATTCTGTTGCAGTCTCTACATCCCAAGATTTTGAAGACAAGGCCACTATTACTGCATTCTGCAATGAGAAAACAAAAGCAATAATATTTTCAGTGTGTGAATCTACAGCTCCAGGAAGTGGAATGAAAAGTTCAGAGATTAATCAAAACACGTTAGTTTACCAATTTCTTAAATCCCAAATAACAATTTATAGAAAAATTGTTTCAAAAAGGCAGGGGTAGCTCACAAGATTTATCTGTAACGTAGTATTTTAAAACTCCAATTCTTAAAAATAATTAGCAAAACAGAATAATTAGATCTACACAACGTCATGGAAGTAGCAAATCTACTTTAGTAGATTCTGATGATACTAATGACTTCCTGTATTTATACACATATACCTGCCCTGCCCTTACTGAAAAACGTTTAAGTTGTTTATACTTACCCTATCAAAGCCCATAGCACAAAGGTTTTCTATTTTTTTGGTGTATTCTGGACTAGAAACTGGTGCTCCAGCATACACATGTGCCCAAAGTCGAGCTGTCTGTTTAAACATTTCTGGATTTTGTTTGTACTACACAAAAGAGAGAGGAGGGGAAAGGGGAAAGTTAAATCAACTCAGCAATTCAACCAAACAGCAAGACAATATGGCAGATTGCAATCCATCATTCTTCCTACAGTGTTTCACACTGATCATGCTGCTATTTTTAAAGTAAATTTAGAGGTGAGGATTACAAAAAGAGTAAACCTATGCAAGCATTTGATATGAGTTTGCCTTCAGGTTAAATTATGCACTGTGGGTATTTGATGTGTACAACCAGGTACTGCTCTCAATCGCACCGATCAAAGGGAAGTAGCTATATTTAGCACAGCTGCTGAAAATTTATATTCAGTGTGACAGAGTACAGATTATCCCTATGTTAACATCTCTCGAACATGGTACTGTGTACTACTTTAATGCATTTCTCTAATCACTAAAAAATATATATGGTTTTACGCACTGCAAGTAGGCCTGCAGTTTTGCAGTCCGGGCTAACATTCTACTACCAGGCTTCTTCCTGAGAATGAGGATCTTGATCACACAGGTGACAGAAGAAGGGATGAAAAATGGGTGAGCAAGTGCAAAAAGCTAGGGAGCTGCAACTCTTCATGCAAGCTATTATTTACCAGAAAAAAAATCATGCTAGGATGTAACTATATTGTTTTGTACCAATCTCGTCACTAACTAGTTTTCCAATAAACAACAGACTGGACCATATCGCAGAGAATTTTTAGCGTGTGCCAAGAACTCGACTGCCAAGAAAGTGGGTCACCTGTCATAAACTCTACTCAGGAAAGTTAAATGATTTTCCCATTTTAACAACTTTTGTATGCAGTATCAAGTTTTTTGTCTTAAAAAAAAAAACCCTCTTCCCTTAAATCATCACTTTAATAAAACAAGGTATTAGCAAATATATTTTTCAAATATTTAGGTACATTTTAAGGACAGAAACATGCCTGATTATCATTCTTAGACATTTCATTCATACATGAAAATAATAATTAGATCTATAAAGCACAGTTAAATGCTGTACATTTCATTTTGCCTCTCCTACAACACACACCAACTGCACTGCTTTGTGTGCCTTGCCCATCTCCCTCTAATTCTGATCCACATGTCATAATTTGTCTATTTACTATCTGGTGGCATTAATGGCACTAAAACAAACATGGGAGGCAATCTATTGTTGGAAATAAATCACTGTTACAAATACAGCAGTCTTTAATAAATTTCTTTTGGTGTAATGACTAAAAAAGAGGAAGGCTTAAGTTAAACACCAGTAGCATCCTGAAGTACTATTTTCTTCTGCTCTTAAGAGGTCTTCTCCCATTTAATTTTTTAAAAATATTTTTGAGAACACTGCCAAGCCTAGAAAGCAGCGAGCTGAAGTGAAAAGGATTAGTCATAATTGTATTTTACTCAGAACTAGGTTTCAGTGTTCTATTAATAGAATTCCTTTACTTGGATATCTGTAAATAATCCAGTTTCTCACTGAATTGAGAAAAGCCTAAAGGCAACTTTCGCTGATGTTTTGGTATCAGGAATCTGAGGCAGTTCATGCTGCTGTACTGAAAAAACCCCAGCAACCAGAGCAACTAATACACCAGACAGCTGGTGTCTGAAAATACTGCTCTTACTCAAACAGGAGGTCTCCCTGGGATTCAGCTCAGCAGCTTGTACGACACTGCCATTTACCTGGACAACACACAGTTTAGTGAAATAGCGCAAGTGTGGAGAATAATTAATTCCTTGTGAATTTTTGTTTTGGAAAAAGCAACCAACTCCAAAGAAAGTAAAAGAGACCCCAACATCCAATAAACACATGAAGGAAGCAAGTGTTTACCAATATATTTCTCAAAACCATTATAATCACTTCCTACTTACACATGCCTGTAACTCAGGGCCAAACCCCAGCAGAGTTGCAAGAAACAGGGTAAACTGAATCCTCCCCACATCAGCCATGCCACAGTCCCACTGGACAACACCCCCACAAGCACCTGAGAGGCAGCCTGGAAAACTGCTCTTTGGAAACTAAAGTTTCACGAAGTTTTTTGCCTGAGAAAAAACTCTTACCAGCTCAAGTGTTTCTACTGTTATGATTCCCACACAAAATTCTACCATCAGAGCCAGAACAGGAAACACTATTTTTGTTCTTTGTAAAAAAGGATACAGTGGTTTTTTTTAATGAAGAAGAAGTGTGACAGCAAGGGCATACATCCGGAAAAAAAAACCAGTGCCGGGACATGCCTGGTGGCCTTTCTGGCCTCTGCAACACTTCTCCCTGGGCAGAGCAATTCAGCCTGACAGAACTGTTCAGGGACATTTATTCAGCCTTACTGCAGAATCCCACAAGCAAGCCTTCTGTACTTACTGAGCACAGCCGTAGCAAACAGCTCTCATGCACCCAGCAGTGCAATGGGCTACCTGTAATCTCCACGTTTCCCCCTGAATCCTGACAGGTCTGAAAAATGCTTATCTATCATCCTACACCGAGTTTCAGAGGGAAGGAGTGCACACCTTGTCACCCTATCCTGGAAGGTTCTGACTTCTAGAAGATACAGGTGAGATAGAAGGTTCTTCCAGCATCAGCTTGCTTTGTTCTTCTATTACTGAAATACACTCTGCTTGTCAGTGGGGAAGCCAGACTGCCTCTCTCTCTCCCCAGAGTAAAAAGGAAAACACACACATACTTGGGACTTTGTTGAGAATTGCCAGAAGAATGACCGTTTCTATCCTTCATCAACAACTTAAACAGAATCATGGCAGTCCTGGTATGGCCTAAGATCCAACTGACATTTATTTATCGGTATTAAAAGTTATCACTAATGTCTGAAAGGTAACAAACCTTGTTGATTATAAAATTTTACTGACAGCAATTCAACCAGTGATTAAAACAGTTATCCTCAAGTCATTACTCATAATATTTTGACATTAAACAAATACAATGCTCAACAAATTCATATTAATCCAGAAGAGGAGCTTAATACCAAGCCAAACCCAACTAACACCACCAAGTTAAAATTTATTTTAAACCAATAGCATATCGCTTTTCTTATACCAGAAGCCTTAGAATTTGAAAGGCGAGGTATACTGGAATTCATTTTACTATGCTGTTAACTCCTGATATTTTCCACAAGGCAGTATAAATAAAGGACAAAACCTCCTGACACTGTAGAGTAACTAATACTCACTCTAGAATTCAAAAAGAGCACAAAACACTGTAGCAGCTCACATCTACTGTATGCAATTTTATGATAAATTGTTTAAAATCTTTTATCTCCCATAAGCCTTGGGACCTAACCTGAGTCAGCAAAGATTACAGAAGTGTTACAAAATCACAGTTAACTGAGTATCTTACCTGGTTTGCCACTACTGCATCTTGTGGATCATCTGGTTCTGCAGCTGCCAACAATGCTTGCAGCGATAACAACACTGTTCTCAAAGTCATTGCTGCTGCCCTAAAATTGAAAATTTAAAAAATCCTTTACCAAAACCTATGTCTGTAGTCACCCTTGTGGCTGTACTACTATCATAGAAGATATGAGTTCATGTACAGATTGTTAGCCCAAGAAACATAATTTTAAACTGCTGCATCTTATACTTACTGAAATACTGTTCTGTATACATATTTAAATAAGGTTTTATATGTGGACTTTCCTATCAGCAATGCTGTCTGAAGTTTTTGGAAAGTACCTTGACCTACACATTCCACCATGCCCACTTAATGCAATTCATTTCATCTGGGGAAAAAACCCAACAAAAACCAACGCCAAAAGAGCTTGTGCCATTCTTCCTCACTGCCGGTAGCAGCACCTCGTCCCGGGGCGGGGCGGGGCCGGCAGCTCGGGGATGCTCCCTCTGCCGGCACTCTTCGTGCAGGAGCAGTGACCTACATTTTAAATATGTGTAACAGGTAAGGAATTCTATGCATTAGATCTCTTTGCACCAGTTTTAATATGGCATTTTTCAATAAAATTGAACCATTTACATAGTTAATTAACTATTACAATAGTAAAGGTTAGGCTAATTAAGGAATATACAATCAAAATACTTCCTTGGCTTCCTCTCACTGCAACCTGACACGACTGTCAGAAGCAGGGAAACATTCTGTAGTCACAATGGTCCTGTAAAGTCACTCTTAGCCCCTGTGAAAGAACCCTGTTGAAGGTAGCACAGTTCCAGAGTTGGAACTTCTAAGGCTTTAGGTTCTTATCATTTATCTTGGTCTCAAAGTCCATTTAGAATAAGACACTTCAATAATTTAGTAAGGGAAAACCCAGTATGCTCAGACAAGTCAATAAATCCTCAAAAGTAATCGTATGAAATTATTACACACCAGAAGTCTGGAAAGTTGTAACACTTACATAGTTTCATTAGATTTTAACCACAAATAAAACCCCTGATCTACCATTTCAGTTGGCATACACTGGAAATCAAGTAAGAATCCCACAGGCTCTGTGGAAGTCGAGTATTTCTGATGTCAAGAGTTAACTAGACTCTTAAACCATTGTGGCAATGGCACAGATGTTCAAACCAATACACAAATCTGTTTACTCTGCTTAAGAACTAGTAGCAATGTGAGTGGGGAAAATGCAACATTTTAAATTTGAGCAAAGTGATTATGACACATGAATGCCAGAGGAAAGTTGTGAAATGCAGCCATCCTATTTCTTACAAACAAACCCCAATTTTCAATCAACAGAAAACAGTTTCTTGTTTTCAGAAGGTTGCAAATAAACAACCTTAGAACCTGTTAGAATAGGTGGGGAACACTTTGACCTGATGGTCCAGCTACAAAGGAAACAGTGTGCAAGTCCATTTCCAGGCTTACGTTTCAGAAATTTATGTATTTTCTCCTACTGAGTCACTGTATTAAGGTACTCTAGAAGTGTATACCAATGAACAGAGAACAGATGCTGGTAAAACGTCAGAGGTACATTTGTGGCACCCAAATATTGTGTTCCTAGATGCTTACATTCACAGCTTTCTTGCTATGTCACTAACCATTCAAACATGCCATTCTCCCCTAATTGTTTCTAATTCTAGAAGGTTTTTCTCAGTAACTTATATTTTAGCTTGATAATTATTGCTGAGCTTTCGCAGTGCAGTGTTCTACATCAAAATGCAAGTGAGAAACATCCCAAATGACAGAGATTTTAATTAGCACATAGTGTCTCATTCCAACTGCCACACCAGCTTGAAGTCCCTTAAGCTGAACTTTGTAGACTTAAATCTTAAAAAAAATCCTTACGCTTTTAAATCTGAGTTCCGACAAATCACAAAACCATCACAACATACAATTCTCCTCTTCCAAATCTATGCCTTAGTAATTTTCTTTTCTTTACATGTACCTAATGCTATTTGGCTCTTATAATTTCCTCGGCTTGTAATCTCTACTGGTTTATACTATCTTGAAATTAACCTATTTAATATACACATTGATGACATAATTCACAGTCTCATCTGCTAGTATTACAAGAATGCAATGCAACATATTTACTATTCCAGCATTCAGGCGTCATAGAACACTAAATCTTTCAGGCCTTACTATGTTCAAATTGATTTAATTATTTTTATGCAGTGAATTTCAGGTACTATCACATCTACCACACCCACTATAAAACCTGAAGTCTTTTTTCCCAGTTAAGTAATTTTGTTAGTTACTGTAGTTTTAAAGACAGACTTCACATGAAATATCTATTAACCATAACTAATGTTATAGTTACTTTCTCCAAATAAAAGCTGTTCTGCCCTTTCCTTTACAGAAATCCCTCTACTTTAGAGACATCTGAAAATGTAGAGAAAATGACAAAAAAAGGATCACAGCCTCTTGTGCCGCTTTTACATGCAATTTGCTTCCACTTACACCGTACCTTCTAGGAGTGTAAAATATATTTTGGGGAGCAGGGGGCATCACCAAGAACCAAAGGTGCCATGGACACCAGCTGTCTCCAGCTGTCTCTGGCTTTCAAGACTGCCAGCTCCTTTCAAGCCCTGTTCATCTGTTATATTTGTAGATTTTTATACAAAGCATACTGCCACTTGAACTTCTCACATTCCAATTTCAAAATAACGATAAAAAGCAACAACTTATCCATTTAGACATACAGATGGCTATATGATGGCTATCAGAGAATTTAAATTCTGAAATAGTAAGTTTCAGACAAGACTGGTTTAGCTACATTTGTAAAAAGGTTTAAAAATGTAGCTTACAACTTATTTTCAAGTCTTATGTCTCAAAACAGCTTTTTCATCTCACACATAGTAAGACAGTCTTTATTTGGCACAAACATTGAAAGAAGTATCCTTAAATCATAAAAGAAAATCCACTACAGCTTCAGTTGCTGTTTCTATCAAACAAAAGAAGAAATTAAAGTTTGTGATTAATGGTAAAAAAAACCTGACATATTTTGTGTAGCTATTGTACAACCATCTAAAATCTTCTACATTTAGAACACCAATTAGCTTTCATGATCAAAGAAAGTAAAAAAGACTTGTTACTTTACACATAGCTTAGTCTTAATTTTTCAGATACATATTAAGATTCACAGAGGAAACTGAAGGGACAGCTAAAAATAGATTCTGATTTCCCATGAACTTGAAAGCTCTTCTTTCTTCCTGCTACCTTCTTTTGGGAGAATACAGTGAATGGAGATGACTGCCTAGAATTATATTTACAGATACCAGTAGGGCAGGACCCGTTCCTCATCAGCAAAAAGCAAAAACAATTCCCATCATCAGTTCTGAATGACAATCTATACCGATAGTGCCACAAAGCTAAAAGTCCGAAAACACACACACACACCCCCTCCCCAACATCTTCACAAGCTAGAGAAGAATGTCCAGGGGAAGGGGAAAAAAAAAAAAAAAAGCTGTACTTTCCTTAAAACAAATTTCCCATGCAAAGATATGGGTCTTCTGAATTTACCAATGCACCTTGAAGGTTTATTGATCCACAACACAACCCTGAAAAAATTAGGTATTTCCAACTCTTCTTACATTTGAGGTTTACTTCTAGGTGTGGATTTATGTGCAACAACTCATGGAGTCCAAGCAGTTCTCTTTGGTAACTCAAGTGAGCTGCATGGTTGTGTTTTACGTTTATTCTCTCCTCCTCGCCAAAGGTAAGGTTTTGTATCGCTCGTGACAGATTTCTGTCTGATCTGCTCTTAACTGAAGCCTCAGAAGGCTCTTGGAGAATTTACTTCAGTTTTTCACCATGCTTGATATTCTCCACACTGAGATGGCTTTCCAATCTTGCACTGTACACTGTACTTGCTTAGACCATCATTCTTGTTACTTCACTCTGGATTTTCCCTCTGGTTCCCATCTTTTTTGTACAACAACTCTCTCAGCGGGTACACTACTTCAATGGAAACCTGACCAATCACCAGTAACAAGCAGCCAGCTTGTATAATCAGTTTTACAGGTAAAATTTCCTATTTGTCTTTGTCCCATGACATTACTGGATCCTGTTTGCGCCTAAAGCTTACAATAACCCTTGATTCCCACTCCCATCCCAAAATGTTGCTTAGCTATCATGCAAGCTTGCAGGTTTGCCATCTGCAAAATGGGAGTAAGCCACTATCACGCACCAGTGAGCTGCAGAGAACTCCCTACAGGGGCACTGTCCCTCAGACAACTTGAAACTAAAAGCCTCCACTCCGGACATCCAAGCTTGGCTTTCTATTGGCATTGCATTTGCTAAACCGCAAGGAAAATCTGGATTGAATCAGAACAAAGAGAGCTGATACACATTTTGTTCAATTACACTTTTTTCCTCTTTCTTTAGATATCATTTTAGGGCATTTCCATTAAAAAAGAGCACCCCTAGTTTGGGTGACTATAGCGTTAACATTAAAAGGCACAGCAAGCCAGCTGTGCCCAGCATGCCTGAGGAAAGAAATCTCTTTTACCTTTCAATGGGCTGAGAGAGTCCTAAGAGGATTACAAAACACTGCCAGGTTTTATTTTACTTCTTCATTTTTAAAGGCGAAGTAATTCTCCATTTAGAAAGTTTTTACTTATGTTCTTTACATTCCTCTCTAAGAAACAATCTCTCTCATTACTCCAAGAGGTAACCCAGCAGAATGCCAGGAACAGCTGCAGCCAGCAGATTGCTACTCCACTCTGTCAACCAAACACGGCTACAGGAACACTTTTTTTCTAAATAATCTGCAATTTTTGTTCAATTTGTGAAATAAATAAGCTTGTTAATCCAAGAGAAAATCTCTGGGACCTTGTACCAATGGCTTATGAAATCTGGAAGGAAATGAATAAGGCCTTAGAGTGGAAGCCTGCTGCATATTTACAGGAAAAATACAACACCGGGCACCCATCAGAGAAAATTTTAAAAAAAAACCCAAGAATAATAGAATAGCTGTAACATTGCACAGAGGGAAAAGACAGCCTGCTTGCTGAAGGGTTCCCTCAAACCATGTTAATATTCTCTGCATGTTTCTCAGAGCTTTAAGAAGCTTCAGTGCTCCTCAAACACCCTGAACAAAAATCAGCCGTTCTGGATGCCCAGGACGATTATTACAAGCTGGCTGCTGCTTATTTATCTATTAAAATTGTATTATCTCTTACAATGATTTCTGCATCCCAACTAAAACTGAAGCATGAATCCTCCAGTAGAGTCACTATGACAAAAATATTCTTATTATTCATTATTGACTGTCAAAACCACAAAAGCCAAGAGTTTTTTTGTAGCCATATATGCAGCCACGACACATTCACTTGATAATCTCTGCTCAAGGGATTTATGTGAACAGCTTTCAAGTAATTTAGTTCTCAGGTTTCAATGAAGTGTATTAGATACATTGTATCTACATTGTAAGAGTAAAGCTTTGGGACAGAGTACTAGCCTGGAAGATAAATACAGGCCATAGTAAGTGAAACCACATAACAAAAATTATGTCAGATAAGCATAAACAGTGTTCTTTTTACAAAATCATACTCCTATTTTAATTCTACCAGCAAATAGTAGCTGCTCTGCAAACAAACTGGCATAACAGGTACTCAAAAATCTAAACATGATGAAAATCCACAGCTGAAAAGAATTTCAGCATCAAGCATGCAATGTGAAAAAACAATTTCATTAAACTCATTAAAAATAATTTAAAGACATTACTTTGCAAACTGATAAAACCTCCTGCCAATATGCAGAGTATCATCTCAACTACGCTCATTAGAACACAACCATTACCAGAGGATGAGAGAGTAGGGAAGAGACTTTTTAAAACTACACAAACACTTTAAAATCTTTTAGTAGTATTAGTATCTACCATCTATAAATGAGTATTTTATCAGCTTATTAATTCTTTCAGAAATCCTGCAAAGGCCCATAAGCCAATCTTCTCCAGTCCTTTAATTCTCAAACCTCACTGAAAAACAGATATGCAGTGGAATTTGAGACTTATATTTTTAAAACACAGCAACAAGAGGAGCATTATTCAGTTAATAACATTAAAAGTCAGTGAAGCGGCACTGCAAAAACAGATCTTGTTGCCAAGAGGGATTGTGGAACTAAATATATTTTCTAGAGTACTTCCACAGGAGTATTTCAGAATTGTATTTGTCCAATTTACCTTTGAATGTCTGGTGAAGTAACTTAAAGATTAAATTATTAATCTGGGGGTGTGTGGGGGGGTATTGCTTATTGTTTGTTAGTTTGTTTTCTAATGAAGCTATTTCGTTCAAACCACTTTTCAACCGAGACATGCAGAAAACTTAAATATGGTGGTGTGTGGTGGTACATCCTCCCACTGGCTCCCTCCTTAGGCCAGCTATGGTCTCAGGAATGCTTCTTACCGGATTAATGGCACCTGGACAGTTCGGTTCCCTTAAGCTTATCAAAAACACTGTCTGCTCCCAGAACTTCTGTTGTCTAACAAACCTCTGTTTTCCAACAAATAGCCTTGAGACTTCCTTCTTCTGTCTGAGCAACAGACCAAGTGGAACAGTATTTTTGTTGTTGGACTTTTCAAAGAACATTCCAGTAACTACCAACTCATCCTTGTGGCAAGGATGGAAAATCTACTGATGATCTAAGTCAGTCGTCCTGTGACCCTATCCACGAACAGCGGTACTGAGACCCTTTGAGCTCTCCTGGACCACAGCAGGCTGTGACCAGCATTTCCTTGAGTGGGATGACTCTCCGAGCCAGCGAACTCTGAAGTTTGTGAGACTCTGAGAATTGCCATAGAAAGCCAATGAAGCCTGGGCTAATACCCTCACCGTTCCTCAAAGCTTAATCCTCTGCCCACTGAGAAGATCCAAAGGCATCTGTGAGTATTTCATTGAACTCGAGAGCAATTTTTCCTAACTATAACTTTGTACATACTTCTTTCTGTCTGTGAGCACACATATTATGAATGATGCTACTTCAGATTTAACCTGGTCTAGTGGAAGGTGTCCCTCTCCATGGCAGGGGGGTTGAAACTAGATGATCTTTAACACCTCTTCCAGCCCAAACCATTCTATGACTCTATGATGTGGGCATTTTTTAATTAACTAAAGCTGCATATATGGAAGAACAATAAACAACTTATTTAAACAATATAAACCATTCATATCGCTTAGTGAGTTTTAGGAAGCTACTCAGGAAAAAACCAGTCTTATCTATCACAACACAGAAATGCTTCAAAGTAAGCAACGGAGGCAGCTATAAGTTCGTTGTCATCAAAGGATCAGAGGCTTTGACAGGCACTTCAACAATGCTCAAGTGACTTTCATTTACCATTCTACAATTTGAAAAGAAACAAAACTTACAAATAGCACCACTAGAAAATAAAGGGATCACACTACATTAAGTATCATTTGAAGAGGGGTTAATAGTATATAGGAAATCTCCCCCCGTCACCACAAGGTTCTGTGAAATTCTCTCCTTAGTGCTTCCAAATGAAGACAGTGTTTCAAAGGAAGAGTTTTTAACTATACAACTGGCATAATATTGGTGCTTCTTGTGTGAGCTAGTTTAAATATACAGAAGTCAAACTCTTGTTCCAATACTCCTATTTCGTATACATCTTGGTGAAGGAAGATATTAATGTTTGGGTTTTTTTAATCAAGCAGAAATGACAGAAATAAGACAAAGATCAAATTATCTGTGCTAGACATAACTCAAAGATTACAAGAACAAAGGTCAACTCTTCTCTCCTGTCCTTCCTTTTCCATTATCAAAGGTTTTGACTAAAAGCCCCAAAAGTACATAAATTAAGTAGAAGCTCATGACTTTTTTAGGTCTTTGTTGCCTTTTGATACTTACAGACAACCTCATGCCAATTCACTAATTGCTTCAGAGCACGATCTCTCAGGAGACTGCACTCGGACAGTTAAAGAGTTATTAATCTCCACTAAAACTGGAGGGTGGTATGAATACTTAGATGCAGGTACAAAAGTGCACTGGCTTTGCTGATAAGAAACACTATACCAGGTACCATGGCATGTATATTGAAAGATTCTGTTGCCTGAAAGAACATCAAATGCTCTGACACGGTAAGAAAAAATATGCCATTCCAGAAGTTAGAAAGACAACAACTTATGATCATGATAATTTCATTTCAGTAATTTACACTATCATGTGCCAGATTATTTCTATAATCTTGTACATCTGTAAAAGATTAATACATTGCATGTGTCACCTGCAAGAACTCAAGACTTCAGCATTCTCCTCTAAAGTTTCTGTTTCAAACCCAACTGTCTGCTTGGCCAACAGCACTCCTGACAAAGTTGTTGACTTTACAAGCATTTGAAGTTTGTACAGATTAGATACTGGTATCTGCTGGGGAATTACAGTCCTTTTCTTCTGGGGCAGACATGGAGGAAAATAACCATCTGCATTAAGTATCCTGCCTATCATACAACTGTTGTACACAATCTTCAAACCACATGAAATCAATTACTTTGAAAAACAAATGAACAACAAGTGCAGCTGTTAGTTCGGACACAAGTCTACTCCAAAGATCTTGGCTATTAAAACTTCTGCAGTAACATTAACTGATCAAAGGTGATGCCTGAGATGGCCACCTAAAACAGATACTAGACAAGAATAAGGGAATAAAGGTAGGTATTTATTTGAAGGGCTTTCAAAGGTACATCCTGGGCAGGCCAAAGGCTACACTCAAGATGGACCCCGGGTCACAAGTTCTTGACATTTTTGTAAGTTTGGTCCATTTGCATATCGGGGTAATTCTCCAATTACAACCCCAATTACAACCCCAGGTTTGCCCTCCTCTTCACAGGCCTTAGTTTACACATTTTGGGGCCTGGTGTCCTTGATGTGGAAACGTAGAGAGGTTTGTTATGTCTAACCAGCATGAGAGAAGAGCAGCTAACAGGCTGCAAGAAACTTCAGAGTTACAGACTAGGCAGTACAGGGTTTGAAAAATATAAAAGTTAAAACCCAAGGCATTAAAGGAAATAACTACTAACAAATAGGTAGTATTTGTTAATAGAAAAGAACTAAAATTAAAAATTAACTCATACAAAAACACCCAAATTATCAACAATTAAATGTTCATCTTAGGGCAACATTTTTTGGATGATCTCTCTGTGTGTATAATATATACTTAGTGCTTTGCAAAATTATCACCCAAGCATTTCATTGGCATATTTGCACCTCAGAATACTATACCAAAATGTGTGCTTTAAGGACATCTCGAATTATAAGCACCAGGTGAAAAGCAAGGTTAGCTGTTGCCTCCTATCCAGGACACCAGCATGCTTGATTTTGCACATTTAAACCCATGTGGAATCTTACCATTGATCTTTCAGAATATCCAAACAAATGGCCCCAGTGACTGAGCTAATATTAGGATGCCATATTTTGGTGATAAACCGCACCTAAAAAACAAGACAATTTTTAAAAACAAAAACAGTAATTAAACACAGTATACTAAGTAAACATTTTAAATTCACCATTTTAAATAATATTATGAAGAAATACTAATTTAGAAAATGCAATACTAAAAATGGAACTAAGACATGATACTGCTTATTTCAGGAGGCTTGAAGTTTGTAAGGCTGTTTTAGAGCCTTGCCTTACTCAAAACAGGCAAGGCTCTATTCCAGCTCCCCAAACTCATCCCTAACTGTTTTCTCATGTGTCACGTGTTCACATCCCTGCATCACACAAAGCTAGTTAGAAATATCCCCCAGCAGTACAAGTGTTTTGACAAGCAGATGGTCAAATACAGACCTAAAACTTCTAACATTATTAAAAGTGGGCTTTCTAGCTTTGACAAAGTGAAACAAAGTCCTGAGATTTAACAATATCTTAAAGGAACTGGATATCACTCACTGTTGAGCTAAATGGTTGGCTACAGAAGCATTACAAAAAGTTCTTTGGTGGATGCTACTACTTCTACAACCATCTTGTCTCATTACCCCGTATGCAGAAAGCTATTCACCAACCCAGAACTTAACTAGGTTACTATTATTTTTCTTTGCTATTGAAAGGATCCAATCCCAGCACTCATTCATTGATTATGCCCATATTTTTACACTCAAGTGTATTCATGCTCACAAAGCATTACTAAAATCAGGTTTTGGTGGTATGGGTTTTCTGGGTTTTTTTTAAGACACTGAGAAAGGTAAAAGCAGCATTTTCTCTTAAAGGTCTTGGAGATCAAAGCTGTCCTCTGAAAGGACATACATGCCTTTGGAAATTACCCCTTTATTTTCTTCAAACCCCTAATTTCAGGTTGTACTTTAACTGCCTTCTAGTGATTTTGACCTGTCTGTTTCTCATCTTCTCCTCACTCCAAACTCCTGAAAAACATTTTATGTATAGCACAGATCTTTCAACTTTCGCCCCTGACCTGCAAGCAAATCAGTGAAGAGAACACATTATCTGTTAGGCACCACAGCAAAAGACTGTACATAAGGGCTATAATAAAATCAGTGCAATCCTGGTGTCTAAATAGGCAGGACTGGAACAGCTCTGCTTTCCAGGACAAAAATAAGCTATCATGTCAGCTGAGGTACTTATTAACTACCTCAATGCTATAAATCACTTGGAAAATGTAAAAAGCGATGTAAATACTAGATAATTTCTCACAGGGAATGACTGCTAACAATGGCTGTCAAAGCACATACTGAACAAGCTAAAGAAATCTTTCAGATGAAAGGCAGGGCCAGACATGAGCAAAAAGGCTTCCTATTCAAGACTCCAGAATAAGCAGTACTATGCTACAGTGCACTGAGCTTCTAACAGCTGCCTATGAACTCTGGAAGTGGAGACCACCAAGCCCTTAAAGCACTAAAAACTAAATCATGGTATACAGACCCATCTTTCAGCATCTGCAACCTGTTCCAGCTCTCCTTATTTTAGCTCCCACCAGAACATGTGCAGATTAAAGAACTGAGACCAACAGACATTTCATTAAGATTTTCTGTGTCTTTTGCTCCAGCCTTAAGGAAGTAATTCAATGAACCTATGAGCTACTGGCACCTCTCTCTTCCTCGTCTTCCCCAGTTCCTATCCAGTATTATATATCAGGGTGAAAATAATAAGGATCTAGGACATGTTCTTGGTTCAAAGACATCGTTCAGACAAACAGAAAACCAATCAAGAAGTTGAGTCAGACAACTCAGGTGTCTACTGATTCATAAGCCACTGAAGCGGACTAAATCAGGGCACAGGAATGTACAGCTGCATCTGCACATGGCTGGGGAGAACATTATTTAGAGTGGAATCTCAAATCTGAAGTTCTAGAAAGACGCAGTAAAGTTAAAAGGTCAATAAGTTGTGAAAAACATATGAGTGACTTTACCACAGCCATTTCTCATCTCTCATCCACGTGCACGTTATCTATTCCTTCAACAGAGTTGCAGTAAGACTATTGTATTTGTCTGTTGGTTCTTCAAGACACACAACTGTACATGTCACTATTTAACTATTACTAGAAACTTGGTAAGTTAGATTCAAGAACCTTTTATGTGTAACTTATGGAGCCCAAGAAATTAAAAGAACTAATAACTACCTATTATGACACTTCTTCAACAATGACACATGGGGGGAAGACAGCTGTACTCTCTACATCATTTAGAACTACCTGAAAACTGTATTTATCTTGTCAAGAAGATATTACATTAGGGTCAATAATAAGGCCCAAGCTCCTCCCCAGAATTTGCCAGTTTGTACTTTTAGGAACAACCAGAGTATGCTTCTGACTGGACACAGCTTTGCATCCTGCTTTATTTCCACCTAAAGATAACAGTTCCAATGTTTGTCTAGAAGAGAATGAAAAGAAAAAAAACAAAAAAAGAAGAGACTGCACACGTGAACAAGTAAATAAGAATACTCAAACCCAACTTGTCAGCCAAATTGTATTATCCAAACATGTGTTTGCAGTACCTTAGGAGGATTAAACGGATATGTTTCTGGGATTTTTATCTCTAGCTGATACCTTCCACCTGCAAAAGACAAGAACAAGTTGGAAATTAAACCAAAAGAACATTACTCAAGCTTAGTCCTTCATGACACTAAAGCTCACACTTCTAAATGGACCGATTTTCAAGTAATTC
This sequence comes from Oriolus oriolus, assembly GCA_013400235.1. Taxonomy (NCBI): domain Eukaryota; kingdom Metazoa; phylum Chordata; class Aves; order Passeriformes; family Corvidae; genus Oriolus; species Oriolus oriolus. Next base: position 859,688 of record VXBT01009352.1, on the reverse strand, counting down.
AAATTTACCCAGAAGTATTAGTTAGGAGATACACTTAGATTTAATCTATTTCATAAATAAATGCATATAAAGTCAGTTAGTAAAGCTGTGTTTACTTACGGAAATCAGTATCTATACTTCTTAGGTATATTTAATGTGTACATTCTCATTCCCAGTCTTACTATTATGCTTTATTTTAGTAAAATAGACCAAAATATGAACCAAACATCTCCCAAACAGATGAAAAAAGAGGCTACAGGAATATTCAGGCTGAACATAGGATATGACATTATTTTGACTCTTTTCTATACTTCATGACAAATTTTCTTCAAATTACACAATTGAAATTACCTGTATTTCATTTTAAACTTCTGGAATTCAAATACATTCAAGTAACTCCTTAAGAAAAGCTCTCACACTATGGGAAAAAATAATAAAGGAGGCACCAGTGTAACTTTTATTATGTTCTACATTATTGCCTGAAGAAGTTACTTCTGTTTCAATTCTGCAAACACTTTGACACACGAGTACCATTAATATAATATGAAGGACCAGAGCATACAATAAAGGATAATATGAGCTTGGCAGACAGAACCCCCTCCTGTTGCCCAGTTTTAAACATTTCTCAGTTTTATCTCTTTGTCACAGTATCATTCCCTATCCTATTTCCATTATAGTTCTGTTAACATTCAAGTTCACTACCAATACTTATGTCTTCTGGAGCCATCTCAAACTATCTGTGCCTGCCCAATGAAGGCCACTTGCCAGGCAACAGTTCAATGACAAAAAGAACAGGGTATAAAAAAAAAATATACACCAAATCAGACATTTAGTTTTCATAAAAGCTGAAAGCATTTATGCTCACTTGCAATTTTTTTCTTCAACCTGCTGCTCTTCTTTCAGAAACCTTTTCCCTCTGTCAGTAGAGTGTGCTACAATTTATACATTTTCTTGAATTAAAGCTGAAGTATTTGCAATCTATTTTCTTTGAGATTTCCAGAGTGATTCACTCTGCAAATCACGCTAAACAAAAACAGCTCTCAAGTAGTTATAATACTGGCAGCAAGACACACAGGGAAAAAAAGCCTCAAAGCAATCCTCTCAGCAGTTACAGTATATGGCATCTTTTTATCTGTGCCAAAAAGCACATTAGTAGCTACTAACAGCTCTCACTTTTGAAATGTAATTCAGTCTAATACACTCCACCTGAAACTAGTTAGTATCAGTTTGATATTTTACACTATTGTCTACAGCTGGTTTTCTTCTCATTTAACATTACAGTAACTTCAGAAGTTTTAACAGAAAATACTATATAAGAAAGGCCAATAAATCCAAAATTATAATAGTCAATGTCTAAACTGATTGCTTCTCTGTTTACAGGACAGCACAGGAGAAACAGTTTTGAAGACACATACATCAATAAGAGACCTTAAGGAAGTTTTTTTTTCCTTTTCTCTAAATTGAAGTATAATTCAGCAAACATTTTTTTAAAAATGAGACAGTTACACTGTGCCTGGATTACAAAAATTCATCAGTCCTTCTATGATTTAACTGCCACACCATTTTGTAAGGTAGTATGAAATCTATCCTTAGGTATCACCATTTCTTCTGCTTACCACAAACTATTACAGTCTTCTGCCTAGCAGGATATTCAGCCACCAATATTTTTCACCAGAGACTGATGAGCTGGTAGTGTTATTTATATAGTATTATTTCGCACTGAAGTTTGCAGTTAAAAATATAGACTTAAAGATGTAACCTAAACAAATTTTCTTTTTAAATGTAATTTTCTTAATATTACATTTAAAATGCAAATAACTAATATATTAACTTCTGCATGCCAATATTTCTGCATTTTTTCTTAAGAGTATGCATATGCATGGCTTTTTTGTAGCTATTTAATGCTTGAAATTGAATTAAACAGTAATGGCAGAACATTCCTTCTGTAGTTCTACTAGAACAGGTCTCACAAGAGTTAGAGCAATTTTTAGCTATTTCCCTTGAAGAAATACCCTATTATAAATTTTGCAGTTATTCTGGCTCACATGCAAGCTTGGCTTGAAATTAACACCAATATTACACAGGCTTAAAAAAAAATAACCCCAAAAAAATCCAAACCCACAAAACCCCAACCCATCTACTGAAAAACCCAGCAGCCATTAATCGAGTCTCCCAAAGGTCCTCTCTCCAAACACATTTTAACATGGGATGTAAACGTGTTTCAATTGAAGTTGTGTCTTGCAATATTCTGGTAAGTGATCAATATGAGTTGACACTACTAAAATAAAAATAAAAGCTGTGAATTTTGCCAATAGATGGCATTCTTCCTCTCAGTCATTCTTAACGAATGTTCCAACACCACCTATAAAAAATTTTGCTGCAGCAGTTTGGTTTCGGATACCTCACCAGCTATGGCCAACAACTGTTCTTTCACTTCACAGTGGTTCTAGAATTCCCTCCTGTATCACAGGGACTGTCTGACCAGAACTACTGCATTAGTAAGTTCTTCTTCATAAAGCACTTCTTGCTGTGTCACTGCCCAGATTATAGATGACAAAACACCAGTCAGTAATTATGCAGCATGCATTACTGCAATATTCATAAAATGCAGACAACACACACCGGCACACCCCTCATAATTACGTAAGGGAATAAATGCATATAACTATATTACAGAAGTATTAACATTCCAAGGCAAATTATTCAAATGTCAGGAAACACCAGAAATTGGACTGGCAGTAACACTCATTTTGCTCCTCGATGCATATGCCTTCTACATTAAAGTAAGCATACAATCACATTACTCTGCCATGAGATCCCTGCCATAATCAGAATAAAAAATAAGTTTAGCCCCCCAACAGGGGTATTTACTGTATCTTCATAATTAAATGTACTCAAAGGTATGTAAGTATGCATGCACTTCACATCAACAAATTCTGCACTAAACATATTGCTGTTTTTCACTAGCAGGATATGCTGAGTATGTGAACAGACACTGCTCAGCTTTTGAAATTCTTGTCTACCTGAGGCATCCAGCCTCACACAGAACCCAGTTCTGCAGACAGACATTTCAATCTTTTTACCCTCTTCATAACCTGCTATACAGTTTTTAACTTTTGTGACATGTGAATACATCTTTAATTTCAAATAACTCTCAATATATTCTTGAAAAAAGGCACATTTTATAAGCTGAGGTAATACTGACCTAGAAGGGGAAAAAATGGCAAGCTCTGACAAACCAACTCACCCAAGGAGGTTTAATTCTCTCTGGGTGCAAAACAAACACCAAAACCAACACCCTTCTACCACCATTCAGATGTTTCCTAGTATCCAATTGCTTATATATATATATGTTAAACTATAACAATACTAAGTCTTGGATTTACAAGACAAACTATACTATTGAAAAATAACAATTATACTAAATCCTAAATAGAATGATTCACTTCCAAATAGATGACTAGCACAAGCCTGTATTTCAGGTGAACAGAGTAGTTCTCCTTTTAAATTGAAGGCACATATTACAACCAGAATAAACTGTTTCCAGACATTATCTTCTGTTAACTATACAGCAGCAGCTGATGAGATGCAGAAACATGGGGGAAGGGAGGGAGAGGGGAAAATCACCATTATTTACTAGACTGCTGAGGAACTCTGGAAATAAAGTTCTGCAGGGCAGCACCCCTACCATTACAGCTGCTTCCATTTTCTACCTGCTTTCTTCCAGACTGACTTCTCTTCTTGTCAGCTTCTGACATCTACCCCTGCCCAATATTCTTCCACATCAACCACTGTTAGGCTATTTCCTCATTCTTTTTCTGTCTTGGGCCCCAAGGTTGAGGAAGTGAGACTCTCCCTGCTCTCAAGTCCAATGCTGCTGCACCAGCCTCGAGTCCAGAAAAGCAAATCACAAGGGATGCCCTTCGTTAGGGAAGATGTGACAACCGGATTTTCACATGTAATGCTTTCGAGTACATATACTTCTATACCTACAAAACAATTTTCAGATACTTTCCCCACGTGACAAGAATTTATTTTTTCAAAATAATGACAAATGGCATGTGTCCAGTCTCAGGGAATACTAAAGCCCCACTCTTAGCTCAAATGCACAGAGTAACTAGAGCAACTGAAAAATTTGCAAAATTGTTTCATAGTACAACAAAACAATTTATTTGCCTGTAACACTCCTTGATACTTTTTTACTGGAAGTACAAATTCAAATCAAAGTAGGTACCTAGCATGGGAAATTCGAGTAAAACAACAATTTAAAGCTATTCAAAAATTTAAAAAATAAATTTAAAAATCCTTACTTATCATGAAAGAACTTTAAATAGAAGATGTGTCTGCCAGCTCCATACATAGTTTCCAAGCACTACTGAGTAATTTCGTATCTCTGAAGAAGCATGCTATACTAGCCTCTGTTAAAGCTTCTTTGTGGAAGTTACTTTGCATTTACCAGACTGCAAGAGATGCATAATTACTGATAGCAGCTTTAATAAACTAGAAAGTCAGTGAGGTATAATTATTGAAGAAAGCTAAAGATATGAAGTTCTACTACAGAGACCCCCACGTCAGTATAAATTAAGTATTGGGACATATGGATGCCCAAGATTAATCCCAAATTTAACTTGCATAGCATCTCTGCTTGAGATAGGAGAAATGCAATATTTGTGAATGATCACCCCTCTAGATCACAGAAACACATCTACAGCGTGAAGCTCAGTTTCTTGATGCTTAATGGTTAAGGAGCTTAAACTGTCGAGACAGTAAACAAACAACTAAAAGTCAGAATTATACCAATTAAACCACACAGCTTATATTTGTAAATAAATCTTGATATGGGATAGTCTATCCTACTGTAGAACAGATCTCTTCAGGTAACAGAGATGCTGACCTGAAATAGTTTTTTAAGGTTAAAATCTGTATTTAAAAAAAAAAAAAAAAACCAGACTATTTTAAAACATGTACCTCTACATTTTATGCTGTAATTATTTTTGCAAACAAAGCATCTCAAGACACATGATTTGAAGTGTACAATGATTGCATACACAAAAACTTTACTTGCCTTCATATGGTGTGTCCGGAGGTCCTGCTATTTCTCCTCTTAATTCTGTAAAATTCTCATCTACAAGATCTACTTTAATTTGATTTTTGCTCGTCTTAAAAATAAACAGAGAAACAAAGAATCATAAGTAAGCATTTGACATACAAATTTCCCCCAAAATACGTTGTTTTAAATTTTTAGAACAGTACTATATTTAAAAATATAGTTATGTAAAGTTAATAGCTATCTTCCAGTTGAAATTTTACTTCATTAAAAAACAGACTACTTGTGAAGCATTAGAAACTTCAATATTATTTATACTATCACTAGAATATGCAAAGCAATCCAGCAATATATATCTAAAATTATACTTCTGACTATATTTTCAAATGACCATGATCTTTCAAATCAGCTATTAATTCTACATATCTTAAACTATAAAATTAAATTGACCGAACTACACATTAGTTCTTTTCGTATTTAGACCAATTTATTTAAAAACAGACACATTTGTCACTTTCAATGGAATACAGAAAGACTTCCCCAAATGGAGGAGTATTTTTAACATTACAGTGATCTAAACAGAATATTGTAGTCTTAAGATCATGTATATATTTAATATTTAGGCATAAGATACAATTTACTTATACACTTGAATTTCATTGTCACCTCCTCAACATTTTCACACCCCACATCAACTTCCCTACAAAATAAAAACACTGTACTTTGATACTGGAGAAAACATATGTTTTTCAGAAACAGATTCTCAGAAGTGTTCAGCCAGAGCTACTCATTCCAATGAATTTGCTTTCCAGGTCCAGAGAGCAGTATAGTGAAAGTCATATAAATCTCCCAGCCAGTAACTTTTACTGGGGAATTGCAAAGCAAAATGTCCTTTTAGAAAGATGTACCATCAAGTTTTTAGAGTTAAGTAATTACAGGTTTTTCCATTCTGCTACTTCTGCATACTGTGCTCACCAACAGCAATACAGATTTCCTGATTCCTGTGTTATTTTTTGAAAGAACTCTTAGCATCTTCCCATATCTTTTAAAATTGTTCCAACTAGTTCTATACGGCTGTGCTTCTTTTCACTCTCAAGAGTAAATGTGGTTGCTGACAGCTGTTACAGAAGGGTTAAGTCACATGAAGCTGATGGGTGCCATCAACTGGTTCTTGGATCTGTCAGTGATGTGAACCATTAAGGACACAGAATTCTGACTGGACAACAGTTGGGAAATTACCTCTGTTTCACTCCTGCAAGTGTTCTATAGAATCAGTCCCCCCAAACAAAGAGTGCTCTTCTGACCAGAGATGCTCATAGATATAAAGAAAAATCAAAGATTAGGTAAAAGTTTCACCATGTAAATATCCTAATTCACTAAATTAATCCAAATGTGAACTGGGGGCTTTCAACATCTGTAGTTGCATACGTTTGTCTTTAGAACTTGAAATCCCTTCAACCCACACAAATGAGGCACCACCTGCAGCTCCCCACAACAGCCAGGCACTGTAAAAAACTTCCTCTCTGAATTCAAACTTGATCTTACATGACGTATCTTCTTGCAAGCTTTCTAACACCTCTTTTAATTTTTTTGCTCTCACGCTTCCAACTGGCAACTTGTTCTAACACCTCATAATTTTTAAAAGCTTTCTGAAGTACAATTAGGTAAAGTTACAACCTATTTATGCCCACTTGTGACAGCATTGTTTCCCAGGTTCAGCAAGTTTTTCATACATCTAGTATTTATCCCTCTTGCAAAATATATGGCATTTATACTGATTTTCCAGCCTTAATTTTGCTCTAAACAAGCTGAAATTCTAATCTCAGCATACTAATGTTTTAAAAAAAATGTCTCTACTATGTCCCACCTAACCAGCCCCGCATAAACAAATTTAGACAACGTCTCAGAATCCGTGCCACAAGCAGTCTGCTGCACTCACTGAAGATACATCACAACCAGCATAACCTAAGAAAGATGAAATCTGTCTTTCATGGCAGCATGACACGAGGCTCAGATCAAGTGACAAGAGTCCTAGCACGGATTCCTGCAGAATTTTCTGTCCTCTCCAGTGACATGCCCCTGTGCATGGCCTCTTCATTCCCAAAGCAGCACGTTAGTTTAAACAACCCATACAGATGAGTGACCGTAACTATCTCAACAGGTACTGCAGTCACTGAACGTCAGCTGAGCTTCTCCTGCTCTCCGTCTGCCAACATCACCCGGCAAGCTCCACCTTGACGGCAGGAGTTCTTGCTCTTCGCAAGTAACTTTTCATTTAGAAGACTGTAGTAATAGCAAATGGGACGAATTTCAATGATACAATCTATGGTTAATCCACGCTGCAGCTTCATTTTCTACTTAGCATTCTGCTTTTCTTCAGTGACATGCATGCTCTTGCAGCAGCCTGGATATTCTCCTCCATATTCAGTTTCAATTAGTACTGCACTAGCTGCTTTTCACAACAAATCCTTCCCAACTCCAGAAACTTGTTAAAAAGCAATCAAACACACACCCTATCACTAAGATCAGTTTCTTTCAACAGTCAGCGATCCTGGTTCCCCCCTTTGAGATGACTGCTTTTATTACTACAGCTGTAGCTGTCTCCATGCCCTTATTTGCTCTGCACAGAACCTTAAGAAAAAATACAAAGCTACACAGCACTGTTTCATTGCAGGGATTAATTGTTTTATTGTTTTATAGCAGGGATTAATTTAATTTTGCATTTATGCTTAAATTCTCCCCATGTCCTCCATACACCAAATTAATTTACATGCTCCAGATCTCTTTTTTTCATGTTATTCTGACACTTCCCAAGGTTCAGCTTAGCTTCACCTTGACAAGTATTGCTTTATCCTTCATCCCTGGAGAAACAGTACCAAAGTGATTATTAATCAAATTAAATCTGGAGTGTTTTCCTATAATATTTCCCTTTAATGAAGATCACATAGGATAAAATTACTTAATTTTAGCAGTTCTAACAGAATAAATCCCTGGCCTCCACCTCTATGAACAACAGTGGTCTTCAAAAGCTCTCTAACACCAATGACCTTAGCACAGAATTTATGAATCAACTTGTGATCTCACACCCCAAGTTGATTTTCCAGAAGCAGTTCTGCAAAGACCTCAATACACTTCCATACCAAGTCTAAACCAGCATCACCTCCTGTTGATTCAGTAACAATTCAGTGACTAAATCACTGGACTGGCAATTCCTGAAATATGAGCCATGCCATTTCCTGCAGCACTTATTTCCGCAGTTTCAGAGCTAAATTCTGTAACAATACAATGCCCAAAAATTCAACAGCAAAATCCCTTTCTAGAAATCTACAAGTCCAACATTAGCAGAACTTTCCATTATCACACCCAAAAATTATTTTTTATCAAGACTGACCAAAATAATGCAAACAACAAACAAACAGAACACAAGACAGAGAGAAAGGAAAATTGATGCAACATATTATACAATGCATGATGCCATTCCCTCTTTTTTCCTTGATTATTCATAGCCATTTTTCTTTTTAAATGCATCCTTTAATTCAAACTAGGGTCGAGTCAAAAGATTGTCTTTTAGACCAACTCAACTGCTAAGATTCCTTCTGCACTGCTATAGTCATGCTTAACCAATTTTATTCCGCTTCGTGGAAACTAAACCCACGCATAGAGATTAAACTACAAGTATTGTGCAGACAAGTTGGGGAAGATTCATATTATGCTCTTTTATTCATTACTAAAAGCTTTATCTCTAAAAGGAAACCCAAATGAACCAATACTTCATCAAGCATCATTCTGTGAGCATCTTCCAAAGATAGGACACTCAATCGCATTTATCACAGTAACCACTGACTGATAATATTTTGACTTGTCTTCACCCGCTTCCTCTTTAAAAAAAAACAATCCAGAATTATATGGTCTGGTTTTATATTTGAGTAACTTCCTTGCAAAGGAACACAATGCACTCCAGCAGAAAATTTGAAGAATAAGTTCTGCCACTGTGAAGACTTTACATACATCTTCACTTCTACTAAGATAATTTTAGAGAGAAGCTCTGGACTCTGTAACATTACTCTCAGCGGACAACAAGCTCTTCTGTTCTCTTTATTCACCGTAGTCTACAGGCCTTAATAGGGAGGGTCTGCCGAATTTGAGGGCCTATCTTCTTTCTGCAGTAAATCCAACCTTTTTCCTGAACCTTCCATACCATTTCCTTCTCTCTTCTTCAACCTTTAAAAACCTCTTTCATTTCTTCATGGCCTATCATCCTCTTCACTAGTCCAGTACCTCTACTCTTAAAAATCCAAAGTTTTCATTTATATAAAATAAACAGATAAAAACATTACATATGAACACAAAGGAGCACACTAAGACAAGTTATTAAAAACTACATTGTTCTTCTACATTTTATTTCTCACAAACGAAATACTATTTACTATATTTACTAAAAGCAGAAAAAAATTATATATTCAAAGTTTGATCCTGGAATGAGTCTACTTCATAAAGCTGAAGTAGAGGAAATTACTTCTTTTAGAAATAGGAATTAGAAGTGCATCAGAAGTTTTTACACTTTCTAAAAAAGCCTCCAAATTCTTCCATTATTTTGATAAGGAGACTACCAGAGAGTCAATCTCAAGCAATCAGCATAAAAATGCCTATTATCAGAGCTGGTGATGTATGGACAGATACTGGGTAGGTTGAACTAAATGCAAGCATGTTTCTAATTAATTTTTCTTTAATTACGTGGCCAGCAGCCTTGACATGTGTTAAACCTTCTTGAGTAGAAGCAAAAAAACCCAAACCCCAGATAAATCCCTCACATTTCCATGTAAGCCATGGCTACGAAACATTATGAACTTAATACTGGATGATGATGACAAAATACAAAAGAAGTTTTGAGTGAGGTTTTCCTAGAACCAACCAGATCTCCTTACTCCCACCATGACACTATCTTCACATTAGATCTTTAATCCTGTATAATGAATTACTCTACAGAAATGCAAATGCAACCATTAGCAAACAACTATGTTTTTAACTATTGGTGTCAAAACTAAAAAAAGGAAATAATGTTTATTAACAATATTAATAACTTCAGCATGTTATTCTAAAAATAATAAAGTCGTGTCAAACTGAATTACTATTTGCATGCTCTAGGTCTGTCTCTCCTTACATATTCAGACACCATGTGCAAATTCCTATCAAGTGTCTTTGGGTATAAAGGCCAAGGTGGTAAACAGGATTTATGAAAACAAAAAGCAACACACACAAAACCACCTTAAACAGAATTAGATCTGGAATTTAAAATCCAGTGGCTGCTTCTGAATTATGTCGTATGGGGAAAAACAAAAAAACCTACAACAACAACAAGAACAAACAAACAAAACCAAACAAAATCACACAACCCTGCTATTCCATACAACAATTAACAACCTGCAGTCTGTGATTTTACTGGTCTGATAAAATTATTTCCTTCTCTCTCAAGGGGAACATACTCTATATTGGATCAAGTACTATTATTTTTTGCTAATTTACTTTGTTTTACAGAACAGAAATCACAGAAAACTCTAGAAACAAATGTGTGTGTATATATATAAGCAAAACTAAACCAGAAAAAAACTAACCTGAAAAGACATGTATATGTGATAAATTATGCATATAGATAAACAAGTCTAATTGCACTAAAAGCAACTAAATATTAAAATTCTGTAATCATTCAGAGCTTTAAGACTAGCCCCCTTACATGTTAAGAAAGTGACAAAAATCTTAAAGAACATACATGCAAAAATTTCAGCAAAGGTTAAGGAATAAACCTGAAAAATTTCTCTGGAATTTTCTCAACGAAGGACAAAGTTTGCGAAGGAGGTTTTGTACATGCAAAATGTTTGCAATCACTAATTATTTCCCCAATCACAGCAACAAAATAAAATTACTTATTTATCTTTCAGACAGGATTTTAAAATTATTGATTCATCTACGAGGTAAATTGGCAATAACTACTTTTGAACCTACCTAAAATCTAATAAAAATTTAGTTACCTTTTTATTACAATCGTGACTTAAAAACATGAAGTAGGTACTTTCGAACATCCAAACATTTTATACTGACATTATAAGGCTCAATATTTAATAAGTCAAATTAAGTAAGAAATCCTTCACCCTACTCTGAAGCCATGCTAGCAAAATTACACTGTTATACTATAAAGTTACTAGTGCCTTATGAACTCTTCTTACCCTCCCACCCATTTTATATTCTACCACAACAGTCTTATTCTACACCAAAATCTGGCATGAACATATATCAACAGACTTGCAGGAAAGGATCACCTGACCATCCCAGTGAAATCCGTAACACGATTTTGCAAAAGGCCGTAAGTAGAGTCAACGTGTATCAAGCAAAAGACTCCAAAATTTCAGTAGCAGTGTACGCCATTAAACAATTATTTAAATAAATTAAGAAACAAAACCAAGTTCATTCTTATCCTATTTACCAACTCTTTGCAAATCTGTGGATAAATATTCAAAGGAACCTGGTTTTGCAATATTTGTCTTGTTATTTTCTTATGCTCTTTTGCTAAGGTACCATTCTCAACTTAGTCCAAACGGTTCAGCTCTCCCTCCTTCACCGATATGCCGGAAAGGAAGATTCCTAATAAAAGATCACCTCTTCAGCTGCTAAGAAGTCAACACCAGCCTCTCATTTCCCTTCTTTTCAAACTAACACTCTCCCTTCTTAAACCCCTTGCTACCCCAGAGTAGGCCAGAGTAAGTACATTGCATCCACTCAGTTCACTCTTTCACAAGAAAAGGGAAAACATAAAAAGGTATCACTCAACTAAGAAGCAAAGCCCAGTGCACTGTCCTGCAGCAAAACGGCAAATTCAACTTACCAAAAAATGTTTTATAATCCCACTGCCACCCCCTCAAAGAGCTACCAAAGCAAGAGGGAGTAGACCAATACTTCCAAAATACTACTTCAGAGTCACTCCAGCTTAAAAGCCAAAATCAAGCACATATCCAAAGCCTGAGCTTGTTATTACTAAGAGAAGCAGAAAAGCCACATTAATTACCACAGGGCTATGAAGTACACACGCTGCACTACTAGCTGAGATCAGCAGATCACATCCACATTCTCAGAGCAAGCGCCTGCTGACCTTCAAAGCACAGAGCAACTTACAGTGAAACAATCCAACGACTGGGGCGGGGCAAGGAGAAGAGAGGAAACACTTCCATCTAAAGCACATTAAAAAACAGTTTTCCTAGATAAGAAAGGGTCAGTACCAAGTAATGCATTTTCCTAAAATGCTCCCATGTTCTTTAAACCTATTAACAATCTCAGTCATGGAAGTTCTACCGCATTTCACATTCTATGTCATCCCCCTGTATTAACATATATTTTCTAGAGTTAACATCTGTTCTAGTAAAAGTAGGTGACATTATTTTTGCATACTATTTGTTTTATTTACTGATCAAAATACTATGTTACTAACAAGTAACTTGTATTTTAATGTATCTAAGGAGCTACAAGTATGAATACTGTGTGAGTTCTGTATTACTAGTGGTTAGACAGTCTAGAATTTTTGTATTTATTATAATTTTACTTACTAAATCCATCTTGTTGAAGTATTTTATTAAAGACTATTATCAAGAGATTAAATCTGTACCAACCTTAAAATTTTGTACTACATGTTTACGTACAAGAACAATACTGAGGGATATTCTTTTCCTGTCAGAACACAAAATATCTCAGATATTAAAATCATCTTCATTTTTCAAGAGCTAGACCTGGAGCACCATGAAGTTTTAGTAGATTTTTTTTTAATTTAAGGTAGGTAAATACCTACTCCTGCTAATGCTCAGTTGTTAAACCATCACTCTACCAAGACACATAAAAGACTGCAGTTCCACAGCACCTTAAACCAGTCTAACAGTGGCCAAGGTCCTACGTCCCTTCTGATAGCAGAATTAATGTGAAGGAGGGGGTAAGATTTTGTGTAAGTATTTACACAACTGCACAGCAAACATCTGAAGTAAACACATACTAGCAAGACAGTTCTTTCATTTTAACCCAACCCCTGATTTGATTCACCATGAACACTGCAAGTAAGAGAAGCAGCACAAAAGAAGGAAGAAGAGAGGAGTCTGGAAGAGGAATGTGACACCACTTCCTGGAACTTAGGACAAGTTAGAAGAATTTTGGAACTTCAGCTCTAGTGTCTGTCTAAACTATTTCTGACAAAACCATCACATCAGTCACAGAGACCAGAGGTGTAACTGGCGTGGCTCTCCCGGCACAAGCCCTAAGTGCAGTTACACAGTCATTGCTTGTCTCACTAAGGGTAGCGTGGTCAAACTGGTAAAGTTCTGCCATGAAAGGTGTGCACATAACTGCACATGTACACTCCTGTACTGCTCTAAGGGCCCCTGCACAGGCTATATCGAGCTATGCAAAATATTTACAGCGCCTTGGAGCACAAATTGCATGCAGGATTTACCCAAATGGGATCTGAGCCCACTAAGACACTCAACATCAGCATGGGCATAGTGCAACGGACGGACTCCTGTTCCCTTCAGGAAAGTAAGAGGGGGAAAGAAAAGATGCGTTTTTCCTATCTTTTTATGCATGGTTCTGTTTTTGATGCAGAACAACTGAAATACCCTGCAGATAAAGCGTGCTCTAATAATCATTTTGAACCATCCTTCGAATCAGCCGTTTTATGAACATACAAAACCATTTGATGCAGACTCAGTTCTGCGTATCTACCATACTTAGGTTGTTAGCAACTCTACGTATAAAGGAATCACAGGACTCAGTTCATTTTAAATTGATTATGCTAATTCACTCACAGTCTCAGAGCTTGAAGACTTGCAAAAATAGCTCAGAACATTTTTTTCTGTACCAGCTTCCCACATGGACACCCTTATTCCAAAGTGGAAGGGCTTACCTAAACACCGTGACGGCTCTAAGACCTTCCAGAAAGGGAGCAAATACAACACAGCTACCATGATCTCCTTTCATATATGCTACCTTACTTCACAACAGCCTCCTGTACTTCAACACATCCTAACATAGCAAAAACTCAAAAATACTTTCTCACAGTTCCCTTTCAGCTAAAAATAAAAAGTAATATATATTCAGCTTGAGCTAAATTACTTACTTGTTTATGTAAAATACAGACTAATGTATTTGTGGGTTTGAGTTTTTTCCTTCCTTCCTAAAACACACTATAGACATATTTTAGAATCTGAAAGGCATGTTACCTTAAACTTGCCTTTTTTAAAGTAACTAGACTTAAGAGTATTTCATTAGTCTTTCCCAACAAACTGTTGATCATACTGACTAATAATGAACAAAAACTATGAAATAATGAACTTCAATTAGTTTCCTATGTGTTTTGTGACAAGGTAGACAGGACAGCCCCTATTAGTAATCCAACAGAAGAACGATACACAGGATGCACCCAGCTCTCTCAGACATTGGCACAGTCAAAGTGGAGTTATACTGCAGGACTGACTTTCACAGAGTCCAATAAAGCATAAGCACTGAATGAAGCTTCCTGTGTAGCCATGGATATTCACAGTATTCTCTCCTGTGCAGACACTTTGAAGGATAGACAGGAGCAATCCATGACCTTAGCACAATTCTGTTGCAATATACTAGATTAACAAACACAGACCAGGCCCTCAAAGTTATTTTTGCTGCTCACAGAGATGCTTTATTTATGATGCAGATACTATTTTGTTAAATACTCAGGGCAAGCATATTCAAGTGCTCCTAACTCAAATATTACAAATATTAATTTTGATACAATCTCAAGGGAGGATGCTGGATAAGTCAAGAGCGCAGAAGTGGACTACATCCATCTAAGAATATTCGATGATTGTGTGCAACATCCCTAGAGTGCCATATAGAATATTATTTGCCAAAATTCCTACTCTTTGCCATATAAGAACTAAATTGATTCCTTTTTCTAAATCTAAATTGCAGCAGTTTTACTTAGCTTGTCAAGACAAAAAGATAGACTGCATGTAAAAGATAAACTTTAACCTAAAGCATTTTCTCAATTTAATACTAGCAGCAATTACTACTGTAAAAGTGATGAAGTATAATAATGACAACAGTCCTTACTAGGACTGTGAAATCTAGGAAGCTAGAAACCATTTAACAGGTAAATAATCTAAGAACTACCCTAAGTAGCTGCACTAGCTTAATGCAAAATCAAGACCACTGGACTGTTAACCAGGACTTTCTTGCAGTTTATATTTACACCAATTTACTATGATAAAATGTAAACTTTATTTAAATCTCATACTACATAAAATGAACTAACCTTAGGACTCGTACACTTCTTTCCTATTAAAGCCAAACTCCTGGAAACAAGCACAGAAGAATGAATGGAAGACTGGAATAGGTAAAGGATTGACTAATTTCTAGCGTTGCTTTAGGTCCACAAAAGGTTGTGATCAGAGGGTACCATCATCAGCTACAGCCTGTCCCCTCATCCTAAACTGACTAACCCACTCCTGTAACCAGGGGCTGCTCTCTTTCCTCAGGATTTTTTGACATTACCAAAGACAACCAAATGAGTCTGACTCCAATGAAGACTTTTCTTTTTTTGTTTTCCACTTACTCCCAATATCTTTAGGATTCTGCCAACGGATATGTAGACCACTCACTAGAAATCTGGACCCAAATGGATACAAGTTAACACGAAAAAATGTCACTAACTGAACACAGGGAAAAGCCATAGATCTTGCCTTCTCTGCACAAATATTCCCACTACCAGTACTTGGAAAACTCATAGGTCTGGTAAAATGATCACTGGCATTGTATGTTATATTTTAAATCACAGATTTAAGTAGTATTCATACTAGTTCTGATTAGTATCTACATAATACTGATCCTAAAAGTGCACTGGTGTTATATTCCTAGAACTTGAAAAACAGCTATATGGTTCAGGTAAAGAGGCATTAAACTACCAATAACCTAATAATTCTGAAAGATCATCCTAGAAGCGAGAAGAACAGGCAGTTTTCTCAACCCTTACAGACAAACTCATTTGATGGCAAAGGCCTACAGAACCATTCTCCATTATTTTCCAGTACAAACTAGAAGATTTAACCAACACAACACAGACAGAATTAAGAAAACCAAAGATGCACAGTAATGGCATTTCACTATCCTTTTTATGTAGTTATATGAAACAGGTCTAAACTTTGTCTTGCCTAAAACTGTAGGCATGGCTAAAACCACAGTAGAATAAATTATTTTTGGCAATGTACAAAAGATCCCGTGAACAACTATTTTAAAGTTAAGATGATCTTCACATTTCAGAAAAATGAAGCTTAAAGAAGCAGTACAAATCTCATATTTGCTCTACATTCAGGGCTCCAAACCAGAACTTGCTCAACATAAAGACCCTTAAAGCTTTGCATCTACCAGAAAAACCCAGCCTCCGATTTGAAAAGGAAGAGGATTCATTATTGTCCTACAATAGTGAAAACTTTTGAATGAAAAAGAAATGGTCTACTTTAAAATTTTTCAATTTATTTACAGGGGACAGTTTTGCCAGATGTGATGACAGAGCTAGAACCCTTGTATGTTTTCTTTGACAAACACAAACAAAACAGTAATTAAAACCCAAACTTATACCAGAGATTCTGATCACACAAGTTGAGACAACTGGGTGGCTTCTAGTCCCTACCTCCTGCCCAAAGCAGGTCCAGTATGAGGACGTTGTTCAAGAATTTGTTGAGTTTTGAACAACTCCAAGGACAGAGATTCTGCAATCCTGCTGATCACACTGCTTAAATGTTTGACTATTATAACTGCAATTTTTTTCCCCAGTGTCTAGTCCGAATTTCCCATGTTCTAGCTTGTGTCTGTCACCTCTTATCATATTCCCATGCACTTCTGAGACAAGTCTGGCTCTTCTCAAGAGCCTCTCATTAGGTATTTATATATAATAGGAAGATGTTCCTCTCAATAGTTCTCTCAACAACATCAACTCTTTCACCCTCTTCTCACACATCTTGTGCTCCAGTCCCTTAACCACCTTGACAGTGTTCTGCTGAGTTCATTTCAGTATGTATCTGGACACAGAACGCCACACATGGTCTCATAAGCACAGAACAGAGGTGAAGAATCACTTCTCACAACCCACTGACTATATTCTTGCTGACCCAGTATGTGGTTGGACTTCTTTGCCATCATCATGTTCAACTTGCTCTTCACTAGGTCATGAAGTTCTTTTCCTGCTAGACTGCTTCATTTCCAGTCTCCAGACTGGATGGATGGATGCATGGAGTTACTTCCTCCCAGGTGCAGGACTTGGCACCTACCTCAGCTGAGCTTCAAAAGGTTCCTGCCAGGACATTCATTTCTCCAGCTTACTAAGATCCCTTTTTGCATAGCAGCCCCAAGCTCCAGCGTGCTGAAACACCTCTCACACACACTTCTTTTATCATATGCAAGCCTTCTGAGAGACTGAGGAGAGATTGGTACCAATATAATAATGACAGTTTAAAAGTTCTTATGTTTACACCTTTTCTACCTTTACACCTTTTAATAGACTCAATCTTTATTCACCCAAACAGTTGTCCTGATTTTGGTTGGGACAGAGTTAATTTTCTTCCCAGTAGCTTGTACAGGGCTGAGTTTTGGATTTAGTCTAAGAATGATGTTGATAACACATCGATGTTGCTGAGTACTGCTTACTCTAAGTCAAGGACTTTTTAGTTTCCCATGCTCTGCCAGTGAGCACATGCACAGGAAGCCAGGAGGGTGCATGGCCAGGACAGCTGATCCAAACTGGCCAAAGGGATATTCCATCCCAAAGAACGTCACACTCAGTATAGAAACTGATTGGCTGGGAGCTGCTGATTGCTGTTCAGGGATGGGTCGGGAACAGGTGATGAGCAATTGCACTGTGCATCCCTTGTCTTTCTCTGGTTTTATTTCTCTCTCTCTTTGTCATCTCCATTATTATTATTATTAATTATTATTATTATTATTATTATTATTATATTTTACTTTATTTCAGTTATTAAATTGCTCTTATCTTAACACATCGGTTTTACCTTTTTCCAATTCTCCTTCCTAACCCATTGTGGGGAGCGGGGCATCTGACTGAGCAGCTGCACGATACCTAGCTGCCCACTGGGATTAAACAATGACAACAATCCCACTGCACTCACTAAAGCTCTACTGACTTCAATGTGACTACTCTGACAATTCAAAAGCTAAGCACATGTATCAGCATAAAATGGACACTGCTTTAAAATAATGTGTTGCTGACTCAGAAACCATAATAGAAGACATCTCATTCTTACAAACGCCTGCATTGATTCTACCTGATAAATAGAAAGAAAAACAAGAATCCTACTAACAATAAAGCACAATAACAACTAAAAGTTTCCACATTAGTGAATTCAATATCGAGCACCCAAGACTGCCCGAATATAAACAAACTAAAGCAATGGATCAAATATCTATGGCTTTTCCAAACAGCAAGAAATTTTCAGAGATGTTACTTAGTATCCTACTATATACTGACATAAATCACAAGACCACTATAGGCAATGATAAAAGCCAACACCAGAGCTACTCACTAGGTCTTTACAAGTCTAAGAAAGGTATGGCAGACTACAGTTATTTTTCCCTTCTCTTTGGCCTGTAAATCATGGAAACACATAGCAGACTCCAAAACAAACACTCACATCCTTCTTGCAAATTAAGTACTTGAAGTTTTTGTTATTAACCTACTATCTTCGCTTGAATGCTCTTTTGGGTTCAAGCAAGTTACAAATTTCAACTGTTACTTCAGATATCTGTTCATGAAGATATTCATATTCCATAAATGCAGCTGAGTTTAATTTACTCTCAGCTCTACCTGGATTTACCTGCCATAAATGCCAGTCTCTTCATATTAGTAAGAGAAGAACACTTTACGGTAGATATACCAGCAATTCTCTTCTTGCTAGAAGGAAGCTATGTTTCCCAGTGTGTTACTTGCAGTATCAGATTCAAGTTTTCACTGCAAAAGGTATCAATTAGTAGAAAACACCTTATATTTCCACATGATAAAAGAAAGTGGATTGCCAATTAAACATTGAATCCTTCAATTCCAGCACAGTACAATTTCTTTAAAGTGAAACACTGATGTTTTATTAAAATACAAAAACAAGTCACACGTAACGTTTAACATACCTGATCAATTACAATACATCTCAGCATCAGTCTTTAAGTCACCACAAGATCTTTCAATATGTTTCTATTCATTATTAAATGCCAGACAAGTTCTCCCTCTCAGAAGATAGCTGCTTATAAACAGAGAGCAGGTAAGGATGTGGCTACCCACTGCAACATTCCAGTAACTTAATTTTAAAATAATACCAGCTAACCTTCACTAAAACTTTTTCCTACTTAGTAAAAGCAGGATAGTATTCTCCTTCCACCTCTTTATTGGTTTCTCCATTATGCTGCAGCTTCATACTTCTGCTTAAAACACATTTCGTAGCTTAGAACTTCAGCCCATAAAGCCAACAAGATAACAGATTAATGAAATGATTGAATAAGAAAAGAGATAAAGTGGAACATCTGATCCCTTGCCTACACATATTTAACCAGCCAAGTTACTATGTAGACTAACTCAACAACTTCATCTTTGTTACAGATGCACAATGCCTCAGCTACCTCAGAATTGCAAAGCTTTTTCCACACACAAAAGTAAAAAGTTTTTAAATCATACTTTAGAGAGCACTCCTGACAAAGAAACTTTAGTTAGTTTTATCTATTTAATTCAAATATTTAAGAGATGCAAAGTTACAAGTATCTCTCTTAAATAAACAATACCCTACTTCTTAATGAAGTGTTTATAACAAAAGTAGAAATAATAAAGCAAGCTGAGCAGAAACACTTTTCTCTCGCTCAAGTGTGAGAAGACTTTAAATACTTTTACAAAACACTCAAGAAGTCCCAGACTTAACTTAAAAATATGGAAGATCCTTCATCTCTTATCTGTAAACCGAAGAGCAAGGCAGTATTTCACATTTTAGTTATTTCCCAGAAATGACATTTAAGTCAAGGAAACAGAAAGTGCTAAGTAATATGAAAAGTATATTTAGTCCTGAGTAGCAAGGATTCATAGATCCTTATCCATAGCAAGGATAAACACATTTTACAGAACTCTTCCTTCATTTGGAATTTAGTGCTTCCAATACATACTTCAAATGCAGAAGGAATTAACTGCCACCCAGCTGCTCCCTTTTAAAAACTTTCTGGTTCCACCACTCTATTTCAGCATAAAGGTGAGCAATGGAAGAAGACAGAGAACAAACTTCCTGTGTACTTTTCTCCCTGTGTGCCTACCCTCTTCCCAGGTATTTGTGCTCCTACTGCATCTACAATGAAACAGGGGGGCTGCTCTTCAAGTAGTTCAAAGCAGTAAATCAAGAATAATTTAAGAACAGATAATGTGAGCCACTTTGCCTTCAGAGAGGGACTTACAAACTTCTAAACAACAAATTTAGCATCCCCATTCATTTAAGAGATTCATTTCTTTTTAAGGCAACCAAATTTAATAATAATTTTAGTAAATAGTAAGAAAACTCCTTTTTTTGTTTTGTGATTTGTAGTATTTAGTTGGACCTTCATTCATCATCTCACTCCATATGTTTTCACACTCAGTGATACTGACACCAGTTTGACTGCCCTGGAATATACAAACATTCACAAAAAAACTTTGCTTGCAACTTTGATAACCATTGAGTAATGCTGAAATTTTGCATTCAAGACATGGGAGTTAGTACAGTCTGTAAATAGCAATTTTATACATACTGATACACCAGCATGACACTTACGTAGTTTGCTAATGGCAGAAGAAAAAGAAATATCAAGAGTCTGCTGTACTATAGTTTTGAAATTCCATTAATTGAATTTCATAAGAATTATGACCTTTTTTCTGGCTAGCTTTAGGCAGCTCAAAGACTATTTTATAATAATATCCATTTCCAAAATTCTATAATTGAGCCCTGCAGACTAAACAAACAGAAATAATCAAAAATGTGCACACTGGATCCAACCTTTACAGTAAAAAAAATTACCATGGACCTTCCCCAGAACTTATGTAAGTTAAGGTTTCTTTTTCTTCCTACATAAAGCAAAGGGAAAGGGTTTTGAAGCCTTTAGACAGCACTTCCAAATAGACTTCTTTGTTTCCACAGTATCAGCTGGTTATATGGGATACGAGGTCTACATTCTCTAGCTTTGGTATAAAGGTATCCACCTAGAAATTTCTCTTGGTCTACACGCAATTCTGTATTTGCTGTGCAATAGCTTTGCAAAATCAGCCTGGGCTCTAAAGGCAGCTGTACAACAAGGCCCTTACATTTTTCTAGGGGCTAGTTCAAGCTGCATAGCAACAATGTTGTTAGCACACAATTTAAAAGTACATCAACTACTGCTACCCTAAACGTGTTTTCCTTAAGCCATTAGTACCTTTCAAAAATTATCCTCTCAATTTTTTCTCTGTGAATATGTCCAGATTTCTAAAACACCAGCTTTAAGAGTTACATATTCACATTAATATTTCACAAGCATCTAACCTGCAACATCATCCCAAGTAGGACGACAATGACGACACAACCATTAAAACCTATCTGGCTGACGTCCACCAACTCAGACACAGACACAGCAAAAGCTGTATTAATGCAAGCCTGCAAACACTGCTATATATTCCCCCAAACTGATCAGAACTTCTTTACTGCTGCCCTGAAAGTAGTCAGCCTCTCTTACTGACCACCATATACCTCTGAACATACTGATCGGGAAACGAGGTAACATGACTGAAATGAGTGAGGCTTTAAAAGCATCCATCTGAAGGTGAGTAAGCCTGCAGTGGGATAAAGGAAGTTCTGTATACAGGCAAGCTAAATGGGGGTTTAATGGCAACCGCTAAAAAAACCCAAACATTAAACACGGACCCTGCAGCCTCTGGCACTGGCGAACCAAAGGGGTCAGCTGAAGGGAATGTGTGAGATCACGTACCCCCACCTCACCCTCCCCAATCCACCTCATCCATCCCTCCCGGCCCTCCCGGTGCCGCGCGGGCGGACGCGGGAGGGCGCGTGCCGGGGGTCTCCGCGGAGGCCGGGCCGGCCCCACCCGCTCCGCCCCGTGGCCTCCGGCCTGGCGGCGCTCCCGAGCACCGACCGCCGGGAGCCGGCCCGCCCGGCCTCCTAGGGCCCCGCCACCAAGCTTCCTGCGACCCTCTTCTCCTCCTCCTCCTCCCAACGGCTGGAGGGCCCCGTCTCCCCGGGAATCGCCATTCCCCTCCTAGAGGCCGTGGGACGGGCCCACCTCCAGCACGGGGAGGTGGGGCCGAGGGGAGTGCGGGGTCCCCGCGAAGGCCGGCGGGGCGCCCGCACCGTCCCCCGCTGCCCACGTTCACACGGGGGAGGGTGGCGGCGACGGCGCACAGAGAGAGGGGGGAGAGGCTCTGACCTCTTCGCTCTTCAGCACCTCCTTGAACTCCCGCTTGATCCTCTGCACCGCGATGTTGGCCATCTCCGCAGCGGGCACCCCTCGCCCCCTCCGCGCCGGGCCCAGCGAGCTCCGCCGCCGCTCCGCTGGAGAACTCCCGGCCCTACCAAAATGGCGCCCGCGCCGAGCATGCGCGATAGGGCCAGTGCCGCTCCTCAGGAGGGGCCGCGGGAGTGCGGCCGGAGCGGCACCGGGGCG